>CM064511.1:3524645-4124645 GCA_032716605.1 Paralithodes platypus | reverse complement strand
ACTGGTCGTGCCGAGCCCCTGAGCCTCACAACTCGGGCGGTGCAAGATGTTCCACGGGCAGGTCACGTGGATGTTGAAAGACCGTTAGCCTCGTTGTTTTGGTGGTTCAAGGTGGGCGACGAGGCTTTGGCATGGTTGCCAGGTCAGGGTCGACCCATGGCTGCCAAGGGTGGTGGTCAAAAGGAGGACTTTGAGCAGATTGGTGAGGTTGGCTGTGGCATAGAAGTGCCCAGTCATCGCATAGCCTCCCAATGCTGCTCTAGTCGATTGCAACAGCCCTACCATAGACCGACTGTATCTGGCCATGTCGCTAAAAGCGGTGATGCTGCGCAGGCAGATGTAGTCGTAAGGAATGCGGGGGTGCGCATGTATGGTATCGGTGGGGAAGCCTTAGCAATTGTGAACTATGGGAGTGACTGCACAGATGGTACTGATTGTCCCTCTCATGACCTGGCTGTTCTAGGGACGAAGGTGGAGGAGGGAGACTACAGGTTAGAATCTGCGGTCTCGGCTGGGTTGTGGAAGGGCACTAGGATTGTTATTCTGCGAGATAAGTTGTTTACTAGGCTGTGGCAGTGCATCCGCATATTTGTTGCTTCTCCAGGCCTGATGTACGGGGTAGAATCCGACATGCAGGCTGGAGATAGTGCAAGGCTCAGTTTAATTCCCTACCGTATAAATCCTGCTCGACAGCCTGTGGTGCAAGCAGAGCTGGATTACATGTTGACGAAGGGTCTGAGGGATAAGGAATGTCGTGAGTGGTCGTTGCCTGTAACTTTGCAACCGGTGTTAAGTGGCAAGATCAGTGAGTGTGTTGATTGCGAGAGTGTGTGTGCATTATCCCTGACAGACGCCTATACCTTATCGAGAGTTGGCGACACCATAGACCGCCTCGGGGCTGCATCGCCTATCACGAAGGTAGAACTAGTGAAAGGTTATTGGCAGGCCCCGTTGCCGGAAAGAGCGAAGAGAAATGCCAGTCTTGTGATGAACTGGGCAGTTTATCAGTGCCAGGTGTTGTTTTGCTGCCGGGACACAAGTTGGATGTGTGGCATGCTAAGGGCACTGATAATGTTTTGGCTGATTGTTTGTCACGGGAGGGTTTGGTTGCAGGAGAACCCTCGCCGTTCAGTCAGTGTGTGTTGAGAGTGGAGGAAAATAGGCTGTCACTGTAGTTCAGCCGAAAAAAACAAATTAAAAAAGCAAAAACAAATTTTAAAAACTCTTTATTTTTATAACGTGTAGAATTTTGTATAAGATGTTGTAGCAGTATCTAAGTTGAATGTTTTCGCTTATTGTCGCAAAGTTAGTTGAACTTGCTCGGTGGAGTGCAACAGTCTTTATTCTTTTTTATATATAGTGCCTTGTGTCGCAACAGTGTGTGGTACTGTGGTAATGTCACAAACGTTTACTGCTAAAACTAAAAGCGCATGGAATACAAGACGGTGTGTTGAAATGGATAGAAAATTGGCTCCGCAACAGAAAGCAAAGGGTAGTCATAAACGGTAAGGCATCTAAATGGACCAATGTAAGTAGCGGGGTACCCCAGGGATCGGTACTAGGACCAATTCTCTTTCTAATTTACATCAACGACATAGATGAGGGTCTCACCTGCACAATCTCAAAATTTGCTGACGATACAAAAATTGCAAATAGCGTACTCTCAAAAGAACAAGTTGACGATATGCAACACAATCTAGATAAATTGTCATGTTGGGCCCAAATTTGGCAAATGAGTTTCAATGCGGATAAATGTAAAGTACTACATGTCGGATACCTAAATGAGAAAGCAAACTATTCGATGAATGGCACTCAGCTTAAGAATGTAAACAGAGAAACTGATCTGGGAGTAACAATATCGAGTAACCTAAAACCGAGTCAACAATGTTCAGAAGTTGTTAAGAAGGCAAACAAAATAATTGGCTTTATAGGCAGGTCATTTGAGCATAAATCCAAAGAAGTTATCCTAACCCTTTACAATTCCTTAGTCCGCCCTCTTCTGGAATACTGCGTTCATCCTGGTGCCCTTATTACCAAAAAGATATAAACAAGCTAGAACGAGTTCAACGTAGAGTTACCAAAATGATACCTAGCCTAAAGAACAAACCATACGAAGAGCGTCTTAGAGAATTAAATCTATTTCCTTTAACCCAGCGCAGATTAAGAGGCGACTTAATTCAAGTGTTCAAAATCATCAAAGCATCGACAATATGAACTGTAGTAAGTACTTCACTATCGACCAATCTAATTACACGCGGGGAAACGGTTGCAAAATTATTGGTAAATCTTTTAACTCGCACGAATCTAAGAATTTCTTCTTCAATCGAGTTGTCAACTTGTGGAATGGGCTTCCCCGAGACGTTATAGACTGCAGCACCGTTGATTCATTTAAATTCCGCCTAGACAAATATCTCGCATCAAACCCGCAACTGACTGCGTTTGTAAATGAATAACTTTATCCTCCCCTCAGTTACTAACCCATATGTCCCCTACTAACTTCCTAGTCCTGCCACGTTACTGGCAGGGCAGTAGTTCCCTTTCCAATGTTCCCTTACCCACTCTAAACCACTGTTTGGACACTTGATCCTCAGTGTTTTGGAGGACAAGCAACCTAGAAGGGTCACTAGACCTGTTGTTGCTTGATTTCCTTTGTACTCCTTTGTACTCCTTTGTACTCCTTTGTACTATGAGAAGCTTTCTGTTAGATATGAAGAACTTAGTCAAGTGTCTTATATCTTGGGGGAGGTGTGACACTCCTGCATAGTAGCCACGTGCAGGCATTTGCGCGCGTCGGCTGCCCAGCCGTTTAGAAACCGGCTGGCGGCAGGCGGCCGGCCGGCTTTTCCATAGTATATATCCTACGACAATGTAACTAATGTCTGGGATATATGTTGTTTCACAGCTTGAAGCTGCCCTTATTCTTAACCAACACATCTTAGTATATTTTATTCTCGATAGTTGATTGTTTCATTATAATATATAAGATGTAAGTCTAGTGAGAGTGGGAGGAGACGAGCGGGAGAGAGAGATCGGCTGGGGGACGTTGCTTTGCGCGGGCGCGGAATAGACTAGCTTGGGACGAGCCTGATGTTGCCATTTGATCGCAACGTTAGGCTTAGTTTCGACTCGCGCAAGGGGTAGAGGATTTTGACCCGGCAACGGTGTTGAGTGTTGCCAAGCATGGGATGTATTTCGCATGCCTAGGGTGGGGTCCAGACAGATTCAAGACTCAAAGCTCACCTCACTGTCGTACCCTTCGGACCCCCTTGATATCTATCCCTCTCAACCCCACTTAGAAACTTTCTCTCTTACTTTGTATACCTTTTGTCCACTACTTCACCAATCTATTTAATTATCCCATCCCCTTGATATACCTTATATCTATTATTGTATTAACGACGAGCTCTCAGATAATTAGATAGGATTTGGGCCTTATGCAGAGATGTAATTGTTAGTGAGACTTAGGAAGCTTTTTTGTTGTCTCATATTTGGTGGTTTCATGCTTGCTAGTGTGTTCTTGTGGCAGGTGAGCAGGGGCTAGACCGGAGGGGAGGCTTTTTGCGATCCTTTAAGTAAAGTCTGCTGGTGCGAGTCCTGTGGACCTGCACGAATTTACTAGGATACCCGTGGGAGTCTGGGAGCATTTTCTTGTCTGTGTGCCTGTGTGTCTAGTGTTGTGTTGTGTGAGGGCCCTTGCCTAGTCCACTCAGCACTGCGCTAGCACATCTTGCGTTTGTTTTAGGGTCGCCAGGAGAGAGTCAGATACTTGGGATCCGAGTCTCTCAAGAGAGCACCCTTTCAATTAGAGTAACTTGGTGCACAGACTTGGGAACGTCCCTAGGCTAGAGCAGGTGGCTCAGCCCGGGTATCCGAAGCCTATATCCTTCCGGCTAGACCTCTGCCACCTGGCAGATTAACAGCTAGCGGTTTATTATATCTGTATGCTTGTTATTGTGCCACAGTTTTACCGTTCTTGTGAGCATTGTGAGTCAGGGAGTGGCTTAGAGACTCTGTCCGAGCAGGCTTGCCCGACTAAGAGTGAGAAGCACACCTGTATGTGGTTATGTTGCGAGTTGCTGCCTTTATTTAATTATACCTATGCCATTATACACTGTATGGCCTATCACTAGTATTTATTCCTGCTTATGAGTTAAGAGTTCTCTAAATCCGTAACTTACTTTCTTTGCTAAGCATCAGATCCTACAGTAGCCGCATGCAGTTTAGAAACCTGCATCTTGTCTACCTGTACGATGTTTTGAGGACTGTTTGCTTTCACCTTCTTTCACGCAGGGGTGATTAGTTGTATTAATTAACGTAACGTTAAATGTACTTTCTTCTAGTTTGTTATTAAATTGTTTCTGCAATTTAATTCCGTTATCTATCTTTTCCTTGAAGCTTTAAGTCAACTTAATTGTGTGATCTTTTTATATAGCCTGCTTGACTATCAGCAGTCTATAGTGCGTGCACTCTGTAACCGAGTCATAGGATACCTCGTTGTCCAGGCAGGACTCTTGACGGTTTAGGGTGGTTTGTTGCCTGGGTTTATAGATAAGGGTTGGATCTAGCGTTTTCGGTTGTTGCCGCATGCCTAGTCCAATAGAAAGAGCCCAGTGTTTATATATCCCAGGACGTAACAAATGTTGTTGGCAGCGTCAACGTCTCGGAATACATGAGGTGAAGGGGTTTGTTGGAGGATTGGGTGAGGTGGATTAACTGCGCCGGAGTGTGGATTTGGACATCCGTCTCGTTCACCCTGAGTGAGAGGCTGGTCACTTTCATTGTGGGAGGTATTGCTGGAGTTGTGTCATGGTCGAGAGTGAGTTTTGTTTGTGATTTAGGATTACTAGTAACATTGGTTGAGAGAGGGAGGAGCTGAGGGGGGTCAGGGTCAGGTGGTGTAGCTGGTTGGTGAGAAATTGGAGAAGGGGGGGGGGGGGGTTAGGTTGTATGTGAGAAGTGTGGGGGGGAAAGGGGTGTGCTCTTGGGATCATTGTCAAGGATATGGGTTTGTGTAATCACTGGGGGGTGGTCGGCTGGGGTGAGCTGGGTCGATGGAGGGGCAACAGGGGGGCTGCTTTGAGCTGGAGGATTGGCAGGTGTGGTGATGACAGGTGCAGGGCTGCCAGGTGCAGGGTGGACAGGTGTAGGTGTGGCAGGTGGATGCTTCGGGTGGTCATGTTTGACTGGTGCTGGAGGTACTGGGGCAGTCATGGTAGGTGGTGGTCTGGCTGTGGTAGGGTTGGCCTTCCGGGTCTTTGGTACATAGATGGCAGGGGACCATCGTTTAGTCGGAACAATAAGGCGACCAGATATCGTACGTGGTGGCTGTGAGATAAAAGGAAGAGAAGGGGTTAAAGGAGGGGAGTTACATAATCGTTTTGTTTTAGGTATGGGGAGGGGGAAGAACCACTCCGTAACCTTGAGTTCATCGAAAGCCGGCACGAGTTTCAGCCGTCGAGACAACAGCACCTCTTCTGCCTCCTCCTTAGATGTATGACCAGCAATATTCCCTTGTCGTCTTTGCCCACTAGTTTCCAACTTCGTCTTCTCCAAATCTACCTCCCTATCTCCATGTCTCTCTTCTCTCTCTGCCTGTATTCTCTTCTCCTCAATCTCCATCCTCCTCAACTAAAGCTCTCTATTTTTGTCTCTCTGTCTCTCTTCTCTCTCTCTCTCTGTTCCAACTCCATCCTCTTGAGCTGCAGCTCAACCTCTGGACTCCTTCTCGAGCCTATCGGGGTTATAGGAGGAAACTGGGCGAAAGGGGGAACATTGTGCTGAGCAGCCACCGTATGTGTGGCATTGAAATGCTGGGGTGTGGCCAACGACACATGGGGGGAAGAAGGAGGATACTGAGGATTGCTAGCATACCTTGAAACAAATGTACTGGCCATAGGGGCCTGAACATAGCCCTGTGAAAATGAAGGGGCCGTACTGATAGGGTTAAATGCTGACGGTGGAGGCGTGGTGGCAGGTGCTGTGGTAATTTGGTAATAGTAGGAGACTGCCTACATATAGTATCACCTTGCTCTGGAGTTGTTGCTCCACTCCGGTCCCCAGTAGAATGGTAGCTAGCCTGACTGATAGGACGCTGTGGCACATGCGGGATGGTGCCATCATCCACAACACGAGTACTAGCTTTACCACTGCACCTCCAATCATACACCTCCAACACACCTCTTAATTCATCACTACTCCTGCCAGCAACCTCTTCTTGACTAGGTTGGGTTCGAATACACTGCTAAATGTCCTCCCTCCCCACAATATGAACAGGAATGTTATCAACATGCGACATCTTAGCAATAGTTGTGGACACGTGTTAATGAAATAAGAGTACTATATCCGTAGACTTTCAACTGCAAGATAAAATACTGACAATCTAAATATAATTGGTTCACACCACAAGAACTCTATACTATCTTACTATGCTGGCCTGAGGTCGCCACTGTTACGAGGGGGGCTGGGGCAATCAGATGCTTAACTAGCCTAGCCCACAGCACCGTACTACCCTGCAACAGACACGCTCTTAATATCTGACTCAAACACCAAGACATGCAGGTTCTCTAGGAAAAGTGGTTATCGTCCTCTTTGCTCTATTAAAGCAGAAACACAAGGAGACACAAAAATATCTATTGTCCCCGAGTCTAGTCCATAGTGCGTGTAGTATGCAAGAGAACTTCTAAGGTTATTCTATACTGCACCAACATTACCTAACCATGCCACTACTAGACTCCCAGAACACTCTATATCATGCCCAATCGCTTAGGAAGTGAGAACAATACAGAGCAAAACCCATGGAAAGTCCAGTGCAATAAACCTCTGTGCCAAGCCTATTATCCCTAGCCTATGTCCTAATAATACACCGAGTGGCTCTCTTCAGCACAGCATGGCGGTGGTGTTGTAAGGGATAAACAACTTTAATGACTTATCGCTTACAACATCATCTGGAGTTAGTTCAATACACCCGAGTGCAATGGGGACAACCTCACCTAGTAACAGGCTCCACCCCTAGTCCCTGACTGCACCAAATGTATTGCTGCTAAAACTAAACAATGCACAAGGGTTGATATCCTGGGGAAGTTGAAGACTGGCTGCCACCCAATAAAGGGTTGGATAAGACCCGAGTCAAAGGATGCTGTGTGGTGGAAAAGTGGCTGGAGCCTACTATCGCACCCAAAAGTTAGGCAAAACTGGCAGTTACCCATTCGAGTACTTCTTCTTCGGACGAACATACTTATCATAATTAGGATCTAAGACATCCGTAAGGACTAACGATTCTCCCCTTAAATGTCTTGACGAACAGTGCAAATTATTATGTACAATTGTGATCCCGAAGAAAGGACGTAGGAGAAAGAAAGATATCATCACCTACCTAAGCTAAACTCTTCGCTCAAACTTTTGCTAGAAACTCCGCCTTGGATGATTCCGGTGCTATTCCTCCCTCTCCACCCTGCTCTCTCCTCCTTATTCCTATTATACTAATCTCTTCTAAAAATATACTTTTTACCCTCTCTGGGTTTAATACTAAGAAGGCGTATAGTCCGGATGGTGTTCCTCCTGTTGTACTCAAAAACTGTGCTTCAGTGCTGACTCCCTGCCTAGGCAAACTCTTTCGTCTCTGTCTCTCCTCTAACGTCTTCACTTCTTGCTGGAAGTTTGCTCTTATTCAACCTGTCCCAAAGAAGGGTGACCGCTCCCAACCCTCCAACTATATACCAATTGCTCTCATCTATTGTATTTTATAGTTTTTGAAACTATTCTTGCTTCCTAATTTCATGAGCATTTTTCTTCTCATAATCTGCTCTCAGATCGCCAGTATGGCTTCCTTAAGGATCGCTCTACTGGTGATCTTCTTTCATATCTTACTAACTCTTGGTCATCCTCCTTTCGGGACTTCAGTGAGACTTTTTCTATTGCACTATACATATCGAAGGCCTACGATAGAGTCTGGCACAAATCTTTAATTTCTAAACTACCCTCCTTGGGTTTCTATCCCTCCATCTGTGCCTTTGTCCCTAATTTCCTTTCGGGCCGTTCCATGGTTGTGGATAGCCATCGCTCATTTCCTCACCCTATCAACTCTGGTGTTCCTCAAGGCTCTGTCCTATCTCCTATTCCCTTTCTAAGTTTCATGAATGATCTTCTCATCTGTACTTCAAGTCCCATCCATTCATATGCAGACGACTCAACCTTACACTACTCAATTAGTTTTCCAGTTTTCCCCAGCCAGCAGTCTCTCAAAGGCAAATGTAATGAAGCCATAGAACACTTATCTTCTGATCTAACTACTATTTCCAATTGGGGCAGAGAAAACCTTGTTACCTTTAATGCTTCCAAAACCGAATTTCTCCATCTATCTACCCATCCGGAACTCCCAGCGGACTATCCCTTATTCTTCAACAATACAAAAATCAATCCTTCATCTTCTCTCAATATTCTTGGCGTCTCTTTTTCTTCTGCTCTCTATTGGAAGGACCATACTACCAGTCTTGCTAAGGCAGCCTCCCAGAAGCTGGGTGTGCTCAACCACCTTAAGGGGTTCTTTACCCCAGCACAGCTTCTTGCTCTGTAAAGGGGCACGGTGTGCGTTCTTCTATTCAGTATTGTTCACATGTGTGGGGAGGTTCCTCTCACAATGCTCTCCTAGACAAAGTTGAAAGGAAGGCCTTTTGTATCATTAACTCCCGGCCGCTCACCAACTCTCTGCAATATCTCTCGCTATTCTATCGCTACTATAATAATCAGTGTTCCTCAGAGCTTTCCCAGTGTATACCACCTCTATGTAGGGCACGTCGTACCCGTCTTGCAACACAATCCCACCCCTACTCTGTGCAACTCTCCAACCAAAGAGTGAAATGTTACTCCCAAACTTTCTTCTATTGAACAGCTGAGCTCTGGAACTCTCTCCCAGAATCAGTCTTTCCCTCTTCCATTGATTTAAAGGTGCTTTAAGGTCCGCGTGTCCAGGCATTTTGGCTCGAACGTCCCTTGATTTTGGCCCCGTCACTCTTTCAACACTGGGGGAGGCTCTCGCTACAGGCAGTTTTGCCTTTTGCCTCCATCACTCACATAGACAAATAAAATAAAATAAATAAATAAATAAAATGTTTCGTCTCCCCACATAACTCCCTTTACTCCCTCCTCTCTCTTCCATCCAGTGTCATAACCCTTTTATATTCGTCCCACAAACACTTGTTTTGTATTCTCTCTCTAGTGCCTTCCTCGCCCTTACATTCATCTTCCTTCTCTACTTCTCCTAACTATGTGTCTCAACCTTGTTGCTGCTCTTTCACTCTTCTCCCCATTCTCCCACCTTCACTTTGGCACTTCTCCTCTCAACATTCCTCTCACCCTTCCTCGCTCATCTATTATATACTCCTCATTTTAGTAAGCACAATCTATATACAGTTCAGGCTATGTAAAAGATGAGCGAAATCCTTTGTCCCCTTATCATAATTCTTCATGATTCGCTTTCTCGTCCTTCCGATCACATATACAGTATATTATATATGCATCTCTTCCTTCCCCCTACCACGACCCTTTTCATAATTCAATCTCGTTTCCTCTTCCCTTCTGCTTTGGACTCGCATCCCCTTCCTTCCATCTTGCTAACAAGCCTCTGACATTGTGAGGTCGCACATATAAATGTTATTGCATTATGTTGTTTATATATTTATTTTGTAATTATGATTTATGTATTTATATATGTTTTCTATGAAGGACGACCTGGTCTCAACCTGACCTCCATCCTTGAGGACCAATAAGGATGATGTTGACCAGGCATGATGGATAAAGGCCAAGATGGCACAGGGTTAAGAACGTTTTACAACAAACCTAAACACCGTCATGTAAACAACTCACAACTGTGGTAATGTGATGGGTGAAACCTAAACACCGTCATGTAAACAACTCACCACTGTGGTAATGTGATGGGTGAAACCTAAACACCGTCATGTAAACAACTCACCACTGTGGTAATGTAATGGGTTAAACCTAAACACCGTCATGTAAACAACTCACCACTGTGGTAATGTGATGGGTGAAACCTAAACACCGTCATGTAAACAACTCACCACTGTGGTAATGTGATGGGTGAAACCTAAACACCGTCATGTAAACAACTCACCACTGTGGTAATGTGATGGGTGAAACCTAAACACCGTCATGTAAACAACTCATCACTGTGGTAATGTGATGGTTTAAACATAAACACCGTCATGTAAACAACTCACCACTGTGGTAATGTGATGGGTTAAACTTAAACACTGTCATGTAAACAACTCACCACTGTGGTAATGTGATGGGTTAAACCTAAACACCGTCATGTAAACAACTCACCACTGTGGTAATGTGATGGGTTAAACCTAAACACTGTCATGTAAACAACTCACCACTGTGGTAATGTGATGGGTTAAACCTAAACACCGTCATGTAAACAACTCACCACTGTGGTAATGTGATGGGTTAAACCTAAACACTGTCATGTAAACAACTCACCACTGTGGTAATGTGATGGGTTAAACATAAACACCGTCATGTAAACAACTCACCACTGTGGTAATGTGATAGTTTAAACCTAAACACCGTCATGTAAACAACTCACCACTGTGGTAATGTGATGGGTTAAACCTAAACACCGTCATGTAAACAACTCACCACTGTGGTAATGTGATGGGTTAAACCTAAACACCATCATGTAAACAACTCACCTCTGTGGTAATGTGATGGGTTAAACCTAAACACTGTCATGTAAACAACTCACCACTGTGGTAATGTGATGGGTTAAACCTAAACACCGTCATGTAAACAACTCACCACTGTGGTAATGTGATGGGTTAAACATAAACACTGTCATGTAAACAACTCACCACTGTGGTAATGTGATGGGTTAAACCTAAACACCGTCATGTAAACAACTCACCACTGTGGTAATGTGATGGGTTAAACCTAAACACCGTCATGTAAACAACTCACCACTGTGGTAATGTGATGGGTTAAACCTAAACACCGTCATGTAAACAACTCACCACTGTGGTAATGTGATGGGTTAAACCTAAACACCGTCATGTAAACAACTCACCACTGTGGTAATGTGATGGGTTAAACCTAAACACCGTCATGTAAACAACTCACCACTGTGGTAATGTGATGGCTGAAATATCTGGTTGACTGAATTGCTTCCATTGTGGTTATGTGCACCGATGAACATAAACCTAAACACCGTCATGTAAACAACTCACCACTGTGGTAATGTGATGGCTGAAACATCTGGTTGACTGAATTGCTTCCATTGTGGTTATGTGCACCGATGAACATAAAGAATACAAGTGTGTGTGTGTATGTTGCATGAACACGCAAAGATAACCATAAAGTCATATAAACAACTTCAATTGATGGCTCTTCTCACCTCCTTCGTGGTTCGCAGTCGGTAAGCAAAACAAGTAGTCATCCAGTTAGCCAGACAAAACTACAGACGGACAGCACGCCTTTTCAATGTGTGTCAACAAATGTCATCACTCTCTAAACAAACGATAATCGGTCACCCAGGTACAGTGCTACACACAGACAGACTGGAGCTGCAACATGACAAACAACCACACATGAAGAGGTTCAATATGTAGACATATAGGGGGAGATTTTCAGTTTTTGTTTATAAGTCCATCAAACTTAAACCAATACCCACAAGAACCAGTTCCACCTTCCCCCCTATGAGATATGTGTATTTTTCAGTAAAAGGTCAGTTCCTCTTAAATTGCAAGCTCCCTGTTGTTGACCCGAAAGTAATCGACACTTAAATGTCCTAAAATCGCCAAGCTGATGGGGTGAATATCATACTATCTTAAAACTAATGGGGCTAAACATGAGGGAGAAGGGGAGGTTTAAATAACCACCTTTCCCCCCCCCCCCCACACACACACACACACATTAACTAACTGACAGACATTTAACTGCCGATAGTTACCGTTCTATAATTTGTTTATATATTTTTACTTATCTCACTTTTACAGTTTTCATTATTATAATACAATTGCAATAATGTCAGTATAGCAATCACTTGAATGATACTTAACTTAGGCATCTTCTTACCCTGAGCATTATGAAGGTGATTACTAATTTTGATCTACACACTGTTATTTAATCTCAACAAATATAATACAGGTTATTAACCGTATTATATTATCTGTTGATCTGTAAACACATGTAATAATATTACATGTAACTCCATAATCTATTTAGTTTTTCTAAGCATAATCATTGCAGTTTCAATTACTGATTATGAACTAAAACTGTATGTGTATTCATGAATGTGTACAACCATGTACTATCATACAAAAAAGTATCCTTACTAAAATGACACGCACCATTTAGACTCAATGGACGAAGTAATATGGAAAATATTGTTTGAGCGTAGGATGGGTTGGTAGCCCAGGGGGCGGATCCACAAAGCATTTAACGATTTCGAACTTGTTCATATCTTTGCATTACTGACCTCGCCGAAGTGTATCAGGCTCATTTCGAGCGCAGTGGAACATTTTCTTCCTCCTGAAATATGAACGTGTATTGAGATATCGCAGCAGTGCCAAGTCTTATTCCTTGCCATGAAGAAACGTTTCCGAACGAAATCTTAGCTTACCGACGTCGTAAAGTTTTGTGGCTCCGCCCCCTGGATTATAGGGCTAAGCGGTGCTCTAGATATAAGTGTATTATCAAATGGTGACACGTGATGCCTTTGTGAAAATAAATACGAGAATACCACTGATGGAATTATTCTTGATATTACGATGTATAGCATTGATATTATATTTGAGAAAGTTTATGTGTATGTGGGGGGGGGGGGGGTCTATGAACTTGTGTTCTTCCCCTAGCGTCTCGGACTTCCACCCAGAAGGCCCGGGTTCGCGCCCACGCTCGGCGCATTAAAGATTTTTCACAAGCACGGAGTCGTTACCATCCCTCATGAGCAAAGGGATGGGGTAGTAGTACAGGACCCCAATGGAAATACGCCTAATCGGCCTTATTGAGCTATCCTTAGCTAGCTTAGCATGCGCTAGCTTTAAGAACTATTATTATTATTATTATTATTATCCATTCCAAATATTCTCTGAGTTGCCTTATTTCTGGTAAAATAAATACAAGTAGAAAATATTTCTTTATTCAGTATTTTGTATAAGCACCGCCTGGTCCGAGGACGGCGTCAAACCTTCGAGGCATAAATGATACCTGATCACACACTATCTGTTGGCAGGAAACATTTCGAAGTCCTTCCCATGCCTGAATAGCAGCAGTGACCACACTCTCCCTGGTTGGGTTGTCTATATCTGTCATATTACGCGTCATCATTCCCCACATGTTTTCTATCGGGTTCAGGTCCGGGGATCTGGCAACACGTTGATCTCTGGGTGTTCATGAAGCCACCCTCTCACAGTCCGAGATGTATGAATCGGGCCGTTATCCTGGATGAGGTAAAATTAAACTGGCTCAGGAATAAGCATTGCCCTCACTGAAGGAAGCAAAACTTCTTCCAGGATTTCGACATACTTTGAGCCATTGAATCTTCCAGGTCCTACATCAACCAGCTCCCCAACGCCCCCTGCATGTATCCATCCAAATAACCCAGCGCATACACGCCCACTTCTCCTGCTGCTGACCACATTATTTGTGCTATACCTAAGACAGACAGTAGAGGATTAGATCTTATTGTATAGAATGTGCTTCATTGAAAAGAAAAAAGAATCATGAAAATATTATAACAGACAGACAGACACAATCATATAATCTTACAAACTAAAACACACTTTGTGTTTATAGAACGCCAGACATGTGAAGCACCATGACCAGCACTGCAGAACGTCTTTTCATCACAAAACACAACTTTGTCCCAGAAATCCTCCCCCTTGTCACAATATTGTAGTGCATAAGCCATTCTTTCCTCCATATGCCTCTCAGTTAAATGCGGTTTTGTAGCAGGGCGCCTTGCTCGTAATCCCATTTCCCGGTGCCTGTTCCGTATTGTTTCAGACGTGTATTGCAGCTGGAGCTCATTTCTTACACTGCTTGCTGTTCGAAAAGGATTCTGTCGAATGGCCTCATCTACTGCCTGCAAGAGTTGCTGAAATACTTAAATTATATATATATATATATATATATATATATATATATATATATATGTTTCAAGCTCTCAGTGGGGATCGAACCCTCGACAGTCAGTACGATAGCCGAGGCTTAATCAACTACACCACGGCAGTCTGCCGTGGTGTAGTTGATTAAGCCTCGGCTATCGTACTGACTGTCGAGGGTTCGATCCCCACTGAGAGCTTGAAACATTTAGTGGCTCACGTGTATTTGTGATATATACTCAATATATATATATGGTAGCAGGTCTTCATTTACATAATTAATACCCATATTATTTCATACCTTATCTTGATTCGGAGTTGTGCACCTACGGCGGGCGGTCCTGGGTTGATTTTCAGTGTTGCCAGTCTCATAGTATCTTCTCACCCATACCGCCACTGTTGGCTTCGATACGCCTATGCGTCTGGCGATTTCTGCATTTGATATCCCTTGAATGTGCAAAGCAACAATAGCACCACGCGTTTCCTGTGAGGTCTCCATTCCGAATGACCATAAAATGCAGGCTGGATTGCTAACGTCGACTTGGTTTCAGATATCGGTAATCCACGACTTGAGGGCTCGATCACAATATGGTAAGGAACAGATGTTTTGTGACATTGCAGACAGCCAGGCTTGCCAACTATACCGAAACTGCTCGAATCGTACCCCACTTTATGAAACTCAGCGTTCACGAGAGTAAGGATACTTTTTTGTATGATAGTACAGTTGTCCACAGATGAAACAGAGACACCCTTGGTCTGTCCAAGACCTCAATAGAGGGCAGCACAATTAGTGACCATATAATATCTGGTTACAGTGATGGTGTGGGGGTAGTAGGTGAAGGTATTGGGTGGAGGGAGGGGGGAGGGGGCTTACAGGAGTGGGAGGGGTAACCAGCGGCGATGTGGGACCAGGTGGGGGTGGAGGGAAGTGGGTGACCAAATACTTTACTGTGAACGAATAATTAATTTTGTTTTTTTATCATTATGTGGGATTATGATTGCAAATTAATGGAGTAGTGAGGTGTGTGTAGCATAATAAACGTGCTACAGGCTGCTAACTCTCTCTCTCTCTCTCTCTCTCTCTCTTCATATACAATATATATGTGACAGATAGGCATTCAAATATATATCTTAAATCTCTAATGTAGTACTACATCATATTTTATATCTGCTTAGAGCGCCTACTGAGTTGTGATATCGGGAATGTGGTATTATTCAAACATGGGAGCGTCAGATACAGCTGAACTACCTGTTGGTTACCTAACAAGGGGAAATATAATAATTGTTATTATATGTCAGTTGGTGAGTCAGTCAAACTTCAAATAATAAAGTTAGTGTTTAAGCATAATGGTGAGTGTATAAGTCATAGTAGTAACGAAAGTATGCAATGCATAATTATATGGTGTATATAATACGGTATCAATGCCATGCCAATTAAAGTGTTTTCCAAGTGTACCGGAGGTGTTATCAGTGTTGACATTGCCACGGGTATATAATCGCTTTACATTATATACGTCCATAAGAATTTAAACACTATAATATTATAAATTAATAAAACATTATTCAATGCATCTATAAAAAATCATTTTTTATTAATTTCACTCTAAAGCAGAAACCAGGAAACAAAGGATGACTAATATATATTTACATAGCAATACACCTGTTCAAGAAAAGCAACCAGTTCTATATAATGTGTCCATACAATCCTCAAAGTTTCGGTATAGAGGCGCAAAACACCATGTCATAAAATAATATCCCCACATTGAAAACTAAGTTATATACAGTATATTGGCCAAACCTCTTGGTAGATATGCTCAACAATAATGATTTAAGGGTGGTGTAAGCTTAATATCAAATGAAAACGCGATTATGCAGAAGCTTTCCGGTATACCAGGTAGTTTTTGATACGTTTGGACGGCATCAGTAGAAGTGAAAGCGTTAAATAAGATATAGTTAGGGTCATTCTTTGCTACGGGTTCTAAGCTGTATACAATTGGTTAGTGCCTCAGAGATATGAGGATACGCTTCTTCACTTATTGTGGCACATATTATGTGAGTTCATTATTTTTTGGCGGGACGTGTTGTAGTTGGAGGAGTAATAGAGATAGCCATTACCAATTTATAGATAAATAGCATTCCAGAACGGAGGAACGTTCAATAATAATTGTGAAATTAATGTGAAAAAGCTTACACGTATTAAGAAAGGGTTGGGAATACATTAAAATTAAAATACTGAGTAGGATTGGAATAATTATGGTGGGCAAAGATGCATGGTATATACAACTAGTAAAACGAAAATAATGCATTGTGCTGCTTCATGATATATAATTGAGCTTAAGATAATTAGAAAAATTCATAATATCATGACATAGGCAAAAGTAGACTTCGAAGGTTTGAGATATAGCTACTAACAATCTAGAGAAAGATGAACCAGGAGAGATACATAAAGCTTGATAAAAATAACTTTGACAGATTATAGAAAACAGGGAGAGATTAAAGGCGCAAATGAGAAACGGGAGCAACGAATTATCAGTCCTTATTAATAATTTAAATCCTTTCTAAAACAAACAGGGTGAATGCTCATTTATGTGAATATATGACCTGTGATTTCGTATCTTATTTAACAGTAAATTGTGAATAACATAAAGCTTAACAACAAGGACAGTATCTAAAAGATGATTGAAAAGAAGGAGTTGCAGCATTTCCGTTTTAATTGTTGTCAGAATTTTTGTACGAAAAAACATACTAGGTATGGAATATAACCTTAATTCAATACTTCTTTAGTTTACCAATAATACAATCTTGACAAATATTGCCAATCAATAATATAAGGTCCATTTATTTCTTAATATATTTAGTTACAAACCGACTTTACAATAGCATTATTGGTAACTCTAGATTTTATACATCCTTATTTACCGATAAAGAGGGTAATCTTAATCTTACTAAATAGGCAGAACTGCCTATGACGAGTGCCTCCCCCATAGTTAAAAGAGTGACAGGGCCAAAATCAAGGAATGTTCGAGCTAAAATGCCTGGACAAACGGAGTTTTGAAGTAATTTAAGTTATAGGATGAAGGGAAAATGGATGAGGGGTCGAGCGTTCCAGAGCTCAGCTGTTGAATACGAGAAAGATTGAGAATATTGCTTCACTCTTGGATTGGAGAGTTCCAAAGGCCAGGGGTGGGATTGTGTTGGAAAACGGGTTCTACGTACTCTTCGTAAAGGAGGTGGTATACATTGAGAGAGGTCTGAGGAACACTGATTATTGTAATATCGGTAGAATAGCGAGAGAGATGCAACTTTGCGGCGAAGTGAGAGAGATGACAGAGAGTCAGGGAGTGGACGTGAGTTAATAAGACGAAAGGTTTTCTTTTCTACTTTGTCAAGAAGTGATATGCGAGAGGATCTTCCCCACACGTGAACAATACTCAATACATGGACGCACTGTGCCTCTGTACAGAGCAAGAAGCTGTGCCGGGGTAAAGAACCCCCATATGCGATTGAACACACCCAGCTTCTGGAAAGCTGTTTTAGCAAGGGTGGTAACAAGATCATTTCCAAGTGAGATCAGAAGAAAAGGAGACACCGAGAATACTGAGAGAAGATGAAGGGTTGATCTGTGTATTTTTTAAGTATAAGGGAAAGTCCTGTGGGAGTTCTTGATGGGTAGATAAATGGAGAAATGGGTTTTGGAAACACCAAGAGCAACAATATATTTTCTGCCAGAATGGGAATTGTTGATAGGTCAGAAGATAGGTGTTTTATGGCATCGTTACGTGACTTTTTGATGGATTGTTTGCTGGGGGGTTCTAAGAAAAACGTTGAATAGTATAAGGTAGAGTCATCAGCATATGAATGAATAGCTGAAAGTTGATAGGTTGATGAAGTGAAAGATGGCATTCCACAACTGCAGCAATGGAACGGCCAGGGAGAAAAATAGAGACAAAGTCACAAATTGAGGGACAGAAACTAAAGGATGGTAGTTTAGATATTAGAGATTTGTGCCAGACTCTATTAAAGGCCTTAGATATGTTTAGCACAATAGAAAAGGTTTCATCAAAATCTTGAAAGGAGGATGACCAAAAGTTAGTAAGATATGAATAAGAAGATCACCAGTAGAGCGACCCCTAAGGAAGCCATACTGGCAATCTGAAAGTAGATTACTGTATCTGGGCAGAGAGATGCTTAAGACTATTTAGAAATAAGAATTGTTTCCAAAACTTTGGAGATGCAAGAAATGAGAGCAATTGGCCGATTGTTGGAGGGTTGAGAACGAACACCCCTTCTTTGGGATAGGTTGAATGAGAGCAAACTTCCAGCAAGAAGGGAACACATTAGAGGAGAGACAGAGACGGAAGAGTTTGCCAGTGTTACGACTGAGGTTTAAATATATCAGGGCTCTTATTCATTGGACTAGTAATGGCATAAATGCTACAACGGAAAGCGCTAGATCCAACCTCTGATGAATATTCCCAGTGAACAAAGAACACAAATACTCTCCAGAGTTCTATATGCAATAATAGGTTATCAAACTCTCAAAAAATGTGTGTCTACTCTAGGCTTAATGTTATGTGAAAACAGCCTATTACTACCTATAACCGAAGGTGCTTGGTTATGATATGCAAAGTAAGGTGGTAAGGGAAGTTACAGCTTACGTTACTTTAATCAATAAATGTCAGGCACTCCAGCATGAAAGAAAGTGCCCTAAAGTCCTTCAACACCAACAAGGAATCTTCTTTAAATGTTAGATGCTATCAAGATGCTCGAATCGGAAATGGAACCCAAAAAGGCAGGCAGCGGAACAATGCTCGTGCAGGATATGCACACAAAAAGGCAGGATATATAATGCAGTCGGAGCCAAGAATATCTTAAACGCTACAACAATAATAATCGCCACGACAATGCAGTATTCCTATCAACAAAAAGAGCCTAAGTCGTTTGTCTCTCAATACATCAAACTAGGCTGCGAAATGCTTGTGTAATCATAAACGGGTATGCATAATAAGAGTAATTGGTTTAATATACTTAATGTCTACTATGACTGATAAAGTCTAGCTAGAGTCAATGATACGAGATAATGGTGTGCATGGCATGCCGCATAGCCTAGTGCAAATCTCAAGTCTGTGCGTCAAATAATACGTTATAGTGAGGGTAGCTCTCTTGAGAAACCTTAATACCGAAGTATCAAGCGTTCTCCTGGCGTACCTCAAAGACAAACAACCGAGCTTAGAACAGGGCAGAATGGTATAGGCAAAAAGCCCTCATTCGTGCATGCTCTATTCTCAATGGCACACAGACTAGAATTTACCCAATCAACTCCAGTTCTCAGGTATTTCGTTCAGCTTTTAACTAAAGCCAGCACCCATCGGAAACAATACCTTATAGTATCAGACTCCTATTCTACCATTATCTAATCCAGCAGAACACTAATAATTATAGGAAGCGGTACTGAACAATATGAATGCCAACCAATGCTTCGTGATCAACTTATCTTAACAACTAAACATACATGGGTTATATAAGACCTTAACGCACAATACAACTGGCCAGCATGAAGCTGATTATGCAGAGTTAACCAGAGGGGGTATAATATTAATAAAAGGTGGTGAGAGATATGGGAAATGAGAGAGATAGGCAGAGGAAAAGGTTCTCAGGTGGAGAGAGGGGACAGGTATCAAAGGGATAAGAGGGATGCGTTCTAGAAACCAGATCTGAGGGAGAGAGTGGCAAGAGAGCTGTATATATACTAGCACTAGCTCGCACTGCGTAGGCAAAGCAGTAACAAGTCCTCCAGCCAATGCCAAAGAAGCCAGCCAAACATGACGTCACCAAGCATGGTAAAAAACTCCTCCAACCAATCCCCAAGAGACCAGCCAGCTATGACGTCATCGAGTATGGCAAAAAACACTGCTCGCCTCCCCACACTCCGTTCTACTCTCTCTCTCTCTCTCAAATCCTATCATTACTACTTAATGATAAAACATATACTCTGCAATTAAATATATAAAGCCTTGACATGGGCGAAAACAAAGAGCCTTTCTGGACTGCCCATAACACGAGCTTTCATATGAAATAAAGAACACAATAATACATCAACTGTAGCCACATCCACTGCCCTGGCGATCCTAGCGAGTCACTGTAGGACAAGCCATGCGGTTCTAACGGAGTGGTTAACGTCACACTAGGCAGGGAGTCAGCACAGGAGCACAGTTTTTTAGTACAACAGGAGCAAAGTTTCAGCTCCCCAGGTCCAAAACTGCGGCTGCCTATTAAGAACACACAGACAAACAGACACACAAACTGATTTAATAATATAGATATTTTGGTCCATGAATAAAGTTAATGATCTTCTTTGTCAAATTGTTTACTCTAATGGATAAGTGCAGTAGTGTCATCTACAGTATGTATCGAGCGTACCTACAGGATAACACACTACAAATGTAAACATTGACCCTCTGCCACATAATTGATCGCATTAACCCATAACCAACGGTGACCGTCATATGGCAGGAGAGAGAATATTGGCCACCCCTGTGGTGCACCATTTTGAGTACGTTATGAGCTCTGAGAGAGAGTCTGCGCATTGGGAGGATGATAGGTGGACTCTGACCGCTCGGCACCACCACTGGGCCGTGTCTGGGACCACCGCCATCTCCCACCCATCGCCCGTCCTCGCGAGACAAGGCCCTTTCACGGATATATATAACTGTATTACGCTCTGGCTCTTGTCTATGCATGAAAAAGAGCATGGAATGAAGCTCGTTTTCGGTAAATATACCCGCCCAGCAGCATGGTCATGTCAACAAACATGCCCGTCCTTACGGGGTTAAAGCGCCTATCTCTAAACCCTTCCTCTATATAGATTCTTAATCTACAGAGTTTTATATATTTCATCCAATAATAGCGATCTGATTAAACATGTATGGTTCAATGCACTATTTGTTATTAATTGATTTCTTTAACAACAAACTAACTATTACTTATTACCCTAATTTCCTTTCCGGCCGTTCCATAGCCGCGGTTGTGGACGGCCATTGTTCACTTCCTCACCCTATAAACTCTGGTGTTCCTCAGGGCTCTGTCCTATCTCCTATTCTCTTTCTAATTTGTATAAATTATCTCCTCAACTGTACCTCAATTCCCATCCATTCATATGCAGACGACTCAACCTTACACTACTCCATTAGTTTTTCAGAACGCCCCAGCCAGCAATCCCTCAATGACAAACGTAATGAAGCCATAGACCTCTTAAATTCTGATCTAAATACTATCTCCAATTGGGGCAGAGAAAACGTTGTTACCTTTAATGCTTCCAAAACCCAATTTCTCCATTTATCTACCAGTAAGGAACTCCCAGCGTTCGCTGGGAGTTCCTTACTTATTCATACTTATCCCTTATTCTTCAACAATTAGAAAAATCAATCCTTCATCTTCTCTCAATATTCTTGGTGTCTCCTTTTCTTCTGCTCTCAGTTGGAAGGACCATATTACCAGGCTTGCTAAGGCAGCCTCCCAAAAGCTGGGTGTGCTCAACCGCCTTAGGGGGTTCTTTACCCCTGCACAGCTTCTTGCTCTGTACAGGGGCATAGTGCGTCCTTGTATTGAGTATTGTTCACATGTGTGGGGAGGTTCCTCTCACACCGCTCTCCTAGACAAAGCTGAAAGGAAGGCCTTTGGTATCATTAACTCCCATCCACTCACCAACTCTCTGCAATCTCTCTCTCTCCGCCGCAATGTTGTATCTCTCTCACTATTCTATCGCTACTATAATAATCAGTGTTCCTCAGAGCTTTCCCAGTGTATACCACCTCCTTTACGTAGGGCATGTGATACCTGTCTTGCAACTCAATCCCACCCCTGCTCTGTGCAACTCTCTTACCTAAGAGTGAAAAGTTACTCTCAAACTTTCTTCTACTGAACAGCTGAGCTTTGGAACTCTCTCCCAGAATCAGTCTTTCCCTCTTCCTTTGTTTAAATTGCTTCAAACTCCATGTGTCCAGGCATTTTGGTTCGAACGTCCCTTGATTTTGGCCCTGTCACTCTTTCAACTATGGTGGAGGCACTCGCTATAGGCAGTTCTGCCTTTTGCCTCCCACAATCACATAGACAAAAATATATATATTTTCTCATAGCAGCAGTCTTTCTACTTATATATTTTTCATATTCTCTTACACCTCGTATATAGTCCTTCAATTTGTTTGGAGGGCATTAAATTAATGAATGTATCTATTTGACGTAGCCCCTTCACGTTACTTCCCAATAGAACCAATTAACCTTTACTTATCAACGCATAACGACCTCTTCCTACAAAATTACCCTTCACAATTATATAATGGTTAATTTTGGGTAAGGTTAACATTAGTCTTGGGCTACGTGAAGTACGTGAAAGCAAGATAAGTTATATTAGGGAATGGGTGGCTAATACAGATTTTAGTTAATATAGTGCACGCTCAGTATAAGACAGGTTAGGTTACCTTAAGTTAAACAAGGTAAAGCTATTCTGTGATGTGCTAGAGTTAGATTTAAGGCTAATGTTAAGTTAGGGTTGATTTAAGAAAAGTATATTTGTATGTAATCTTGGACGAAATGATTTTGGTTTAGCGACCTCAGATCAATATATCAACATCAATCATATCTCGTCCCCTCCCCCAAGCCGTTTCATCTAGGCCCGATGTAAAAAGTCTTGTCGACTATCCGAAAAGCTGACAGTAATTGCCTTCTCAAAGTCGGGATACTCGAAATATATTACATCCAATTTCGGCCGGTAAATTTACAGAAGGATATCTTATATATTATATATATATATATATATATATATATTATAGAGAGAGCGAGAGAAATAACAAAAGAGAGAAAGACTGTAGAGGTACTGGTAGTCTTATAGTATAGTATTCTAATCCACTGACTAGGATTCTCACTTACTATTCATAACAATATAATTATACAATATATTGCTATGCGTAGTAAGTGAGACTCCGTAGATTTCTAGCAACTCTACAGTCTCTCTCTCTTTTTATATATTTATTTGTTTTCTATGTATGAATGAGACAAAATGGCAGGTTGTCCGTAACGAGTGTCTCCCCCAGACCCACAAGAGTGACAGAGAGCCAAATTAAAGGGACGTTGTGGTCAAAATACCTGGACACACAAAGCTTAAAGCAATGTAAGTCATAGGATGAAAGAAAGATTAATTGAGGGAGAGAGTTCCAGAGTTCACTAGTTGATTACAAGAAAGACTGAGAAATGTTGCCAATTCCTGTGTTGGAGATTTGGATAGAATAGGAGTAAGACTGTGTTGAAAGCTGAGTGCCTCACACTCGCTGTACGCGATGGTGTATGCACTGTGATAGCTCTGAAGAACACTGTGTTACGACTGGGGTTCAAATATATCAGGGCTCTTATTCATTGGACTAGTAATGTCATAAATGCTACAACGGAAAGCGCTAGATCCAACCTATGATGTATATTCCCAGTGAACAAAGAACACAAATACTCTACAGAGTTCTATATGCAATAATAGGCTATCAAACTCTCAATAAATGTGCGTCTACTCTAGGCTTAATGTTATGTGAAAACAGCCTATTACTACCTATAACCGAAGGTGCTTGGTCATGGTATGCAAAGTAAGGTGGTAAGAGAAGTTACAGCTTACGTTACTTTAACACCTTACGAGCGGCCTATGCGGTTTATTTATGTGTACCGCCCAGCGGGGTGTTTTAGCCAAAATAGGGCTGTTTACGTGATCATTTTCATGCCTAAATAAGACCCAGAACGTAAAACAAGTATCTATCCCTGAAAGGGCATAAACAGAGCTTTCGAATGACACCATAACGATCCTTGTATGATGGATAGTTTTCTTGCAATAACCGTGCAACGCGAGTGCAAAAAGCAGGTAATTCGGTACTTTCGGTACATAATTGAGTATGTAGCGAGTGAGAGAGGGAGGAGGGAGCTGAGATTTGTGTCAGTAGGTCCGCCGCGGTGGTCTGGAGCAGTCATACGCTCGCTAGTCTCCTGCCACCACTTGTCTCTCTCTCTCAGCCACATTACGTGCTGAAATTGCCACTCGAGTTATGTCGAGCGCCGCCACATAGTCCAGCTTTATTTAACTCGACTTAAGTGGTGAGCCGCTTTTTAAGGGTTAATCAATAAATGTCAGGCACTCCTGCATGAAAGAAAGTGCAGTAAAGTCCTTCAACACTAACGAGGAATCTTCTTTAAATGTTAGATGCTATAAAGATGCTCGTATCGGAAATGGAACCCAAAAAGGCAGGCAGCGGAACAATGCTCGTGCAGGCTATGCACACAAAAAGGCAGAATATATAATGCCGTCGGAGCCAAGAATATCCTAAACGCTACAACAATAATAATTGCCACGACAATGCAGTATTCCTATCAACAAAAAGAGCCTAAGTCGTTTGTGTCTCCATACATCAAACTAGGCTGCAAAATGCTTGTGTAATCATAAATGGTATGCATAAAAAGAGTAATTAGGTTAATATACTTAATGTCTACTGTGACTGATAAAGTCTAGCTAGAGTCAATGATACGAGATACTGGTGCGCATGGCATGCCGCATAGCCTAGTGCAAATCTCAAGTCTGTGCGTCAAATATTACGTTATAGGGAAGGGTAGCTCTCTTGAGAAACCTTAATATCGAAGTATTAAGCGTTCTCCTGGCGTACCTCAAAGACAAACAACGAGCTTAGAACAGTGTAGAATGGTATAGGCAAAAAGCCCTCATTCGTGCATGCTCTACTCTCAATGTCACACAGACTAGAATTTACTCAATCAACTCCAGTTCTCAGGTATGTCGTGCAGCTTTTTCCTAAAGCCAGCACTCATAGGAAACAATACCTTATAATATCAGACTCCTAGTCTAGCATTATCTAATCCATCAGAACACTAATAATTATAGGAAGCGGCAATATGAAAGCCAACCAATGCTTCGTGATCCACTTATCTTAACAACTAACATACATGGGTTATATCAGACCTTAACGCACAATACAACTGGCCAGCATGAAGCTGATTTTGCAGAGTTAACCAGAGGGGGTATAATATTAATAAAAAGGTGGTGAAAGATATGAAAAAGAGAGAGGTAGACAGAGGAAAAAATTCTCAGGTGCGGGCCGGGGTACAGATAGCAAGGGAAAAAGATGGATGCATTCTAGAAACCAGATCTGAGGGAGAGAGTGGCGAGGAACTGTATATATACTCGCACTAGCTCGAGGCGCGTGGGAAAAAAGCGGTTACAAGTCCTCTAGCCACTAGCAAGGGAGCTAGCAGCATGGTAAGGACCTCCTCCACCAACCCCCACGAGGCAGCCAGCCGTGACGTCATCGAGCGGGACAAAAACACTGCGCGCTCCCTCTCACTCTGTTCTACTCTCTCTCTCTCCCAGATCTCATCATTACTAGTTAATGATAAAACATATACTTTACAATTAAATATATAAAGCCTTGACATGGGTGAAATCAAAGAGCCTTTCTGGACTGCCCATGACACGAGCTTTCATATGAAATAAAGCACACTCTAATACATAAACTGTAGCCCCATCCACTGCCCTGGCGATCCTAGCGAGTCACTGTAGGACAAGCCATGTGGTTCTAACGGAGTGGTTAACGTCACAACTGATAGTTGTAATAGCGAGAGAACAGTGAAAGAGATGTGTGACGCATGTCCACGTGTGACCATGCTGTACAGAATGCCTAGTCATGCCCCACTCTCGCTAGGATCGTCAGGGCAGGAACTTTGGCTGTAGTCTATGTAGAGTTTCCTAACTTAGTTCGTGTGAGCCGTTGTACTATAAGTATTATGAATATGTATTTTGTTTTCATCTGAGTCAACAAGTTCTATTTTATATTATTAGTTATAAGTATTGTGTGTAAAACTTATTTGTAATGATGGGAAGAGAAACAGCCACAGTTAGGTGTCAGTGGGTACGCCAGGCAGGAGGTAGGCCTAACTCACTAGCACTCCTCCCTCCCTCAGTGCTAGGGGAGCCTTTGTGTATCCCAGAGGAGAGAGAGAAATTACGTAATGGTTGTCAGTGGGCGGTCCTTAGTAGTTCACGTTGGGCTCACTAGAGGGCCGGGTATAAAAGGGAAGTCTAGCCCTTTTTTCATCAGAACTCATTAGGCAGAGCGACTTCTCCTTTCCCTTGCTAACTATTTATATTCTTCTGACTGATGGGAACTTTCTCTACTACCTTACATTCTTATTTCCTCTTTTCCCTGCCCTGTATAACTTCCATGGTCCCGTTGGTGCAGAGCTAGTCAGCCAACGTATTATCGCTTGAGTTCTCACGAGATACTTGCCTATTAGATAGCCTATTTTGGAAGGGTTAACTTAGAATAGGATTGATTTATGTTTGTTGCACTTGTATATGCATTTCCCTGTGTGTTATTATTATTATTCCTGTTTTCTGCTAGTCTAGGTAATCCTAGACTGGGGTAAGGCTTTTCTGTGTTACGAGTTTTTGTTTGATGCAGTGGTTAAGCGATAAACCTGCATACTCGTTTCGGTTCAGTGAAGCCTAGGTTGTCTTCGCGGCTGACTGTGTTGAGTTTATAATTTACAGTGCGTGAGGGCAAGAGCCTAACCACCCTGTATTTTATTAACAGTTTGTTTTTACTTTGTCAAGGAGCCGGGAGAAAACCAGATACAAGGGATCTGGATTTCTCAAAGTGCACTTGTTAGTTTTAACGTAATACTTTAAACAGTCGTGAGGACTTCGCTAGGCTACAAGCCATTTTTGCTCAGTCACTGCTACCTTTTGCCCACAGTACCCCAGCTAGACTACTCGATTAGTAGATACAGAATAGTATTGAAGCTTTCCTTATGTATGATATTGTTTATGCACTATTGATTTCATGTGTTGCAAGCTTGGCTACTTTAGTGATTAGTGGCCCACGAGCACAATCCGAGTAGGCTATTGCCGTTGCATTTGCGGAGTACTTCCTTTTAATGTTTGCCATTTACTATTGCATATTCTTTTAATTATTCTTATGCCAATTTAAGCCTTTAATAGTATTTAATTGCCAGTGTTTTTGCTTATTGAATTACTGTTCAAAATCCGATACGTACTTCTTACGAGCATCCGAGAAGCATCTAACTTTTTTCAGAAGATTCCTTGCTCGATGCTTAAGGACTATTAATTAACGTAACGTAATAGTGCCGATCCGAAGTAGAGGGTGGTGGACTTCTTAAGTTCATAGTCAAGGGTGGATTACTTCGGCTTCGGCCAACACTATTCTTTGGTGTTGTTGTTTCTTACTTCATTGTTTGATTGTTGACCAGACTAGATAATTCCTGTCTCTTTATTAGTCTGTTGTTGAACACTAGTACCGAGTTCTTGTATAGTCCGTTATAGCAGATTGAACTCTGGAGGGTATTGGTGTTTTTTGTTCGGCTGGCAGTATTCAGGGGTTGGGATCGTGTGTTTCCGTTGTGGCAGCGAGCCGTATTAGAGTCCTGATTGAGAGCCCTTGTGTACCCGAGTGCCAGTTCGTAACAAATAGCGACCTTGATTAGGATTTTGTGAACAGTATACATTTTTGCAGAGTTGTACAACATTTGTTTGTTTGTATTTTAGCGTGCATATTGAAGAATATTTTTTTTGTATGGCAATTAGTAAAGCATTTAAGAGACTCCAGTTAATTTAGTAATTAGTGCTTGCATAGGAAGTTTAACACTTTTGTCTCGAGAATTTTTTTGTGGACTTCAGTATGTCATGCATTAGCACTGACGATGAGCGAGAGATGTCATTTGAAGGTGTGCCGTTAGTAACCAGTGAGAAGGATGCTAGAGTTTTTGTGATTAAGCGGTACCACGTGACGGAGGAGAGGCTGACTGGGGTGGATGCTTGTGGCTTGCACCTGATAGCCAAGGTTTTGGGCATTTCCAATGTAGCAGGGATGTCCAAGGGGGAGCTGATTTCCTGGGTGTTGCGTGGGCGACATGGGGTTTCAGAGGAGAGGGCGTTTGGGGGGGTTCCTCCCCAGATCCCCTCTCACTCGACTCCCACAGTGCCATCCACTCAGTTACCGGAGGTTAGCACTCTCCCACAGAGGGATGAGAATTGGCAGATTGGAGTGCACGTGGTGGTTCCCCAGTTTTTGCCCCCCCTCCTTCAGTAGTGGCAGCTCCCTCTTCCTGCCTGTCTCCAGATATGGTATTTAGACTTGAGCTTGCTAAGATTGAGGCTAGGAAGCAGGAGATTGAGGCTAGGAAGCAGGAGGATGAGACGAGGAGGCATGAGATTGAGGTTAGGAGGCAGGAGGATGAGACCAGGAGGCATGAGGCTGAGCTTAGGTACGACTCAGAGAAATATTGTGCTAAATTAGATTTAGATAAGACTCGTACAGAGCCGACAGGGACTCGGATGGGCCGTGAGGGCCAAGTAAGAGAACAGTCCTTGGCCCACTTAGTCAAATTGGTGCCGGTATTTAGTGAAACTGAAGTCACAGAATTTTTTAATCGTTTTGAGAAGAAGTGTAGGGAGCATAATTGGCCTGAAGAGAAGTGGGCAGCTCTAGTCTCCTTAAGACTTACGGGTAAGGGTCTGAAGGCTTATGATGCACTGCCTTTAGAGTCTTGCATTGACTACCCAGAATTGAAGAGAGCTGTCCTACGGGCATACGAGTTGCAACCGGAAACATATCGATTGAAGTTTCGGGGTGTTACAAAGACTAGGGAGGCGACCTTTCTTGAACATGCCCGGGACTTAAAAGATGCACTTACAAACTGGACACGTTCTGAGAAAGCTGAGACGGCAGAACAGTTGACTGAGCTGTTTCTGCTCGAGCAGTTTTATAAGTGTACTGGTGCAGAAATGACTTTAACTATTAAAGAAAAGAACTCAAGAACTCTTCAAGAGGCAGCTGAGATGGCTGACCTCAGGTTGTCTCTAATCAGGGATGTGAATCTGTAAAGCGTGTTGATGCAGTTCCCAAGGGGCGCGATACTCCAAACCCTCGAGCTCAGGACAATCACTATAGATATAAACCACAGTTTAAAAGCCAAGATACCAGGACTGAACCAAAGACTACAGCCGTCCCATTACAGAAGGGTCAGAACTCCGCCCCTTATCAGAAGAGACCGATAGGGGAAGTGGAATGTTTTCATTGTAGAAAGAAGGGGCATTATGCAAAATCTTGTCCTAGTAAGCCGCCAACTGCAGCCTTGTCTTTGGTGCGCAGCATAGGTGTAGCTGAAATGTAATCTGGATTTACCCAGGGTAGTTTGCCAGCGGCAGGGTCACAGGCTATGTATAAGACTCAGGAAGGCTCGTCCCCTGTCCGTGATGTCTTTTGCGCCCATAGAGGGACCGGTAGGGTAAGTTGGGCGGGTTGCCAGCATAAGGTGGAAGTTTTGCGTGATACTGGAGCTTCACAGACACTTTTGAAGAATTTCACGGGGCGACCAATTAATGCGGCACGGGTGGTTGTTGTTCAGGGTATTAATGCGACCAGGTCATACCCGTTGGTTCGTGTGGGATCTGGAAGTTGATGGTGTGATTAAGGACTTAGATGTTGGGAACGTTGAGAAATTGCCAGTGGAGGGCGTCGACCTTCTTCTCGGCAACGACTTTGCGGTGCCTACTTTAGACGTTCCACCCTTAGTCATTGCCGAGAGGCCAGCCGACGTGAGTAGGGAGGAACAAGAGTGGGTAGTGAGTTCTCAACACCAACAGATGGCATGTGTGGTAACTCGTTCCCAGGCATTTAAGGTATCACAGCCTATTTCCCAGGCCACAGAACAGCGGAGGAAGGGAATTAAGGAGAAGAGGAAGGCTGGGAAAAGTTTGAAGAGATTAGAACCAGTGGCTCTCCCAAAAGACCCAATAGCGGGACCTTTGACCGAGTCTGTTGTAACTCCAGTGCCTAACACAGTTGATAAAGTAGTGGAGGAGGCAGAGTCTCAGAGACAGCACCGTTACCTGCAGCGAGAAAACCGGATGTCTAAGTTGGATGTTGGGGGACGGCATGAGTTGTTGACCAAGCAGTTAGACATGTTGGCTCCCACAGACATTCGAAAGTGGCAATTAGAGGATCCAAAGGTTTTGCAGTGTACAAATGGGGCTGTGGAGTTAGAAGAAGATAGGGATGCAAAGGTAGGGGATTTTTTTTTCGTTAATGGAATTTTATACCACCGATATCAAGATCCTAAAAGGAACTGAGAGGGCGGATCAGGCACAGTTGACCAGCTGGTCGTGCCAGAGGGCTGCAGGGAAAGTTTGCTTAGGTTGGCTCATGATTCTCCATTATCAGGACATTTGGGTGCCAAGAAAACGGTGGCGGCTTTGGGGAAATTGTTTTGGTGGCCGGGGATGAAGTCTCATGTGCAGTCATGGATAAACTCATGTGATATTTGTCAACGTGTCGGGAAACCGAACCAAGTTATTCCTAAGGCTCCGTTACACCCTATTCCTGTGATTGGGCTACCCTTTAGTAAAATTATTGTTGACATGGTTGGTCCACTCCCTCCCACTAAAGCTGGAAATAAATTTTTATTAACCATAATGGATGTTGCCACTAGATACCCCGATGCATACCCTATGAAAAATGGAATGGCTAAGACGGTAGTCAGTAACTTGTTGTGGTACTTCTCAAGGTACGGGTACCCGGAGGAGATTCAGTCTGATCAGGGATCTAATTTCACCTCCAACATGTTCAAGCAAACAATGCAACAGCATGGGATACGAGCAGTAGTATCGTCAGCGTATCACCCTGAGAGTCAAGGGGTGCTTGAGCGGTGGCATGCTACACTTAAAAGCATGCTCAGGTGTTATTGTGCTGACAACGGTATGGATTGGGATCTTGGATTGCCTTATGTGCTGTTTGCTGCTCGGGAGGTACCTGGTGAGACCCTGGGATTTAGTCCAAACGAGCTGATTTTTGGACACCGTGTCAGGGGCCCCCTTAACATGCTGAAAGAAATTTGGGAGGGGACTGTGCAGCCTTGTCCATTATTAAAGTATGTGCTTGAAAGCCGTGAGCGCATGCTTAAGAGTCTGGAGATGGCAGGTAGAAATTTGACAGAATCACAAGCTTTGATGAAGGACAGGTATGATCGCAAAGTGAGGCTCCGGAAGTTCACTGTAGGACAAGAGGTATTAATTTTGTTGCCTTTGGTTGGTAACCCCCTCTTTGCGAAGTACACTGGACCTTATAAATTTGTAGACAAAATTTCAAACTTAGATTACCTTGTTGCCACTCCAGACAGGAGGAAAAAGAACCAGTTATGTCACGTGAACCTTATTAAAGAGTATGTGAGGCGCCCCTCTGAGCCTCCCACTGTCCCTGTGTTGGCTTGTTGCGGCCATGGTGGAGAAGGAGAGGGGGACAGTCAAGCTTCGGAGGAGGATAGCTGGGATCAACATGTTTCAGCGGATCAGTGGGCGGGGAACTCGAGCCTAAGGGCTGACGAGGCTATAGCTCATTTGCCTGAGCCGCAGTTTGATGCTATCCGTCAGTTGTTCGGTTCATACGCCACTGTATTTGCTGAACACCCAGGCCTCACTACTCAGGTTATGCATGATGTTGACGTGGGGGACCATATACCCTTTAAGTCAATCCCGTACCGTGTGCCCCCCATAAAACTACCAGCTCTGAGGGATGAGTTGGAGTATATGCTCGGTAGAGGGTTGATAGAGAAAGGCACAGTTAAGTGGACTTCCCCCGTAATACTGCAGCCTAAGCCAGATGGCAAGGTACGCTTTTGTATTGATTTCCGTAGGTTAAACGGTTTGACTCCAACTAACCCATATCCTCTTCCTCGGGTTGATGATAGTGTTGACAAAATTGGTAATGCTCGTTTTTTGTCTAAAGTAGATTTAGTAAAAGGTTACTGGCAAGTACCTTTGTCCGAGCGTGCTAAAGAGGTATGTGGTTTTGTTGTGGACGGGAGTACCTACCGGTGCAATGTTATGCCTTACGGACTTAAGAATGCACCAGCAACGTTTCAGAACCTGATGAATGAAATTGTAAAGGACATTCCAAATTGCACCGTATATTTGGACGATGTAATCATTTATGATGACGACTTTGAGAGCCATTGTGAGCACCTTGAGACCTTGTTCCGGAAACTTAGTGAAGCAGGTCTGGTAGTAAATTTGGCAAAGTGTGACTTAGTAAAAGCCACTGTGCAGTACCTTGGGTTTGTAGTGGGAAGGGGACAGGTGTGCCCTCCTCAGAACAAGGTACAGGCTATCAATAAATTTCTGCACCCAACAACCAAGAAGCAGGTTATTAGATTCTTGGGTATGATAGGCTACTACAGACGCTTCATAAAAGGTTACTCAACGGTGTTGGCACCTCTCACAGATTTGTTATATAAAGACAAAAAGTTTTTGTGGGCACCCGAGTGTGAAAAGGCTTTCACTTTGGTGAAACATTTGCTAGCCTATGTACTCACCCGATACTCAGGGCCCCAGACTTTAACAGGCCTTTTCAGCTGGCAACAGATGCTAGTGGTGTAGGGGCTGGTGCCGTCTTGCTACAGACAGACAATGAAGGTGTGGAACACCCAGTAAGTTTCTTTTCTAAGAAGTTCAATGCTGCACAAAAGAACTATTCTACAATAAAAAAGGAATTACTGGCGATTGTGCTGTCGCTCAGGCACTTCGAGGTGTATGTTCCAGCCTATGGCCCAGTCGTGGTTATCTACACTGATCATCACCCTTTGAGATTCCTGAATCAATTTCACAATCGCAATATGAGACTGACCAGGTGGTCTTTGATGTTGCAGGACTATAACCTGGACATCCGTCATATTGCTGGATGTGACAATGTGATCGCGGATTGTTTATCAAGGGTGGATGATCAGTCGTAGGCTATCACAGGTGTGTGGGTTTGAGTGGAGGAAAATAGGCTGCCCTTATAGTGCAGCCGGGAAAAACTTATTAAAATATAAAAATCATATAAAAACTCTTTCTTTTGATATAGGTAATCGTATAGGTTTGTCATAGCCTATAGAGTTTGAGTAGTCCACGAACTATCAAACGGCTGAGCTGCTGTAAGCTCGCTCTGGGAGCATGATATTGTGTCTTTTTGCTATTGTTGGGAGGAGTTATAAAATGTGATTTTTTTTTTGTTTAATAATAAGATGTGTTTTGGTGATAAACTCATTTTTGTTTTAGTGCCATGCGGTCGCTGGGTGTGAGGGGCTTGATGGGGTTCTGTGTTTGTCAGATTTTAGCTCAGGGTTGAGCGAGTAAAATCTTGGGGGAGGTGTGACGCATGTCCACGTGTGAGCATGCTGTACAGAACGCCTAGTCATGCCCCACTCTCGCTAGGATTGTCAGGGCAGGAACTTTGGCTGTAGTCTATGTAGAGTTTCCTAACTCAGTTCGTGTGAGCCGTTGTACTATAAGTATTATGAATATGTATTTTGTTTTCATCTGAGTCAACGAGTTCTATTTTATATCATTAGTTATAAGTATTGTGTGTAAAACTTATTTGTAATGATGGGAAGAGAAACAGCCACAGTTAGGTGTCAGTGGGTACGCCAGGCAGGAGGTAGGCCTAACTCACTAGCACTCCTCCCTCCCTCATTGCTAGGGGAGCCTTTGTGTATCCCAGAGGAGAGAGAGAAATTACGTAATGGTTGTCAGTGGGCGGTCCTTAGTAGTTCACGTTGGGCTCACTAGAGGGCCGGGTATAAGAGGGAAGTCTAGCCATTTTTTCATCAGAACTCATTAGGCAGAGCGACTTCTCCTTTCCCTTGCTAACTATTTATATTCTTCTGACTGATGGGAACTTTCTCTACTACCTTACATTTGTATTTCCTCTTTTCCCTGCCCTGTTTAACTTCCATGGTCCCGTTGGTGCAGAGCTAGTCAGCCAACGTATTATCGCTTGAGTTCTCACGAGATACTTGCCTATTAGATAACCTATTTTGGAAGGGTTAACTTAGAATAGGATTGATTTATGTTTGTTGCACTTGTATATGCATTTCCTTGTGTGTTATTATTATTATTCCTGTTTTCTGCTAGTCTAGGTAATGCTAGACTGGGGTAAGGCTTTTCTGTGTTACGAGTTGTTGTTTGATGCAGTGGTTAAGCGATAAACCTGCATACTCGTTTCGGTTCAGTGAAGCCTAGGTTGTCTTCGCGGCTGACTGTGTTGAGTTTATAATTTACAGTGCGTGAGGGCAAGAGCCTAACCACCCTGTATTTTATTAACAGTTTGTTTTTACTTTGTCAAGGAGCCGGGAGAAAACCAGATACAAGGGATCTGGATTTCTCAAAGTGCACTTGTTAGTTTTAACGTAATACTTTAAACAGTCATGAGGACTTCTCTAGGCTACAAGCCGTTTTTGCTCAGTAACTGCTACCTTTTGCCCACAGTACCCCAGCTAGACTTTACTCGATTAGTAGATACAGAATAGTATTGAAGCTTTCCTTATGTATGATATTGTTTATGCACTATTGATTTCATGTGTTGCAAGCTTGGCTACTTTAGTGATTAGTGGCCCACGAGCACAATCCGAGTAGGCTATTGCCGTTGCATTTGCGGAGTACTTCCTTTTAATGTTTGCCATTTACTATTGCATATTCTTTTAATTATTCTTATGCCAATTTAAGCCTTTAATAGTATTTAATTGCCAGTGTTTTTGCTTATTGAATTACTGTTCAAAATCCGATACGTACTTCTTACGAGCATCCGAGAAGCATCTAACTTTTTTCAGAAGATTCCTTGCTCGATGCTTAAGGACTATTAATTAACGTAACGTAATAGTGCCGATCCGAAGTAGAGGGTGGTGGACTTCTTAAGTTCATAGTCAAGGGTGGATTACTTCGGCTTCGGCCAACACTATTCTTTGGTGTTGTTGTTTCTTACTTCATTGTTTGATTGTTGACCAGACTAGATAATTCCTGTCTCTTTATTAGTCTGTTGTTGAACACTAGTACCGAGTTCTTGTATACCCCGTTATAGCAGATTGAACTCTGGAGGGTATTGGTGTTTTTTGTTCGGCTGGCAGTACTCAGGGGTTGGGATCGTGTGTTTCCGTTGTGGCAGCGAGCCGTATTAGAGTCCTGATTGAGAGCCCTTGTATACCCGAGTGCCAGTTCGTAACAGATGCAACATTGCGGTGTGTAGAAATAGATTGTAGGTAACTAGTAAGAGGAAGTGAGTAGATGAGGTGAAATGCTTTTGACATTACTCTTTCGAGAAGTGCAGTATGGGTGGAGCCTCCGCAATGTCCGCATACATGCAAACAATCCCTAATACATGGGCATACTGTGCCGCTAGACAGAGCAAGAAGCTGTGCAGAGGTGAAGAACCCACTCAGATAGTTGAGCACAACACACTTCTGAGAAGTTGTTTTAGCAAGAGTGGTAGTATGATCTTATCAAGAAAGTTTGGGTGAAAAAGATACACCAGGAACATTGAGAGAAGATGAAGGGTTGATTTGTGTATTGTTGAAGTGTAATTGATAGTCTTGCGGAGGATTGCGACGGGTAGATAGAGTGAGAAATTGGGTGTTGGTGGCATTGAAAGTAACAAGATTTTCTCTGCCTCACTCAGAAATAATTGATAGATCAGAAGACAGGCGTTCGATGGCCTTGTCACGTAACTTTTGGAGTGATTGCATACTAGGTTGTTGTGAAAAAGTAGTTGAATAATCTAAGGTAGAGTCATCAGCATATAAGTGGATGGGACCAGAGGTACAGTTGAGGAGATCATTGATTAATATTAGAAAGAGAACTGGAGATAGGTCAGAAACCTGAGGAACACCGGAGTTGATAGGTTGAGGAAGTGAGTGATGCCCGTCCACAACTGCAGTTATGGATCGGTCAGAAAGGAAATTGAGACAAGGGCATAGATAGAGGGATAGTAACCGAAGAAGGGTTGTTTGGAAATTAGAGATTTGCACCAGATTCTATCGAAGGCTTTTAATACGTCAAGCACAATAGAAAGAGTCACCAAAGACCCGACAGGAGAATGACAAAGAATTAGTAGGATAAACAAGGAAATCACAAGTAGATCGACCCTCAATGAGACCATATTGGCTATCTGAAAGTAATTATGGAAAGATAAATTATTAAGACATTTTGAATTAAGGGTAGCTTCAAAAACTTTATAGATGCAAAAAATTAGGGTAATTGGACGATACTGGAGGGATGCGAGCGGTCACCATTCTTTGAGACAGGTTGAATGAGAGTAAACTTCCAGCAAGAAGGAAAGACATAGACAAAATAGTTTCCCTAGGCAGTGAGTCAGCAAAGAAAAACTGTTTTTGAGTACAACATGGGGAAGATCAAACGATTGGTACGCTTACTTATTATTAGGCTAAGAGTGGGCAGAAAGCATATCCTGATAAGATATTATGATATTAGGCATAAATAAGAGAGTAGGGGGTGGAGAGGGAGGAACATCACCGGAATCATCCAAGGTGGTAGTAGTTCCATCAGAGAGGGAAAGACAAGGAATTATAATTGTTGGAGAGGTTTTTGGCTATATGCCAGAAAGCTAGAATTGAAAAGTTCAGAACATATATATATGATGAAAGCATTTATTATTGATGAAAGAGTGAGTGCGAGTCGAACAACAGATTTGGATTAATTCCGGCAGAAGCATACACATTATGAGATTAATGAGTTTGAAAATGACGGTACTGTTTGAATGCTTCCTTATTGTGGAGAGCAGTACAACAAGCGTGAGTAAACCTAAATGTTTGTGAATTAGTTCGAGAGAAAGAAAATTTAATGTATGCTTCCATGCCTAAGAGGAGAGATGGATAGAATGTGTGCCACTTTAGAAGTTAGATAGTCAAATCATTTTGGATAGTCAGTAAAATTGAGAGAGAGAGTTGATAATTCAGAAGAGTTGAATTTGGCATCACAAGAGCAAGATTGTTGTGTACGTACACACAATATCCACCTCATCAAGCCACTCTGCCTCGCTCAGCCCCCTTACCTTACCTCTTCAATCTTTCTTACCCACCCACCCTGCGTCTCCTAGCCATTCTGCCTCACCAAGCCACACTACCTTACCTGTCTCACCCATCCTCTCCTATCCACTCTGCCTCCCATAGCCCCTGCCATACATTGCCGACCTTCCTCACCCAGCCACCCTGCCCATCCTAACCACCTTGCCTTGCTTCCTCACCCTGCCTCATCTACCCCCATTGCTACTCTGCTGTACCAACCCACCCTGCTTACCTTTCCAACCATTCTCACCCAGCCAACCTGCCTTACCTCCCCAGCATGCCTTACTTACCCACCCTGCTTCACCTACCCACCCTGTCTCTCCTGATCCCTCCCTTCCTCCATTCCCTCCTGTCTAACGACCTTCAACAAATGCTGGTCGAGTCACACGTGCTGGAGCCTGTGAAACGCTATATTTTTTTTTTTTTTTTTTTAAGAGACAATGAATGGAGAAGGAAAAACACAGATAAAACAAAAAGGTCCATGTGCCTAAAGGCATCCTCCATTCATAAAATGTTGGCAGAGTTACCCGTGGCAAAACCGCACATTGTAGAGCCGCCCGCGACAGAGCCACTCCAGGCATTTGGAAAGTCAGCTATCAAGGGATAGCTGTACATTTATAAATGAGGTTGTCAATGTGTAGCAATGACAACCTCATGAATGGTGGTAAAATATAACATTGTTGTATAGTAAACAAATAAAAATAGTATTTACCGTAATTTTTTACAACAATTGTATGTTGGTTGGATTTGTGAGGGATCTGCCTCGTTTGTACCAGTAGGACCTATGCAAATATCAATATGCTAACACAACAAAATGCAGAGAAAGAGAGAGCGAGAAATATTGTCTGAAATAATTGTGTGGCATCTCACCCGCGAAAGAGAGACCGAGCGAGGGAGGGGAAGAATTTAACAAACCGTATGGCAAAACTCCCAGACTCTCTGACAGAGAGAGAGAGAGAGAGAGAGAGAGAGAGAACATAATGTTGCCAAAGAAACACAAATAAATACCAATAAAACAAAAAATAATAATAATAATATAGATATTGTAAATATTATGTGAAAGGCTGACAGAACGATAATGCTTTGAACTGGGATGAAGTCATCGCTGGGTGCATGAGTCCGAACGCGGCCGTCTGGTCAGGCAAAGTAGGGAAAAAAAAAACGCGCTGAAACCTCCCATGTTATCTCTATTCCTGTGAAGCTCACCTACTTTGTACGAGAGTGAGTTAGATGTCTTTGAGGAGATGTTGAGCTGATTTTTTAAATGCGCATGGTTTCATTTCGCTTCACTCAATTGTTTGCACGGTAAAGCAAGATATATAGATCCCAATTATACGTACAATTACCACGTAGAGCTACACAAATACCCATGACGTCACCGTAGCCAAAGGGTTAAATTATCTGATATTACATATGTATGTTTACCATGTTCTAATACATTTTTTATTAATTTCACCCATAGACCCCTTTACATAAGGACTGGAAACGAGCACTCTCGGAGTTTGAAACTTGGGTCCATTGCTTAAAAGCAGTATCATGAAAGCAGTGGTCTCTCCGACTTTCTTAAACACAAAAATATGTACACAAACACAACTTTACATATAAATGCATGTAATTTCACACGCAATCGTCCATATCCCCGCCATATTGGCGACATAATGTCTCGCCAGAAAACGAACAGCCCAGGACGATGCCAGACGCCAGTCACCCACGAGACACGTTAGAGGCAACACATTTTTGTTCTGTTGTTCGTTATCTCTCAGCTTATTGTAAGTAATATTCTTATAAATACTTACCAGTCACAAAAGGATCTGTGTTAACAACTTATTTAGCTGATAAATATTAAAATTGAGCTGATGTCAATGGGTTGCTTTGATATGTACTGATAACCATTTTACAACTATTCTTGTTTTTTTGCTTTACAGGAACAATGCCGAAAAGATGTGCTGCATTCAATTGTCGTGGAAACTACAGGGGAGAGCCATACAGTCCTATGGTGTGTTTCCCGAATGAAGAACAAGAACGACATGCATGGATTAGTACTATGCCAAATAGCCCAGAAAGTTTGAGAGACAGGTCGAAACTATGGATTTGTGCATCACACTTCGACTGCGATTGGGTCACAGTTCGGGGAGGAAAACGACCAGCTGGGCCTCCTACACTTTTTAAAGGTGTACCCAAGTCTTCCCTCAAACAACTTACGTCAGCTCCTAGGTTAACTAAAACAGTGACAAGTGAAGCAAGACTTAAAAAACAAACCGAATTTGAAAATGAACAAGACAAAATGCATAGTTATAACAAATTTGCAGGAGAGATTGGAAAACACTTCCCTGAGTTTTATATAATGCAAAATGGTAGAGAACTGACAAAGTTTAAGACAGATGGTAATGGTAGAGCAGTTGATAAGTTTCTTCATTTTAAAGAGGTACAGTCTCCTTTTGGTTTTCTGCAGCTGGTAGCAGAGAAAAGTGGCTTGGAGATACCAAAAAGTAAACTGAATCTTCAAAAAAATAGCTTGGTAAGTAAGTGGTCTCAAATTGAAGAAATAGTGAAAATTATGAACACTCATGAAGCGACTAATACTGACCGCTTAAAAAGAATAATTTCAGAACTTGACTGTATCACAGAATTTCATGAAATTGAAGGTTTTCAGTTCATTCAAGCACAGTTACAACTCCTTCTTATTCCTCCTAAAAATCGCCGATATACAAAGCATATGTTAATTCTTGCAGCAGAACTGTTTTGTATATCACCCGCGTTTCACTGGACAACCAGCATTATCAAGTAAGGATCATATCATTCTATCCTTACTTGATAATGCTGGTTGTCCAGTGAAACTCGTCGTATATCCTGTATCATCATGTACATTAATGTAACCCTGTACCACCATGAATTTTGCTCATCTCCTTCATCTACTTCCTGCCACCCAGCGAAAACTCATCAGAGACCTGGAAACTTTGAATAATAAAATTTCCAACGCAGAAATTGCCATTTCTTTGAACCTCGTATGTATTAACCCTTAATTAGCGGCTCACCACATAAGTCGAGTTAAATAAAGCTGGACTATGTGGCGGCGCTCGACATAACTCGAGTGGCAATTTCAGCACGTAATGTTGCTGAGAGAGAGAGACAAGTGGTGGCAGGAGACTAGCGAGCGTATGACTGCTCCAGACCACCGCGGCGAACCTACTGACACGAATCTCAGCTCCCTCCTCCCTCTCTCACTCGCTACATACTGAATTATATGGGGAAAGTACCGAATTACATGCTTTTTGCACTCGCGTTGCACGGTTATTGCAAGAAAACTAGCCATCATAAAAGGATCGTTATGGTGTCATTCGAAAGCTCTGTTTATGCCCTTTCAGGGATAGGTACTTGTTTTACGTTCTGGGTCTTATTTAGGCATGAAAATGATCACGTAAACAGCCCTATTTTGGCTAAAAACACCCCGCTGTGCGGTACATATAAATAAACCGCATAGGCCGCTCGTAAGGTGTTAAAGAAAATATATATATATATATATACAGTTATACACACACACACATGTTTTGTTTTACCATTCACTTTATTTTATTTATTTTATTGTGTGTGTGCATGTACGAATTTTATTTTCAGGAAATATATTTGTATATATTTATTATTTTATTTGCGTGTACAAAAGAATTATTCCTGAAATTTATTATTTGAAGATAACCTGGATTTCTTGTTTTGCTTTTTTCAGTGTCAACCCAGGAGTTATTTCCCTGACTGCAATTTCTTCAGTTTAGCAAAGCTGTGTGCAAATTAGAACATCAAATTGACAACCTTCATGACTAATAGGTGTTTATGAACATTATATAACTATTGGCAAGGAAAATTGTATAAAAGTGTTGTATATTGTGGCAAAGATATACAACTGTATAAACATTCTCATATATTTACATAACAATAACAATGCATGGAAACAATTGCGCATAACTCACGAACCAAGTACGCTATATTATTTTCGTTTTCACCATTATGAAGAACATCATTTTCCGATTCCGGTGATATATACAGTTATATACGTATCCGAACAAATAATGCAACGCCGAGGTGGGGAACAACTCGGAACCTAGCTAGCGTCGGCGGAAAGGAGACGGGTGAAGCGTAAATATTCTCATTTTGGCTTTCAAATATTCATAGAGCAAAAAGTATTTGTCGTAGGAACTTCTATTTTTTTTTATTCTCTTTAGCATTATCTGCCGTATTAAAACAGCCTAAATTGAAAACCATAGATCTCGTAGCAATGAAATAATTCGAACATGTTATAAACCATATCATCCAAAATCATACTTTTTTGGTTTTCGGTCACTGCTTGAGAACTATTGAAGATAGACAATTTCTGTTTTCAGATTTGAAAAGAATAGAAAAAATACTATTATTTGAGCAAATACAAATATATGGTCATCACTCTCAATTTCGAGATAGGACGGTGTGAAGACAATTGCGTTGGAAATCCTTTTATTCTGGAGTCGTTTACACTATCATATTTCGATTTATTTACATTTTTTTTTTTTTTTTATCATGTTATTCCTCTTTCCATTGACATATGATACATCACAATAAAGAGCATTCTGGTGGATGGGAATACAGAAATACACAAGGCTTCGATAATGCTTCTGGCCAGAATATTTCAGGCAAAACCAAAAGTGTCTCACCATTTCGAACTTTAGAACTTCGCCGGATGCGAGAGTGTTAAGCATTACACCACCAAGACGGTTAAATGTTTATGCACACGCCTACGACTTATTATCCATTCTCGAATACTAGATATTAATCTAATCATGTTCATATTCCCACCTCACTATGGTAGCCTAATGTTTAAGTGAGAGGAAAGAATATTGATACTCATAATATTATTATATTTTTATTCTTTTCAACGATAATTGGAGCAATTTACCGCATTGCTATTGTGTTGTGTATCGAATTTACCTAATGGATTATATATAATTATAACACCGCTGGCACTGTACATCTTTACTTACATAACATGTAAGTACATAATATGTACATAATATATGGCGGGTGCCCAACCCCAAAAGGAGTTGAAATAGGGGAGCTATCCCCCCCGCAAAGGCGGCTTTCTAGGGCCTTTCCTAGCTGATGTTGAGAGGATTGGGTTCTAATCATGTGGTGATGGGCTGGTCTATCAGAGTGAGAGCTGAGCGATCTCTGCCATACCTACAGTATAGCTTACTCTGACTGTTCCTTTTACTTAAATATTTTCTAGATCTCAAGTGTCGGCGTCTCTTTCGTGGATTGAGCTCCCTACTGCCAACTTAGAGGTTGGCAGACTGGGAGCCGAAGCGTCATATTTTTCCTTTGCCCCTCTACTTTCCTTAGAATTGCAGAGGGGCACAGGGCCTTGGGTGGGGCTCTGGTTTCCTGGGCGTTTCCGCTCCCTCCTCAATGGAGTGGCTTCAGTCATCCGGGCTTTATTAGTGGTAAGCAGGGAGGGTTTTGTGGGGGCATTCGTTTATGGCCTTGGCCTTGCTCGGGACCTTGGGGCTGTTCGGCCAGAGAGCCTGGGGAACAACAACAACTTACATAATATTGTAAGTAATATATTTATATTTTAAATAATCATATCAAGTTTGTATATGAATGTTCAATAAAATAATATGAAGATATTAGTCTTAGCAGTATGCTATAACTACTTCTGACATTTGGTGTATTCGCTTGTATATGTGATTTTGTATGAACCCTTTCAGTATTGGAGGACACTTTTGTCACTTTATTCTGGCTACCATCAGAGGGTTTTATGCAGCAGAGTGTGGGTTTTCTATATCAATAGGTTAAAACTATCACAGTATGCCTTATTTATTATCAACAATCATTCTTAATAAACTCGCATAACTCGTAACACTGTAGGCAGAATAAAATGAAAAAAACACTCTGAAATCGTTAAACTATGAGTAATATAACCTCCATTCATTATTTAACCGCTCATTGTTTGTATTTCGTCTGTGCAATCCAACATCAATTACAAAATATACACAATTGATACAGAAAGATTCAGGTGTTATCATGTAAATGTATATACGTATTGTACTTAATCCTGTCAACCTACGTGTTATCATAAATATATATAATTAAAGAATTACTGAGAATTTCGTCACACACACACACCTCCCATTGCTCTCTCTCTCCCTCTCTCTCTCTCTCTCTCTTTAATTGTACCATTTTGCTACCATAAATTTGTGTGATTTTCAGGCATATTGTGATTATATCGTCATGGCGCCGCAACGAACCTGCACGAGTTGTTCCGGTAAATTTGGCCCTACCATGTTTGTTGATACTGATGTCCAAATTTGTAGATTTTGCCAGCTCCGAGAGAAGATTGCGGATGAATTGAATGCAGCTCACCGCAAGATCGATGCCCTGACTACGAAGCTTGAATCCCTTCAAGAATTTGCCACACTCAACGTAGGAGTGCCCTCGGCCCAAGAAACCACTACGATGTCAACCGCCATTCCAGTGCATACAGTACCGGTACCGGTACCCACACCAGCAGCTACCTTAGATGTTGCAGAAAATAATAATGACTCTACTCTCACTCCCCCCCAGGACAATTTTCAGTTAGTGAGAAACAATTTGCATCCCAGTACCAGTACCAGGAAGGTCATCCCGACAACATGCCAAAAACCGCTTCCAAATTCTGGCTATTGACGAGGAAGAGGAAACGGAAGAAGTTCGGCTTGTGGGCGACTCCATGGTCCGTGGCCAACTAACCGAGTTCTGCGCCAGGGCACCCAGGACCAGAAACCGATTCTGTATCCCAGGTGGCGGCGTGGACGACATTGTTGCGGCTGTGGAAGAGGTTTCCAGGCTCGCCCCCGCAAGCACTACGTACGTCATCCACGTTGGATCTAACCATGTCCAACGGACGCGGTCAGAGGAACTACTTTGCAAGTACCGGCGGCTGATCAGGTCCTTCAAGGAAAAATCTAATAGAATCTTAATTTCAGGAATTGTTCCCCGGATTGATGTAGAAAACCGATTCTACAACATAGCTATCAGTACAAATCGCCGACTAGCCAAACTCTGCAGGGAGGAGGACATCGGCTTTGTCGACACATGGGACCATTTTTACTATGATAAATCTTTGTTTTCAGGTGATGGTGTACATCTCAATGAAGTAGGAGCTGCACATCTTGGTAGTCTGCTGAACGATGCAGTCAAGGATTTCCGTTAAAAAAACGGGGTCAACCAGACCCCAGACAGGGTAGTGTAAGTCAAATACGAACTGAAAATTCAGACAATGCACAATCGGTAACATCCAACTCTAATACTCTTAAGGTATTTTATGTAAATGCTCGTAGCATACGCAATAAATTTTCAGATCTAGAGGAAATCGTGTTTACAGAACATTATGATATAATCGGCATTACAGAATCTTGGTTAAATACGGAAGACAGAGACTTTTTAGCCGAATATACGCTTCCTGGTTATACAATGTTTGAGAAAAGTCGGATCAATAGAAATGGAGGAGGAGTTCTGTTTTTTTATAAAGGAAAGTCTTAATCCCGTCTTAATGTCAAAACCTCAAATTGCGAATATAGACATAATTTACGTACTATTAAATAATAAACGAAGAACTAAAATAACACTAGTTTTATTATACAGACCCCCATCTCAATCAGTGCAAACTGACTGAAATTTATGAACAAATTGCAGAAATAACGAACATACAAGATACCGTAATTCTTGGCGATTTCAACTTACTCGTGACTAAATGGGGCGATATTCTTACTTCACACTGTGGACACGACCTCTATGCTAACTTGCAAGAGAGTTCACTTTTTCAATTTGTACAATCTCCAACCCGTGGTGGTAATGTGCTTGACCTTGTACTCGCAACAAAAGAAGAATTAATAGAGAATTTGAATGTTGGTGATGAATTCAGTAACAGCGACCATCGTACGATAACTTTCACTTTAAAGTTTACTAGTAACAAATCAAATAGCAGCATTGAGAAAGTCCCTAAGTTCAAGAAAGCAAATTTTCATAAACTTAAATCAAAGCTTAAAGAAACTGACTGGAGCTTTCTGACTAACAATAACGACATAAATACATCTTGGGAGTGTTTCACAACCACTTACCTTAAGGCAGTGCAAGATTACATACCATCGAAAATACGGCGTCCAGGCCATAATGATAAGCCCAAATGGTGGAATAAAGATATTTCAGACTGTCTGCTTGCTAAAAAATTTGCTAATGATAGATTAAAATCCTCACAAAATGACGAAAAATGGGCGAAATTTGTAGAGCCACGACGCAAAGCCAAAAAGTTAATTAATCAAGTAAAAAGACCCTGGAGTTACATGTTGCGAATCAAAGTAAAACAAACCCGAAAGAATTCTATAGTTATATCAGAAAGAAAAAAGTAGTTACTTCAACTGTTGGACCGTTAGTCGATGAAAATGGAGAATACACCAAAGACGAAGTACAAATGAGTAATGCCCTCAATACCTTCTTTGCATCAGTTTTTACAACCGAAGACCTCAGTGATATCCCTACACCATTGCCGATTCAGATTGATAATTCAGATGTTCTAAGCAATATCACCGTTACAGAGAGAAAAGTATTGAATTGTTTAGATAAACTCAAGGTAAATAAAACGCCTGGACCTGATACAATCTCGCCTAGAGTTCTAAAGGAAGCTAAGGATGAGCTCTCCACACCACTGACATTGCTATTCAATGAATCCTTGCAGTCTGGGACTATGCCTGATCAGTGGAAGCTAGCCAACGTAACACCGATATTCAAAAAAGGCAGCAAATCCCTACCCAGTAACTATCGTCCAATTCGCTTAACTTCAATTGTATGTAAAATGTTAGAAACGGTCATAAGAGACAGACTCGTAAATCACTTAGAGGCAAATAACTTACTTAAAGATACTCAACACGGCTTTCGTAAAAAACGTTCCTGTTTAACAAACCTCTTAGACTTCTTCCACGATATCCTTAACCTCTACGATGAGAGTAAAGCTGTAGATATTATATACCTTGATTTTCAAAAGGCCTTTGACAAAGTTCCCCACAAACGTTTACTGCTAAAACTAAAAGCGCATGGAATACACGACGGTGTGTTGAAATGGATAGAAAATTGGCTCAGCGACAGAAAGCAAAGAGTAGTCATAAACGGTAAGGCATCTAAATGGACCAATGTAAGTAGCGGGGTACCCCAGGGATCGGTACTAGGACCAATTCTCTTTCTAATTTACATCAACGACATAGATGAGGGTCTCACCTGTACAATCTCAAAATTTGCTGACGATATAAAAATTGCAAATAGCGTACTCTCAAAAGAACAAGTTGGCGATATGCAACACAATCTAGATAAATTGTTATGTTGGGCCCAAATTTGGCAAATGAGTTTCAATGCGGATAAATGGAAAGTACTACATATCAGATACCTAAATGAGAAAGCAAACTATTCGATGAATGGCACTCAGCTTAAGAATGTAAACAGAGAAACCGATCTGGGAGTAACAATATCGAGTAACCTAAAACCGAGTCAACAATGTTCAGAAGTTGTTAAGAAGGCAAACAAAATAATTGGCTTTATAGGCAGGTCATTTGAGCATAAATCCAAAGAAGTTATCCTAACCCTTTACAATTCCTTAGTCCGCCCTCTTCTGGAATACTGCGTTCAATCCTGGTGCCCTTATTACCAAAAAGATATAAACAAGCTAGAACGAGTTCAACGTAGAGTTACCAAAATGATACCTAGCCTAAAGAACAAACCATACGAAGAGCGTCTTAGAGAATTAAATCTATTTCCTTTAACCCAGCGCAGATTAAGAGGTGACTTAATTCAAGTGTTCAAAATCATCAAAGGCATCGACAATATGAACTGTAGTAAGTACTTCACTATCGACCAATCTAATTACACGCGGGGAAACGGTTGCAAAATTATGGGTAAATCTTTTAACTCGCACGAATCTAAGAATTTCTTCTTCAATCGAGTTGTCAACTTGTGGAATGGGCTTCTCCGAGACGTTATAGACTGCAGCACCGTTGATTCATTTAAACTCCGCTTAGACAAATATCTCGCATCAAACCCGCGACTGACTGCGTTTGTAAATGAATAACTTTATTTTATTCCCCCCTCAGTTACTAACCCATCTGTCCCCTACTAACTTCCTAATCCTGCCACGGACATTAGTTCTAGGGCAGTAGTTCCCTTTCCAATGTTCCCTTACCCACTCTAAACCACTGTTTGGACACTTGATCCTCAGTGTTTTGGAGGACAAGCAGCCTAGAAGGGTCACTAGACCTGTTGTTGCTTGATTTCCTTTGTACTACTTTGTACTCCCAGTGAAGGAGACCATTAGTACAGACTGACAGGACCATTCACACTATCAACAACGTGTGTCTTCTCAGTTGACATGTCCTAATAGTCCTAAATGTCCAATAAACCTGTAACGAATAACATAAGCTGAGATAAACTCAATTCATGTTAACATTTGACACAAATATCACCATTTCATCACTATTTCATGTTCACATTAAACAGGTACATACTATGTTTAATTTTCCAGTGATTCCCTGTGTAAGTTTATGTATTATCTGTTCAATAAATAATATGTTTAATTAATGTTGATATACTCCTACATAAATAGAATCTTAGAGTATATATGTATGAATTTTAATTTGTATAGACAGGTAGGCCTATCTCCGTAGCCGACTATAAGGTTGACAGCATTGTAATAGTTTGAAAAAAATTACCTTTGGGTTATACTTACTATCCTTGTAAAATACAAATTTGTATCTATCATAGTATGAACGTAAGTAGTAACAAGGATACTAGATATATTAATATTAACAATCCAAAGATATACACGTCCCATATACTAAGCTGCCAGACCTTATACTGTAGGTTCACCCTAACAGCATAACACTATCAGCCAGACCTTATACTGTAGGTTCACCCTAACAGTATAACACTATCAGCCAGACCTTATACTGTAGGTTCACCCTAACAGTATAACACTATCAGCCAGACCTTATACTGTAGGTTCACCCTAATAGTATAACACTATCAGCCAGACCTTATACTGTAGGTTCACCCTAATAGTATAACACTATCAGCCAGACCTTATACTGTAGGTTCACCTTAACAGTATAACATGTGACGCACCCAGTGCTGGGCAACGCAACCTGATTGTACTCCTTGGTACTCCACTGTACCGCCCGTGATCTGGCTACCGTCAGCCGCTATGTATATTGAGTGTGACAACTTATAACTATGTTCTTTGTATCTCTGCAAAGGTCTCGTCATGTGCTAACCAGTGGTGGGTTTTGTTTTAAGCCATGTCGAGACCTTCCATTTAATATGTAGTATCAATAGAGAAGTTGATAGATAAGACGATGGGAGTTCAGAGAGAGAGAGTGAGTTAGGCTTCAGAGCAAGAGGGTAGCAACGCGCCGCGCTGCCGGCCGGGTGGTTGCCAGACGTATGGACTGGTTGGCAGCCTTGCGCTTATAGCTATGCGCGATAGGGTTGGTAGTCCATTGTTGCCTGCCTGGGCTGGGCCCATGTTGTCGTACAGCACACTGCCTGGAGGTTGGCTGCGTGTTCCTTGACCAGGTTGCCTAGAACCTTTGAGATTCTAACATCCCTTGCTCTCTCTCCCCACTTCTCACGGTTGCACTCTTTCTCTCTGACGACATTACTCTCATTTCATTCTTCTCTCTATTTAAATGCATAACCTTCCCTTGAGGTCCTAAAGGAGTTTCAGCACTCACCTCTCGTATTACTCTTAGGACAAGCATATATTTACATGTATTAGATTTAAGGGGTTAATGTGAACAGCGATCTTCTTGATGAGGATAGTTGGTGAACGTTCTACATGTTCACGAGTTATATGCCCTGCTCATCATCCCATTTGTGACTAGACTGGTGCCATGTGTAAGAGCCCGACCATGCCCAGGAGTTGTCTGTAGAGGGACGAGGACATAGCCTTGATTTGCATACCGAGCCAGGAGCGAGTGTAGCACCCGAGACTACAGCTCGCTCGTAGTGCCGGTATAGTAGAGTAACGTAATTTATCTGTCCTTGTGTTCTCTACAGTCTTCTCCTGGGTTCTCGCTTTCGGTGCTGGGACTCGTTGTTCCTGTGACTTGGCCTGCTAGCTAGAACACATGGGGATGATGAGTGGGATATATCTTTATTTTACTATGCATTGCAGCTCTCTTTAAGTATATATCTATAACACTTTACAATACACATTACTCACACACAAGACAACACTATTAATACTTTCATGTATCAATTAACTGCACTGTCGTTTTGCTGCTGTGTCCGGAGTTCTGTTGCGTAGGGCGCATACGGACTCGGAGGGGAGACAGAGTGAGAGAAGCGAAGTAGCCTATGCGGTAGTAGGCTACCGGCGCAGTACTGTTGCCTGCAACCTTTTAGTTATTCCAAGTATAGATTCATTATTATAATAAGTGACTACTGTTTATGTTCCTCCCATGTGTATTATTAGGTATCTACTGGATCATGAACATCTTGTATGCTACATGCTAGTGCATGTTAGTAGGGGACAGTTAGTGTAGTGCACGCGCTTTCAAGTAGGCGTGTACATTTGTCATTTAGCATTTCACTGTCATACCTTTAGCCTGCTTCTATTCTACATTATTAGAGGCTTAATATTAACGTAGTTTCTTGAGTATTGCATTTCTTTAGTAATAACGTAACCTATAAATGTCTGAGGGAGTTTAGCCTCATAGCCTACCCCTGTTGTACACTTTCGCCGAGTTAAGGTACCTCGTTACCGTAGACGATAACTCTGTAGGGCGTTGGTGCTTTTGTTGTCTGGAGCATATAGTATTTGGGACTGGAATCGAGCGTGTCGTTGTCACTTAAGCCATTTCTGTCCTACGATCAAGAATCCAGAATATGTATTGCTGATCCAGCCGTAACAAAATGGCGACCTTGCACAAGATTCAGTAGTATCCTATCACATGTTTTTTGGAGAACTATTCTATGCTACCTAGTAGAGCTGGCTAGAATTTTCTTGCATATTGGAGGAATTTTTATTGTGTCATTATTGTATTGGTGGACTTTCAGATTGTTTCGTTAGGTGTCTAGAGTAGAGTCATTCAAGCATCTTTAACATTTTGTGAGTCGAGACTGCAATTAGTAATAAGCACTTTTTTTTTTTTGAACCGCAATTGTATAACCAGCACTATGTCTAATGACTCATCATTTACGGGGGAGGATAACACGGTACAGCCTAGTGACCAGCAAGTACAGCAGATATTTAGGGAGGGGAGTGTTATAAGTGGAGAGAGGGATGCCCGGGCATTTTTGCAGACACCTTTGACCGAACAGCGCCTGCAGGCTATTGATTGTTACGGTCTTCACTGTTTAGCCACGGTTTTGGGGCGGGACTGTCCTGACAGTTGGCCCAAGAAGAATTTGGTGGCATGTTTGTTGGGTGATGGCGATGGGGCGGTGGGTGGAGTGGGGTCTTGGGGGGTTCCCTCCAAGCCTCCATTCCACTCTACCCCTGAGCTGGGCCCTCAGCCAGCGAGTCTTAGCACGATGCAGCAGGAGGGTTCTCAATGGCAAGCTGGCTTACCCGTAAACACGTCTCGGTGTGGATCCCCCATTTTGTGCTCTCCCCCCCCAGGCCTGTCTCCTGAGATGTTATTTCAGCTAGAACTAGCTAAGCTTAAGTTGCGAGAGAGTCTACAGGCTAGTATAGAACGGATTAAGCTGCAGGAGACTCAGATACAACAGGCTAGTATAGAACGGATTAAGCTGCAGGAGACTCAGATACAACAGGCTAGTATAGAACGCATAGAGGTTGCTAGAATCCAAGCCAATCAGGATGCAACCAGGTACCAGGCTGAAATGGATGTCGAGAAGTCTAGAGTAGAGACCACGGGGCGTCATCTCGGTGGTGGGCACCGGGTTACAGACTCACTTTCGCATTTAATTAAGTTAGTACCCGCATTTGATGAGACAGCAGTGACTGAGTTTTTTGCTCGTTTCGAAAAGAAGTGTCGTGAGTATGACTGGCCGGAGGTTAAATGGGCAACATTAGTTTCATCACGTCTAGTGGGTAAGGGGTTGAAAGCCTACGATGCACTGTCACTGGACGAGAGTGTCGTGTATGGACTGGTGAAGGAGGCTGTGCTCCGGGCCTACGAACTGCAACCCGAAACTTATAGATTGAAGTTCCGTGGCGTGAATAAGAAGAGCGACGTCAGTTTTATGGAGCACGCACGGGACTTAACAGATGCATGTAATAACTGGTTTCGGTCCGAGCACGCAGAGTCGGCTGAGGAAATTAAGCAACTTTTCTATCTGGAACAATTTTACAAATGTACTGGAACCGATCTAACGCTGAACATTAAGGAAAAATGTCCCAAGACAGTAGAGGAGGCTGCCAAGATGGCAGACCTCAGATTATCATTGATTCGTGGTTGCGGTGCCGCTCAGAGGGCTGAGTCAGGGCAGAAGGGGCGCTATACCCCACCCACCAGAGTTTTCGATAATAACAAATCCTATGACACACATAACCACACTAAAAGCATTGCACCTAATAACACCTACAAACACAAGCCTCTCCCGTTTACTAAAGGTCAGGCCCCTTCTTCGCCCGCACAAGGGAAGAAGCCCATTGGGGATGTGAAATGTTACAAATGTCAGAAGCTAGGCCATTATTCACGTGAGTGCCCTAGTAACACTCCCGCTAAGCCGGTGTCATTGGTTCACAGTATCGGTGTGTCTCTGAAGGCTGCAGCAACTGCCCGGGGTAGGTTGTCAGCAGCTGAGGCACACGCGGTAAAGAAGCGTACGGAAGGCTCGACACCTGTCCGGGACACTTTCTGTAGCCATCGGGGACACGGGTTTGTGAGCTGGGGGAGTGAACTACGGAGGGTTGACTTGCTGAGGGATACGGGGGCTTCGCAAACTTTGTTGAGGAACTTCACAGGGAAACCGATAAATGCGGCCAGAGTTGTTGTGGTGCAGGGTATAAATGCTACGAGGTCATACCCACTTGTGAGGTTGGAGTTGAGAGTGGGAGAGGTGTGCAGGGAGCTGGATGTAGGGATCGTTGAGTGTTTGCCAGTTGAGGGCGTCGACCTTCTTCTCGGCAACGACTTTGCGGTGCCCACTTCCGGGACTCCACCCTTAGTCGTTGCCGAGAGGGCGGCCGACGTGGATGGTGAGAATCGGGAATGGGTTGGGAGGTGCCAACAGGATGAGATGGCCTGTGTGGTAACCCGATCTCGCTCTGCGGCTCCTGCACAGCCTAGCACTCAACCTCGGGGACAGTGGAGGAAGGATCAGGAGAAGGTTGCTAAGGGCAGGAAAAGGGACATTGATTCTGCTGCACTTCTCGGTGATTCGGTACTTGGACCTATAATAAACACGGGAGTTGACTCTGGCCCAGAGAAGGTGTGTAACAAGGCAGAGTTGGGTAAGACTTCGCGTGAGGCAAGAGCTGTAGCGAGAGCCACTAAGGCAGTAGAGCCTACTAGCCGGGGTAATGTCTTATTACAAAACCATCTTGATGCATTGACGCCCGGGGACATTAGTGAGCAGCAGCTGCAAGACGCTAGCCTAGTTCGTTATAGCAATGGTGCCATAGAGTTGGAGGAAGATGGGGATGCGAAGCCGGGAGATTTCTTTAGGCTCAACAGGATATTGTACCGCAGATTTTTAGACCCCAAATCGAAGTGGGAGGGCGGTGCGAGGGTAGTAGACCAGGTGGTTGTTCCAAATAAGTATAGAGAGTCCTTATTGTGTCTGGCGCATGATGTGCCGGTGGCGGGTCATTTGGGGGTAACAAAAACATTGGCGGCATTGGGCAGGTTTTTCTGGTGGCCTGGGGTCAAGGCTGATGTCTGTGCATGGGTGGCTGGGAGTGCGACCTGCCAGACAACGGGGAAGCCTAACCAGACAATCCCGAAGGCACCTTTGTTTCCCATACCTGTCACCGGGCCTCCGTTCAGCAAAGTTGTAGTAGATTTGGTTGGCCCTTTCCCGCCTACTAGTAGTGGCAATAAATTCCTGTTGACAATCATGGATGTGGCTACGAGATACCCGGACGCATACCCCATGAGAAACGGCTCGGCAAAGGCAGTTGTTAAAAACTTATTATTGTTCTGTTCCCGTTATGGATTTCCAGGTGAGGTGCAGTCAGACCAGGGGAGCAATTTTACATCCAAATTGTTCAAGCAAACCCTTCAGTTGCACGGTATATGTTCTGTAGTGTCGTCAGCCTACCATCCTGAGAGTCAGGGAGTCTTGGAGCGGTGGCACTCGACCCTGAAGAGTATGCTACGCTGTTACTGTACAGAACATGACACTGATTGGGATTTGGGTCTGCCGTATGTTCTGTTCGCTGCACGTGAAGTCCCAGGAGAGAGCCTGGGGTTCAGTCCAAATCAGCTAGTCTTTGGCCATAATGTGAGAGGACCTTTAAGTATGGTGAAAGAGATCTGGGAGGGCGAAGAGAAGCCGGGGTCTATACTTAAATATGTCCTTGAGAGCCGGGAGAGACTTATAGGTTGCATGGCAGCGGCAGGTAATAAATTGGTTAATGCACAGGCGGTCATGAAGCACCAGTATGACGCCAAGGTGAAGCTTCGGGAGTTTTCGGTGGGTCAGGAGGTAATGTTGCTTTTACCTTTGCCTGGACACCCCCTTTCTGCCAAGTTCATTGGGCCGTATGTGGTGGCTAAGAAACTGTCCGACCTTGATTATCTCGTTGCAACACCTGACCGTAGGAAAAAACATCAGTTATGTCATCTTAACCTCATGAAAGAGTATGTGAGACGCCCCTCAGAGCCTCTCACTGTCCCTGTGCTGGCCTGCAGCGGCCAGGGTGGAGAAGGAGGTGGGGACAGTCATGCTGCTGAGGAGGATAGCTGGGACTGTGTCATTTCCGCGGAACAGTGGGCGGGGAATACTGAACAAGAGGCTAGGCAAGCTGTAAGTCACCTGCCTGAGCACCAGGGTGCTGCTGTCCTAGGCCTGTTCAGGTCATACCCCTCTGTTTTCGCCGAACACCCAGGTCTCACTACTCAGGTAACGCACGACGTGGACGTCGGTGATAATGTGCCCTTCAAGTCAGTGCCCTACCGTGTGCCCCCGGTAAAGTTGCCAGCTTTACGGGAGGAGTTAAAGTACATGGTTGAGAGAGGGATGATCACTGAAGGTTATGTGAAGTGGACATCACCCGTCACGTTGCAGCCAAAACCTGACGGCAAGGTGCGGTTCTGCATAGATTTTCGTAGGCTAAATGGCTTGACCACTACCAACCCTTACCCTTTGCCTCGAGTTGACGACAGCGTGGACAAGATAGGGAATGCAAAGTACCTTACTAAAATTGATCTTGTAAAAGGCTACTGGCAAGTACCCCTGTCGGACCCGTAATGCCTTATGGGCTTAAGAACGCACCTGCCACGTTTCAGAACCTGATGAACGATATTTGTGACGAAATCCCTAACTGCACGGTCTACCTTGATGACGTGATAGTATATGATGACGATTTTGAAAATCACCTAAGGCACTTAGAGACCCTGTTTGGGAAGTTGCACGATGCTGGGCTGGTGGTGAACCTGAGGAAGTGCGAGTTTGTAAAGGCTACTGTGCAGTATCTTGGCTTTGTGGTCGGGTTAGGCCGGGTGTGCCCCCCCCTGAGCAAGATACAGGCTATCAATATGTTTCCCAGGCCCACCACTAAGCGCCAGGTCATGCGGTTCCTAGGTATGATAGGCTATTATAGGCGCTTCATCCGGGGATACTCTACTGTCTTAGCACCGTTAACTGATCTACTGTCGAAGTCAGTGAAGTTCTGTTGGGCTGCGGAGTGTCAGAGGGCTTTCGACCTAGTCAAGCACCTGCTGTGTACACATCCGATTTTGAGGGCCCCAGACTTCTCCAGGAGTTTTCAGCTGGCGACTGATGCCAGCGGTGTGGGTGCCGGGGCAGTGTTACTGCAGACTGATTCCGAGGGCTTGGAACACCCAGTGAGCTTCTTTTCTCGCAAGTTTAATTCGGCACAAAGGAATTACTCGACTATAGAGAAGGAGCTTCTGGCTATCGTTTTGTCGCTCAAACATTTCGAAGTTTATGTTCCAGCCTACGGCCCGGTAGTGACGATTTATACGGACCATCATCCCTTGAAATTCCTAAATCAGTTTCACAATCGGAATATGCGGTTGACCAGGTGGTCCCTAATGCTCCAAGAGTATAATCTCAACATTCAGCATATTGCCGGGAGTGAGAACGTGATAGCAGATTGTCTATCAAGGGTTGATGATCCAAGATAGTCGTGCACGGTGTGTGGGTTGAGCAGGAGTAAAATTAGGCTATCATAACGCCGTCCAAAAAGATTATAAAACAATAAAATAAACGAAAAGACTTTCTTTTTTTAGTTTTGTAACTCTTTATTGTTGTAGCATAATGAATGCGATATTGTGTTTTATGTATAATTCACACTTCAGTTGTTGTGCACCTTTTGCAATTAGTGGCAGCTAAGGGTAGCAGGTCGGTTGGTTGCCTGTCAGATTTTGATAATGCTTCTAAGGTCGATTATCTAAAATCTTGGGGGGGCTGTGACGCACCCAGTGCTGGGCAACGCAACCTGATTGTACTCCTTGGTACTCCACTGTACCGCCCGTGATCTGGCTACCGTCAGCCGCTATGTATATTGAGTGTGACAACTTATAACTATGTTCTCTGTATCTCTGCAAAGGTCTCGTCATGTGCTAACCAGTGGTGGGTTTTGTTTTAAGCCATGTCGAGACCTTCCATTTAATATGTAGTATCAATAGAGAAGTTGATAGATAAGACGATGGGAGTTCAGAGAGAGAGAGTGAGTTAGGCTTCAGAGCAAGAGGGTAGCAACGCGCCGCGCTGCCGGCCGGGTGGTTGCCAGACGTATGGACTGGTTGGCAGCCTTGCGCTTATAGCTAGGCGCGATAGGGTTGGTAGTCCATTGTTGCCTGCCTGGGCTGGGCCCATGTTGTCGTACAGCACACTGCCTGGAGGTTGGCTGCGTGTTCCTTGACCAGGTTGCCTAGAACCTTTGAGATTCTAACATCCCTTGCTCTCTCTCCCCACTTCTCACGGTTGCACTCTTTCTCTCTGACGACATTACTCTCATTTCATTCTTCTCTCTATTAAAATGCATAACCTTCCCTTGAGGTCCTAAAGGAGTTTCAGCACTCACCTCTCGTATTACTCTTAGGACAAGCATATATTTACATGTATTAGATTTAAGGGGTTAATGTGAACAGCGATCTTCTTGATGAGGATAGTTGGTGAACGTTCTACATGTTCACGAGTTATATGCCCTGCTCATCATCCCATTTGTGACTAGACTGGTGCCATGTGTAAGAGCCCGACCATGCCCAGGAGTTGTCTGTAGAGGGACGAGGACTTAGCCTTGATTTGCATACCGAGCCAGGAGCGAGTGTAGCACCCGAGACTACAGCTCGCTCGTAGTGCCGGTATAGTAGAGTAACGTAATTTATCTGTCCTTGTGTTCTCTACAGTCTTCTCCTGGGTTCTCGCTTTCGGTGCTGGGACTCGTTGTTCCTGTGACTTGGCCTGCTAGCTAGAACACATGGGGATGATGAGTGGGATATATCTTTATTTTACTATGCATTGAAGCTCTCTTTAAGTATATAATTATCTATAACACTTTACAATACACATTACTCACACACACGACAACACTATTAATACTTTCATGTATCAATTAACTGCACTGTCGTTTTGCTGCTGTGTCCGGAGTTCTGTTGCGTAGGGCGCATACGGACTCGGAGGGGAGACAGAGTGAGAGAAGCGAAGTAGCCTATGCGGTAGTAGGCTACCGGCGCAGTACTGTTGCCTGCAACCTTTTAGTTATTCCAAGTATAGATTCATTATTATAATAAGTGACTACTGTTTATGTTCCTCCCATGTGTATTATTAGGTATCTACTGGATCATGAACATCTTGTATGCTACATGCTAGTGCATGTTAGTAGGGGACAGTTAGTGTAGTGCACGCGCTTTCAAGTAGGCGTGTACATTTGTCATTTCACTGTCATACCTTTAGCCTGCTTCTATTCTACATTATTAGAGGCTTAATATTAACGTAGTTTCTTGAGTATTGCATTTCTTTAGTAATAACGTAACCTATAAATGTCTGAGGGAGTTTAGCCTCATAGCCTACCCCTGTTGTACACTTTCGCCGAGTTAAGGTACCTCGTTACCGTAGACGATAACTCTGTAGGGCGTTGGTGCTTTTGTTGTCTGGAGAATATAGTATTTGGGACTGGAATCGAGCGTGTCGTTGTCACTTAAGCCATTTCTGTCCTACGATCAAGAATCCCGAATATGTATTGCCGATCCAGCCGTAACAAACACTATCAGCCAGACCTTATACTGTAGGTTCACCCTAACAGTATAACACTACCAGCCAGACCTTATACTGTAGGTTCACCCTAACAGTATAACACTATCAGCCAGACCTTATACTGTAGGTTCACCCTAACAGTATAACACTATCAGCCAGACCTTATACTGTAGGTTCACCCTAACAGTATAACACTATCAGCCAGACCTTATACTGTAGGTTCACCCTAACAGTATAACACTATCAGCCAGACCTTATACTGTAGGTTCACCCTAACAATATAACACTATCAGCCAGACCTTATACTGTAGGTTCACCTTAACAGTATAACACTATCAGCCAGACCTTATACTGTAGGTTCACCCTAACAGTATAACACTATCAGCCAGACCTTATACTGTAGATTCACCCTAACAGTATAACACTATCAGCCAGACCTTATACTGTAGGTTCACCTTAACAGTATAACACTATCAGCCAGACCTTATACTGTAGGTTCACCCTAACAGTATAACACTATCAGCCAGACCTTATACTGTAGGTTCACCCTAACAGTATAACACTATCAGCCAGACCTTATACTGTAGGTTCACCCTAACAGTATAACACTATCAGCCAGACCTTATACTGTAGGTTCACCCTAACAGTATAACACTATCAGCCAGACCTTATACTGTAGGTTCACCCTAACAGTATAACACTATCAGCCAGACCTTATACTGTAGATTCACCTTAACACTACCAGCCAGACCTTATACTGTAGGTTCACCCTAACAGTATAACACTATCAGCCAGACCTTATACTGTAGGTTCACCCTAACAGTATAACACTATCAGCCAGACCTTCTACTGTAGATTCACCTTAACACTACCAGCCAGACCTTATACTGTAGGTTCACCCTAACAGTATAACACTATCAGCCAGACCTTATACTGTAGGTTCACCTTAACAGTATAACACTATCAGCCAGACCTTATACTGTAGGTTCACCTTAACAGTATAACACTATCAGCCAGACCTTATACTGTAGGTTCACCTTAACAGTATAACACTATCAGCCAGACCTTATACTGTAGGTTCACCTTAACAGTATAACACTATCAGCCAGACCTTATACTGTAGGTTCACCTTAACAGTATAACACTATCAGCCAGACCTTATACTGTAGGTTCACCTTAACAGTATAACACTATCAGCCAGACCTTATACTGTAGGTTCACCTTAACAGTATAACACTATCAGCCAGACCTTATACTGTAGGTTCACCTTAACAGTATATAACCTTTTATTTTCAGTAGACTTGAACTATTTTTTCTTTTATGACCTTGTCCTAGGTATTCCATATTATAAGTTTCGTGAGAATATACAGTATGTCTGAGTATAGACAAAATTATACAAAATCATATGTTGACATTTGACCATGGTCTTTGACATTAACTACTTAATAATTATTTGTCTATAATGTTGTCAAAATAATAACTATGTAAACAGCAACTAGCAGAGTGAAAATGAAGTTTGAGTAAAAACTATAACAAATTAAATATTGACCTTCAGCAACTACTGTAGCAGAGTGAAAATTAAGTTTGAGTAAAAACTATAACCAATTAAATATTAACCTTCAGCAACTACTGTAGCAGAGTGAAAATTAAGTTTGAGTAAAAACTATAAGCAATTAAATATTGACCTTATATATATATTGATATTTTACCTTGTCCTTTGAGTAAAATTAATCAATCTTTTTGACTGACCATTGCAGTGACCAACTGTACGTATTTGTGAAAGTTGGTGAAAATCCATGAAACGGTCTAGACGGATGTCGGACAAGCTGGCTTGTGATGCACAGTATACGGGCAGGATCTGTGTGTAGGATACCACTCTGCTTAGCTGTTAAACTAACTCACTCTCTTCATCCTCCACACACCCTGCTACACCTCGACAGAGGTTTTCGGTGCTTTACAAGCAATATATTCAACTGCATTCCAATACTCTCCGGTCCCACAACATTTATTCGTCAGTACTAGTCTGTCTATGTTTTGTATGATAACATGAAAGATGCAACAGCCAACAGACCAACAGCAGAGCCATTGGCACAAGAGTTGTACAAACAGATTTTGGAAGAATCCTTACATGTGTGTGTGTGTGTGTGTGTGTGTGTGTGTTTTCATTGGGGTTTACTTGCCTGGGCAAGTAAATATACTTGTATATCCGGGTTTGTATGCATGTATGAATGTATAATATGTATATGGGTCAATGTGAGCATAAATGTGTGTTCCCTGTGTAATTTATGTAAGTGTTTTGTTTAACATGATTGTTTGTGAACAGTGGTGTGTACTCTATCTGTATTCTACTAGTGTATGTGTGTGTGCTGGAAAGTAGCATACCATCTTTAGTGTGAAGCCCAATGTGGCTTCCTGGTGATCTTCTTGTATATCTTACTAACTCTTGGTCTCCCTCCTTCGGGACTTCGGTGAGACCTTTTCTATTGCACTAGAGACAAGACATATCGAAGGCCGTTGATAAAGTCTGGCACAAATCTTTAATTTCTAAACTACCCTCATTTGGTTTCTATCCCTCCATCTGTGCCTTTGTCTCTAATTTCCTTTCCGCCCTTGCCATAGCTGCGGTTGTGAATCTTCTCAACTGTGCCTCCAGTCCCATCCATTCATACGCATGCGACTCTACCTTACACTAGTAAATTAGTTTTCCAGAACGCCCCAGCCAGCAATCCCTCAAAAACAAACGTAATGAAGCCATGCAACACTTATCTTCTGATCAAACTACTATTTCACATTGGGGCAAAGAAAACCTTGTTACCTTTAATGCTTCCAAAACCCAATTTCTTCATCATACTACCCGTTCAGAACTCCCAGAGGACTATCCCTTACATTTCAACAATACAAAAATCAATCCTTCATCTTCTTTCAATATTCTCGGTGTCTCTTTTTCTTCTGCTCTCACTTGGAAGGACCATATTACCAGTCTTGCTAAGGCAGCCTCCCAGACGCTGGGTGTGCTCAACCGCCTCAAGGGGTTCTTTACCCCTGCACAGCGTCTTGCTCTGTACAGGGGCACAGTGCGTCCTTGTATTGAGTATTCTTCACATGTGTGGGGAGGATCCTCTCACACCGCACTCCTAGACAAAGTAGAAAGGAAAGCCTTTTGTATCATTAACTCCCGTCCACTCACCAACTCTCTCCAATCTCTCTCTCTTCGCCGCAATGTTGCATCTCTCTCGCTATTCTATCACTATCATAATTATCAGTGATACTCAGAGCTCTCCCAGTGTATACCACCTCCTTTACGTAGGGAATGTGGTACCCGTCTTGCAACACAATCCCACCCCTACTTAGTGCAACTTCTCAACCCAAGAGTGAAACGTTACTCTCAGACTTTCTTCTATTCAACAGCTGAGCTATCCACGCTCCCCTCCTTCCCCCCCACACTACCACAACCTCTACCGCCATCACCACTAGCAACATCACCACCACCATCACTACCTACACGACCACACGACCACAACCACCATCATTATCAGCAGCACCACCACCACCTTTGCCACCACTATCAGAACAACCACCACCATTACAACAACCACCATTGTCACTATCACCACCACCATTACCTCTGCTATCAGAACAAACACCACCACTACCGCACTAATTCCAGACCTTTCACTGTCAGGGAAACGTGTTTGCACAACGGTGGTTTTGGGGTCATAATGATTTCGGGGAAATTCTGTATTTGATCATACATATAACAACATGAAGACATTTGTGTATTCTGAATGTACACAATATACAGAATGTTTATATTGTTCTTCACTGAACCCAAATAATACAATAAAGATAATGTTGTGATTTGTTAACGATGCCTATATAGTAAAATTATTAGTGTCCATTGTTACAAATTTATAACATTTATGCACAAAGGCCAAGCACTGGGGCATGTATAGATCATTCAGCGCTACATCTATAAATTAAAATATCATCACAGGAATTTCAAAATATAAGAAACCTTAAGATATCAAGTAGCCATAAATAAAACATATACAATATCAATAGAGGAATATCAAAAGTAAAATAAACGGGAGAATTAAATATCATAAAAAATATCGCAATCCAATAAAGAAGATCGGAGCTTTAAAACATATGCATATTGGCCAAGAATTTCAGACAGGGAAATGAAAGTAAAACCTATAGAGCATCTGGGAAATTAGTATTTACAACAAGAGGTTAGAATGTGGCTTACAGACAGTACCTCGTCACACACAGCACACAACGGTGGGTGATCATTATGCAATATGTATTTGTGCGTCATATATGTATGATCAATGCGCAACATTGTGAGGACTATTTCCGTGTGTCTACCTAATTGAACAGGCGATAAGTCCCACAGCTTCATAGAAGGATGAATGGCTTTAATTTTGTGGTTAATGCTAGTGAGGGAAGACCACCTCAACTGCCACCTCCCCCGAATCAGCGACCGAATACTGCATTTCAAATCCTCCGAGGGGATAGAGAACCGGCCCTCACACTCTAGTACAGCCTCCTTTGCAGCTGTGTCAGCCTCTTCATTGCCCTGGATCCCCACATGAGCTGGGACCCAACAGAAATTTATCATTTTGTGTTTAGATGCTAAGCGATAAAGCCATGCTTGAATGTCCTTAACTAATGGGTAAACAGGGGAGTAAACTTTAATGGCAGAAATAATACTCTGTGAAACAGTGTAAATGGTGAAATCCGTTCCAGTGGAGTCGCGTGCCACTTTCACAGCTTGGATAATACCATACGCCTCCTCAGTAAAGACAGAGGCAACCCCAGGCAATTGAGCAAGGCGAGTGGTGTCCTAAAAAAAAGCACCGCACAACCTATGCCTGATGCCATTTTCGACCCATCAGTGTACAATGCTGAAGTAGATTTATGGACTTGGGAGTGATCCAGAAACATGGCCTTTGCTGCAGCTGGTGATAATTTCACCTTGTAACTGGGAAGAATGCATACTGACGGAGAGGGTAGAACCCATGGGACAAACGAGGGGAGCTTTATCTCCCTTATTAAAACTAAGTTCAAATGAGAGTCATTCCACACTTCCATCATGCGAATCTGGAGAGGCATGGGGAAAGTTTTACGTGCCTCATACCATGGAAGGAAATAGCTATCGGTGACCGCGCGATAAGCAGGATTATCAGGGGAATTGCGAATTCTAAACATTAAACGTAATCCCTATGGAGATCCAAAGGCAATTCCCCTGCCACAACATACATGCTTTCTGCAGGCGATGTACGAAAAGCACCTGTGTATATCCTCATAGCTGAATTGTGTACCGGGTCCAACAACTTTAAGATAGACTTGCTTGCCGAAGAATATATCTGACCGCCATACTCCAATATAGATCGGCACATAGCATCATAAATCCTGAGTATGGATGAACAGTCCACACAACACGCACCTAAACCCTTGTCTAGTGGGGGGTTTTGGGCTTATTTGGGCATATTCAGGCCCTCCTGAATGATAAATCAAGTATCTGCATGAAAAGAAATGTATTCAGCAAAAAACTAGGTGCTAAAAGCTTCAAAATGAGACCAGAACGAGCTACGTAGCACTCGTGGTTCTCATATAGTGATACCAGTAACATGGGAGTTTAGCGTATAGCGGCATATTTTTCCCAGCTATGCTCACTACTGGCTACATGGCCGGCCTCTCGAGAACACAGGGAACAGGAGTTAATGGGCGGCGGTAAGCCCTGGGAGTCGGCTGTCTGGCCCGCTACGCTCCCGGCCATTTGCACTCGATTTTAACCATTTAAAAGCCTTAATAATGCTCCTAACTTGCTGCAAATTGGAGGCGGACTTAAGTCCGCCCCGGTCTTTAAGGGTTAAGATTAATAATATGTGTCTTCCAAGTAAGACGACTATCCAGAGTGAGCCCTAGGAGTTTGACTGCACTCTCATATATAAATAGTAAAATATTACCATTAAGAAGAAGGTGGAGTACACCTTGAGTTTTCTTCCTAGAAAATATTATTGCCACAATCTTCTGAGGGAAAAAAGTGAAACCCCACTCATTTGCCCACTGGACTGCCAAATCGTAGGCTTTCTTCAAGTGTCGTCTAGCCATATCAGGATCGGCCGCTGAACAATATATCGCATAGTCATCTACAAACAATTAACTTTGCACCATGATTCCTAAGAAATCCTCGCCACAACACCGTTTACAGCCATTGTGAAACAAAAATCACTTCGCTCACTCCCCTGAGGAACCCCCTCAGTGCCCTTATGCTGCAGAATTTTATCAGAAAGACAACTCCCGACCCTAACACTGATATAGTGAGTGCCTAGGAAACTGGATAAACAACAGCATTTTATTGACAAAGTTTCGCAGATAGCTTCATCAGGCCTGCGAAACGTTGTCAATAAAGTGCTTATCCTCAGATGGTGTTTTTATCCATTCTGTCTACTTTCCAAGTACCACTCAAAAGTATTTTCCAGGTCAGGCCTAACTTACGAAATTCTTGTACAAATTCCAAATCTCCATGTTGTGTCATAAGCATTTTGCAAGTTAAAGAAAACACCAAGTGTATGTTTATTAGTGACAAGGGCATTCTGGATATGGTTGTGATACGCAAGAGAGGATCAAGTGTAGATCTGTTTTCATGGAGGCCGAACTGAATCGGGGAATTGTAGTTACCAGTCTGCAACCACCATACCAACCTTTAGTTTAGCATTTTCTCAAACAATTTACATAAACAACAGGTCAGAGCAATGGGTCTACAGCTGGATGCAAGTTTCGCATCTTTCCCAGGCTTTAGGATGGGAAGAATTACAGACACTCTCCAACTCTCCGGCAATAGGGACGTACTCCAGATTTCACTGAAAATCCCTAACACAAACAGAAAAGCTTTTGGGCGATGTCTGATCATGCTATAATACACGCCATCCTCTTCCAGGGCAGAGGAACCGGCATTACGCAGAGCATGAATGTGCTCCTGCATGGTGAAAGGTGCAAAGCGGCGAACAAGAATATTAGAGACAATGACAGGATCTGATGATACAGTATCACCCACTTGAAGGCAAGGAGGAGGACTAGGAACACATTTCCCAGAAAGCTTCCTTATCTTAGCCCATACTTTATTGATAGGAGACCTACATGTCACTGATCCGGTATACTTCTGCCACGAATTCCGTTTAGCTCTCCTAAAATAACTTCGTTTTTTAGCTTGAGCTCTCCGGTATATAACATAGTTTACCTGAGTCAAATTATTCTTGTATCTCCTGTAGCAAGAGCGAATGACACGTCTCAAAGCAGTACACGTATTATCCCACCACGGAACCACAGGCCTCGAAGGAGTTCCAGTCCACCGCGGGATAGAAATCAGCGCACAGTTCTGAATTAAATCTACAAGGTACCCATATGCTACTATGTGTGTGTCAAAGGAACTCAGATCCGGAGTCCCTGAGAATAATTCAGAGAATATATTCCTATCTGCACACTCAACGCGCCACCTAGGAGGAGCAGTTGGAGGAAGACCATTAAGAGTTTCTATGATGATAGGAAAGTGGTCACTTCTATGCAATGACTGATAAATCGACCACTGGAAGGAGAGTAAAAGATCAGAGGTGCATATACTAAGATCAATGGCAGAATAACTGTTAAGATGTAAAGTGTGGTGAGTAGGGGACCCATCATTGAGCAATGATAAGTTGTTTTGCAGAAGTATAGCTTCAACTTGAGACCCACGCTCATTGCAAACAGAACCACCCCATAATTGGTTATGAGCGTTAAAAGTCGCCCAACAGCAAAAAAGGTGGATCAAGCAGGTCCACAAGGGACTGTAGGGCTCGCGAGTTAATGGCCTCCCCAGGAGGGAGGTAGAGAGAACAAATGGTATACATTTTGTTGAATAAGACTCTTACTGCACATTCCTGTAAATCAGTTTGCAAGAGGGATTGGGAAATGATGAACACTCCTTTTCACAATAATTGCAGTCCCGCCTTTGGCGCGAATGCCCAGAGGGGGAGGAGAACTGCAAAATTCATAGTTTAGACCTAGGTTGAAATGAGATGATCCAAATTTTGTTTCCTGTAAACATAGGACATCTCAGTCATAAAGATTCTTTAAAAGCGAAACTTCCTCACTATTTGCACGGATACCCCTACAATTCCAATGTAGAGTTTTTGGCATTATGGTCCTCGGTTAAACTATCATCCCCTTTAGGAGGGAGGGCGCTAACATCAGAGGTTTGTGGTAGAGACTCTTTTTCAAAATGTCTTCGAGAAAGCCTGCCAAGTCAGTCAGCACGCTGCTTCTTTGGCTAAGTCTTAAGCCCCTTTCACACATTCGTGATATTGGTCCCGATGTGCCACGAGGTACACAAATTGGTACATCAGCAGAGACAGTGACACGAAGTACGTGTTTGACGACGAAGCCACGACGGTGACACGTCGTAGCCACGAAGGGCCCGATGGTACCACGGTTGCAACACGACGGCGCCACGTCAATGCTGTAACGGTCAAAATTCCGGTCCAAACCGTACCCCACCATACCCCGACGTACCCCAACGTGGCACGAGGGGAACACGACGGGGCGCGATGGACTTACGATGGTGTTCCATGTGTGACACGACGAACACGACGCCATAACGACAGACGGGGTGACAGACACAATTTTATATAAAAGGGGCAGATCCTGTTACATGTAATTCAATATATACACCTCCCAAGCCACGGCCACTCATCAGCACCACTCACCATGGATGATCTCGCGCTCCTGCAGCTGCAGGTAGATCTGGCAGCACATCAGGCAAGAATAAATGTTGACCTCTACAAAGCCTTGCAGGCTGTGCAGGATGCCCAGGTGCCATCCACGAGACAAAGAAGGCATGTCTGGACCCGGAAGTGGCTGTTGAGGCGAGGGAGGCACGGCCACTATGACAACCTGCTGAAGGAGTTGGCTGTGGAAGACGCCACCTCCTACAAACACTTCATGCGGCTGGATAGAGTGTTGTTCGGAGACGTGCTTGAACGTGTTGCCCCACTGGTGGAGAAGGAAGGCACATTTTGGAGGAAAGCCGTCCCAGCTGGTATGCGCCTGGCCATCACCCTACGTTACCTGGCTACAGGGGAGTCATATAAATCACTCTCGTATGGCTTCAGAGTGACTCACAACACCATCTCCCTCATTGTTCCGGCTACCTGTGAGGCCATCTATACCTCCTACAAGGATGAGGTCTTCTCGTGCCCCAAGACTCCAGAGGGGTGGAGGGCGGTTGCTGACCTCTTCTCAAAGAGGTGGAACTTCCACCATGCTGTAGGGGCACTGGATGGGAAGCATGTGGCAATCAGGTGTCCCCCCAATGGAGGTTCCCACAACTACAACTATAAGGGCTTCCACTCCATTGTCCTCATGGTCCTCGTCGATGCCGACTACAAGTTCCTCTATGTGGATGTTGGATCACAGGGCTGCTCGTCTGATGGGGGCATATTTGCTTCAACACCACTGAGGGAGGCACTGGAGAATGGAGGCATTGGACTCCCACCAGCAGAGTCAATCCCAAACAACGTTTGTCCAGTGCCCTACTACATCATCGGTGACAAGGCTTTTCCCATGAGGACATGGATGATGAAGCCCTTCCCCCACCGCAACATGACAAGGCAAGAGAGGATTTTAAACTACAGGCTGTCGAGGGCACGTCGGGTGGTGGAAAATGCCTTCGGCATCCTTGCTAACAGGTACATATTTCGTGTTTTTAACGCCTACTTATATTATAGTGTTTATACCGTATTATTAAGTCTCCCATGATTTCCATTATTATCTATATATATGTTCCCTAACTAATATATTATAACCATTTATACCCACACAGATTCCGTTGTCTCCTCAGCACCATCCAACTCCAACCCAAACGTGTGGAGTCTGTTGTGCTGGCCTGCTGCTGCCTACACAACCTCATGCGAGTGTGTTATCCAGCCTCCCATATTGCACTCATAGATGTTGAGGACCCAGACACCCATTCAGTGACACCAGGTGAGTGTTATTACTTTACTATATCTAATAGGGCTTTTAGAATTTGTACCATCTCTCAATACCTCAAATATTACATTGCCATCATTGTTTACAACACATATCCTATTATTATTAATAATTGTTGCATTACTGTAAGTTGTGTCTGTCATTTGTTCATTTTAGATATCCCTTTAGTTACCATATTATTCCATACTTGTTTTATTTGTCAATTCATACTAATTTTTTAAGTTTTGTTTGTCAGTTTCTTGTTTGAGATCTTGCTTTCATTATCATATTATTCCATAGTTGTTTTCATTGTCAAATCATAGTAAGTTTTGTACATTCTGTATCTTCATAGTTTGTGATCTTCCTTTATTAACCCACTGAGCCCCACCTAGTTATAAATAAATGTACCACCAGGGACCGGCAGGATTTGATTTTTTTTTTTATTCCAGAAACAATAGCGAATGGGTTAGGAATGAAGGAAAAACCACAAAAAAACGATCAAAAAGGTAAAAAATTGGTCCTACGGAGCCACCGAAAACGGATTTTAGAAGAGTAAAAAATTGAAGGCAAAAACACCCAAAAACCATGTTTTTGCGCGCTCACACGCACGTGGTTGGACTTTGAGAGTTCTCAACCATCGCCCAGGTTGCGTGGGATACTTACACAGTTCCCATACAAATCTGAGCCCTCTAGGTGCCATAGGACCGAAGTAATTGGGACCGGAGTACCAGTGACGACACGTTGTCGTCGCTGGGGTTTAGCGTTACATACATTGCCGACGACACGTTGTCGTCGCTGGGGTTCAGTGGGTTAACCATATTATTCTATATATATATAAAATCATATTAATTTGAAAGTTTTGTATGTGACTTTATAGTTTGACTTTTCCTTTTGTTTTCAATATTAATCCTTACTTGTGTTATTCATAAATTCATGTTAAGTTTGACATTCACGTCTCTTTTTATCCAAATGACTTTTCAGTAATATTAATTATTTATATACCATTATAGATATTTTTTCTTTCAGACTTTTATTACCACAATATTTATTTCTATACCTTATGTATAGTTATATAGTCATTATACTACATTTTCATAGCAGGTTCCATTCCTTATTGCTTTGATTGACATTCAGTCATACATGTTGGATATAATAAACAAACATGATTAATAAATTTGTATTGAAAAGACATAGACAAATAGCTTGGCTTAAACCATCAAGATAACTTTGGAAAATTGCTATTGCTACATCACCATACTATAAAACATCATTAACTCCCAAATCATTGCAGGATTGTGTTTGCGAGGACCCTCCCATGCATGGTGTGCAGCCCCTGACCCGCAATCATGCAACAAATCGCGGCAAGGAGCTCCGGGGGTACCTGCGGGACTACTATAACTTACCCAGGGGAAGTGTCCACTGGCAGGATGATATGATCTGAAGGTAATTTAGTCTACTATTTTACCCTTCTCTGGGCTCACCATGAGTGTGATGGCTGGTGACGTTCCTGCTGAGGCAGCACCAAGACTGGCCATAACCGTGCCAAGCGAGAGGTTATGTAGGGTGGGTGTGGGTGTGGCACTACTGGGTGGCATGTATGAGGGTGTGCTCGATGCCCAGTTACCTTCCGCCTGTCTTCTGGGTGGGTTGTAGTAGTTTGGGTAAGCTAGGTGGTAGGTGGGCGTCTGTTGACAGGTGCCATGAGGGGGTAAGTCTGCGGTGGAGGTGCCTGCTGCTGTGGTGGTTGTGAAGGCAGCAGTGGTGCCTGTCCATTCTTGTCCAATGCTCTTAACCTATTGGACTCGGCCTTCCACCGCACCAGCAGGGGGATCTGCTCCATGACGTACGCGTCCCAGCACAAGTCATGCATGTCCTCAAGCTCCCCCTCCAAATAATGGGCCCAATTGTAAGCCCAAGGACAGTTCAGCTGGATGAGGGCAACCCGGTGCCTAAGGTCCTCGGCATTATCAGAACACTTGATGATCTGGCAAAGATTAAAAACAAAAATATACAAGTAGGCCTACAATGCCACCATATTTAAATAATGTAATGTTTAACAGCAATTATTAATGTAAATATGTAATATGTACACATATTTATTTTCAACTTCTCCTTTTACTATTGTCATACATTCACATACACAGTTTCCTTGATTCACACACATATCCAAACACACCTATCATGCCTGTATTGACAATTGCAATAAAAGATATTATTTTACATTCAATGCTTATCTCCTTAAGTACAACAACTCCCTCAGCTACTGTTGTGTCATGGCTCCTCTTCTTTCTCTTTTGCATCTTGGGTGGCCTTCTTTCTGCTTCCAGCTCTTCTTCCGTGCTGAGGTCGACCGTGGTGAGCTCGAGGTTGCTAGGCTTTGTAGCGAACTATATTGGAGAAATATAGAGTATTAGAATAGTACTGTTCAGAGATTTTATATAACATTCACTAATATTACATCTGTTATTTCTATTCACAGTGGTGTGAGCCGTGTGTGTGACCTCTGTGGACTCCAATTACGGATATGGGTGTGGCAGCATGGTTGCTTGTTTGTTCTTGATCACGAAAGAACTTTACATAATACTTTAGGAGCAAAATGTTTATTATTATAATCTGTATATATAAAGGTAACTGTATTAGCAATGTCAATTGCATATGTGACAGTTATTCAAGCAAATTTAATTAAGTGTGTGCAACATAATGAGCCTCTAATTAAATGTAATTTGAAAGTAACCTGTGGTATTAATTACATACAACCAAATCTTATATGCATATAACGAACCGTGGTTTACCTGGTTGGCTGACGCGCAATGTGCTGGTCCAGAAAACCAATTATCTGGAAGATCCAGGCATCTCTCTCAGGCATGGGTGGCGCCACTCCATCACCACTGGCAGCCTACTTGAGCCTGCCCACACGTATCATCATGGACTCAAACCATGTACGCAACTGGGCCACTGTGGAAAGAAGAGAAAATCATAATTATTATACAATAATAAGTGGTTATAAGGTCATACGAAGCTTTAAGTGCCTTTAATATATATTTTATATACGTAACGTACCAGGCGTATGATTTTTAATGTTGCCCATGCTATGAGAGAACAGTTTGCAAGATATTCTAGGCCATTTAAATAATACAATCGTAAAATGAATGTCTGGATAAAGTGGGTAGACACATGTTATTATAAATATAATAACATAAGAAAATGTGAGTCTTCAAAAAGCAGATCAGCCCACACAAGGCAGATCCCTGTCACACCAAACACCAATTACCAGGCCCAATTATAAATAATACAATCGTCGAATGAATGAAAGGGATAAAGTGGGTAGATACGTATTTCATAATGTGTCTCAATTGAAATATAAGAAAATAAGAACCCAAAAGAAAATAGGAGTCTTCAAAAAGCAGATCGGCCCACACAAGGCAGATCCCTGTCACACCAAACACCAATTAGCAGGCCCAATTATAAATAATACAATCGTCGAATGAATGAAAGGGATAAAGTGGGTAGATACGTATTTCATAATGTGTCTCAAATGAAATATAAGAAAATAAGAACACAAAAGAAAATGGGAGTCTTCAAAAAGCAGATCGGCCCACACTAGGCAGATCCCTGTCACACCAAAACACCAATTAGCAGGCCCAATTATAGGCCCAACTCACTAATACTTTGAGCAATGATCCCACCAAATCGGTCGGTGATTAACACACTGTGGTGGTAACGTGTATATATGGTAATGACTGGGTGGCAATGATATATATTATGACGATTGGACATGTTAAACATTTATGAAATTGCCTTACCTGGTACTGGAGGTGTGAGGGAGGCTGCCTTCTCCTCCATCAAGCGGTACTTCTTGTCCGCGTTTTTGAAGTCGCGAAGTCCCTTGTTATAGAAGAGGGCATGATCCCGGTACCAGTCCCCAAGTTCTTTCTCCACCACCTCGGAAAACATGGCGTACTCCTTCACATTCTTAACCTCTTTCCGTTAATTGGTGTTGGCTCTTGTGGTTGTGTTGTCTCGCCCTCATCGTTGCTGGAGTCATACCTAGCTTGGTCCTGCGGTGGTTCAGGGAAGTTGGGTGTGTCAGTGTGTGGTGGTAGGGACAGGTCTGGCACCTCCTCATCTTCAACCACGTCCATTGCAGCCACCACTACTGGCTTCTTACACCTCTTCACAGGGGTGCTCACCTTCTTAGGATGGGGCATGGCATGGCTTGGAGTGGTGGGGTAGTTTTTTTTTTTTTTTTTTTTTTTTTTAAAGAGACAACGAACGGAGGAAGGAAAAACACAGATAAAACAAAAAGGTCCATGTGCCTAAAGGCATCCTCCATTCATAAAATGTTTGTAACAACTGGATTTAAACATTTGTAGATTGTAAGTTTGTGGAAAACAATTCGAGGGAAGTGAATTCCAAAGAGTAGTAGCTCTGGGGATAAATGAATTCTGATATGCAGAAGTTCTGCATTGTGGAGGAGAAAGTGTAAATTCATGGGTGCTCTCAGCTGCCCTAGTTCTACGGGGAAAGATGTGGAGAGGCGGCACAATTGAAGCAAGTTCCTCGGAACAATTGCTGTGAAAATATCTGTAGAATAATGCAAGGGATACAACATTTCTTCGTATGGATAATGTAGGAAGGTCCTGTGTGATTGCTGGGTTATTAATTAATCTAATAGCTTTATTTTGAATTTTGTCCAACTGCCTCAATGCAACCACTCCACTTCCACCCCACAGAGGTGAACAGTAATCCATCTGAGAACGCACATGACTTTTATATATTACGGCCAACTGCTCGTCAGTGAAGAATTCTCGAACTCTGTACAGGAGTCCCAGTTTTTTAGAGGCATTCTTAGCAATGCTTCTAACATAATGTGTCCAGCTCAAGTTAGTAGTTAATGTTACACCGAGAATGTCAATACTAGGGGAAGTGGGAATATTTACATCATTAAAAAATATAAGGGAGTCAGTGAGATTCTGTCAGTTAGAAAATTGAATGTACTTGGTTTTCTGTGCATTAAAGGAAACTAGATTCTTTTGTCCCCATCCATTAATTCTAGAAAGGTCCTGGTTCAGAGAAATTGCAGTGTTTATTTTTAAATTTGTAAGATCGGGTTGGGTGAAAGAATTGGTAAATGTGAAGGAACTGTGGAGTGTTGAGTCATCTGCGTAGGAATGTATTGGATTATGAGTGGTAGATATGAGATCATTGATATGAATGAGGAACAGAATTGGGGCCAAAACTGATCCCTGGGGAACACCAGCATTTATTGAGTGAAATTAAGAATAAAGGCCATCTACCATTACACATATTTTTCTGTTATGAAGATAAGAAGAAATTAGTGGAACTAATGATGCAAGGCCGTAGTGTGACATCTTCGACAAAAAGGATTGATGCAAGACTCTATCAAATGCCTTTGATATATCCAGTGCTATTGTATGTGTTTTACCATGTTGGTCTGTAGCTTGGTTGATTTGATGCGTAAGAAGGCAAAGCATGTCTGCAGTTGATCGACATCGTCTAAAACCATATTGCCCATCACTGATTAATTTATTATTCTCAAGATGCTTAATTATGTGATTATTTAATATAATTTCAAAGACTTTACCTAGAGTGGAAGTTATAGCTATTGGTCTGTAGTTTGATGGATCTGAAGAGGCACCTTTTTTAGGAACTGGATGGATGTTTGCTTCTTTCCAGGGTACTGGGAAGCATGAGGTATGAGTACACAGACGGAATTTTTTTGTCAATACAGGAGCGAGCACCAAGGAGCAATTCTTAAGTACTATTGGAGGAATTTCATCTGGACCAGGAGCCTTATCTACTGAGAGATTCTGCAAAATAGTTTTGACATGTCTGGTGTGGATCTTAAGTGAGGGAATTTCAGGCGAATTAAAATTAAGTACAGGGACATCTTGATTTATTTCATCTAAGGTTGAGTTGGTGGAGAAAATATCCGCAAGAAGGTTAGCTTTACCTCGTGGGTCACTTACAAGATTGCCAGTCGGAGATTTTAATGGTGGAATGGATGAAGCAGTAGTGAAGTTGGATTTAAATGAGTTAAGAGTAGACCAAAATATTTTGTTATCATTTGGATTATTTAGAAGTTTATTTGCCTGCTTGTGGAGAAAGTTTGATTTAGTTAGGTTTAATACAGTTTTGGCATGATTTCTCATGTTTCTAAAGTAATTAAAGGCTTCATGTGTTTTTGATCTTGTGTAGTGGGTGGTGCGGCGTTGCCACATCGTCCCGCCGTCTTGCACCTCTTGGATGCAGCGTGGTGGCGTCTGGTGTACACGTGGCACCGTCGGGCCCTGTCCTGATGGTAATTATTTTTCACGACGTACCCAGACGCCGCCACGTCGATGACGATGCTACCAGATGCCGACACGCCAGACCCACGTCAAACCCACGTCATCGACACGTTGTACCCGATGTTACCACGCAAAAAATCCATCGTGGCGAATTTTTGGGTACCCCCAAACATTTAGTCACCAAGCGAGATTTGCCACGTCCCGCCACATTGGTACCACGCCATTCCCAGATGACCCAGATACACGTGGGCGATTGCACCACGTTGTGTCCGGATTCTCAAATCGGGGTACATCGGGACCAATATCGTGAATGTGTGAAAATACCTTTAGCCTGAACTGGAGAGGTTCCACCCTTGCGAGAGGAAACCTCATATCTGGCAAAGAGCTCTCCTCAGAGTTGGGCCGCTTCTTAGAGCATTCCAATAAGGAATGCCTTGGTGGAGATTGGAGCATCTGGTATTTATTTTGTACATGGACGACCGTGTTCTTTTCCATCATTGTTGTTGGCGCTTCTACTCTGGTTTCAGATGAATTACTCTTCCCAGAGAAGGAGGAAGACCTGGGGGAGGAATTAACGCTACCTCCAGATGAACCTGTGGCACCCCTCACATCCGAAGATGAAGGGCCCTTCCTCCCCTTTGGCGAAGAGCCGGGAAGCGTAGGACTATCTCGATGGTGTGTCCTGTCTTTCTTTGTAAGGGAAGAATGCTTTTCAGTAATTGAATGGGAATGTTGTTTGCGACGAACAGAGGCTTGAGGAGGAATAACCTCACTCCCCGAACTCTGCACCAGTCGCTGCTGCTGGGAGATGATAGGGACACTAGTGACTTTGTCTTGGCCTGTCACTTTAGAGAGGGTAACTGGTGCAGACGATGCAACTCTTGAAACGTATGAACGCCTACCAGGCTTACTCCGGAACAGCAATTCCCGTCTAGCAGCACCAAAACGAATATGCTGCGTATTTGCTAGAACGACAATGTCTATCTCTAGTTTATATACATCACAATGCCAGGAAAAGGGAGAGTGGTCACTCTGACAGTGGTAGCAGTATGCATTTGAATCACATTTAGAAGCCTCATGATTGCTTGCTGCTGAACAACAGCCGCAACAGATTTCATTTGTGCAGTATTTCTTAAGGTGCCCATACTCAAAACATAAGTAGCACTGCTTGAGGTCGATCATGAAACTTCTTAACTCGCAGGGTGAGTGGTCCAATATCAACAGAATCAAGTAAGTAAGACCCCAAAAATACGAGTAACACCGTCTTGCCCTTCAGCCTCTGGGCAGGGGACACAGACTCGGGACACATAGATAAGATGGTTTCCACAGTGAAGTCATGCTGGTTTCACTAAACACATTCCCTTTTGTAAAGTTAAAGGACTTGTGGGCCTGGATTGACTTAAACATTCCATTAGAAGAACAAGGCAGATGGGATAGTATCCTAGCCTGAACTGGGTTGTTAGCGTAGTTTAAGACACCTTTCCCATACTTTTTTAAGATGTTCCTTTTGGATCACCTAATTATGTATATCATTTGTAGCACAAAGAAGCTATTTCTTAACACCTAACCAACGGTGAACATCATATGACTGGCGAGAGAATATTGGCCATCCCTGCGGTGCCCATCATATGACGGGTGCCATTTTGAGGAAGTTATGAGCTCTGAGAGAGAGTCCGCGCATTGGGAGGACGATAGCTGGACTTGGACCGCTCGGCACCACGTCTGGGCCGCCTCTGACACGTAGTATGCCTCATCCCTACCGCCGTACCTCGTGAGACAAGGAAAAAAACGTGAAAATTACCTTATTTTAGGGTATTTGCAGCTCTGGTTATGCGATCGCTGCAAGATAACCCTCGGTCGTACAAGGATAATTCAGGTGTCATTGGAAAGCTCTATTATCGCCCTTTCATGGATATATAATGGCTCTTGTTTATGCATAAAAAAGAGCATGGAATGAAGCTCATTTTCGGTAAATATACCCGCCTAGCAGCACGGTCATGCCAACAAACCTGCCCGCTTTTAAAGAGTTTAGCTGAGCATGAACATTAATTTATTACTTTAACAAAAATATGTTTCTCTCATTTGAATTAAACACTTGAGTAACAATCACTTTATTTTATGGATACCTTTTCCATTTATTTGATTCCAGTAAACATAAATTTATTTTCGGCGTGCTTGCTTCTACATATGTAAGTCATAATTAATGTTTAGATTTTCAGTTTTTTTAACTCTTTAATATTTATTGTATGTTGTATATATTTTACACCCACTACAACAGCCCTGTACAATATTTCCTGTTCAATTGTAATCCAAGTATCATCAACATCATTTAGTGGTTGAACTCGATGTAATAGATATATTTTAATAACCTACTGATTATTAGAGTAATAAAATGGCATTACATGTAGATAACATACTTTGGAAACAATGGCACTCAAAGAGAAAACAAAAAACATAATTTAAATAATACCGTGTTCATATATCTGGGTTCTATATAATTGAGGCTATTTTGGGCTAATTACACAGTCATTAAGGATTCTTGTGGGGAGGGGTCTGTGAAGTGTGTTATAATACCGACCCCCCCCCCCCCCATCCCCCACCACTCCCCACCACTCCCAACTATATCATCATCTTAATTATAATGCGATGCTTTTTAAACCATTATACTTATTGTTTTAATTATTTCCCCCTCGCATAATCAAGTGAGATGATCCGACTAATTTAATCAGGGATAGCAAAAATAGTTCATTCTTCGTCACGCAGATAAATCTCATTATACATTTGGATTATTCACTACGTGTGAGCATGGGAGAAAATTGGATCTTATAGGTTCCACGTTTTGGAATACTGTATTGGCTTCTTTGTTCCCAGCTGTCCGTCATCATAATCTTCCTCGCCCCCCCCCCCCCCCCCCCCCCTTGCTCCTCCTCCTCATTATCAATCACAACAGTTGTTTATGGTCCTCTGCAATACTGGTCTAACCCCTAGGCGAGGATTATTTTTCTATGTTAAATATATATTAACATAGGCTATAATATTATTATGTTCCTTCCAACAACCAACAATACTCCTAAAATCGATTAATTAAATTTACAAACACATGTGGCAGTCCGTGGACTCGAACCCAGGATGCTCAACTAACCGAACCGTACTTAATAATTAGTTAAAATGGGACTTCAAGGCTATCATCATATATTCAGACATTGTTTAGCTAATGTTGAATGTTTGATTAGTACAGTCTCCTGTAGTTTGTTATCATGCCACAAATTGGTAAGTAATGTTGCCATTTGCCACTAATTTGTTGAACTACAGGGACCAGTACAAGTCAAACAGTCAACATTAGCCAAACATTGTCTGAATATATGTTGTTACCCATGTCCAGACGAGTAATTTGAGACTAGTTTGACATCACTACCATGGTATACAGTTTGGGGCCAAAATCAGTGCTTAACCTTGGAAAGACGCCGAGACTCTGAAGAGATTTTGGTGGTGAAACGCGACGGGAATCTTACGATCCACGGCCTAAAACAAAATTAATAAAAGACCCCAGTAGCACTCAAAACCCTTCATCTTCATTCAATATTCTTGGTGTCTCTTTTTCTTCTGCTCTCATTTGGAAGGACCATATTACCAGTCTTGCTAAGGCAGCCTCCCAGAAGCTGGGTGTGCTCAACCGCCTTAGGGGGTTCTTTTCCCCTGCACAGCTTCTTGCTCTGTACAGGGGCATAGTGCACCCTTGTATTGAGTATTGTTCACATGTGTGGGGAGGTTCCTCTCACACCGCTCTCCTAGACAAAGTTGAAAGGAAGGTCTTTCATATCATTAACCCCCGTCCACTCACCAACTCTCTGTAATCTCTCTCTCTCCGCCGCAATGTTGCATCTCTCTCGCTATTCTATCGCTACTATAATAATCAGTGTTCCTCAGAGCTATCCCAGTGTATACCACCTCCTTTACGTAGGGCACGTGGTACCCGTCTTGCAACTGAATCCCACCCCTACTCTGTGCAACTCTCCAACCCAAGAGTGAAACGTTACTCTCAAACTTTCTTCTACTCAACAGCTGAGCTCTGGAACTCTCTCCCAGAATCAGTCTTTCCCTCTTCCTATGACTTAAATTGCTTCAAACTTTGTGTGTCCAGGCATTTTGGCTCGAACGTCCCTTGATTTTGGTCCTGTCACTCTTTCAACTATGGGGGAGGCACTCGCTATAGGCAGTTATGCCTTTTGCCTCCCACAATCTCATAGAAAAAAGAAAAACAATTAGATAATTACCCTCCATACCTTCTATCACTCCTCCACATGTGTTGAAACCCCCTCCACCCCCCCCCTCTTCAATTATCACCTATTTGTCCTCTTATTCCCTTGATTATCTGTTTATTTATCGCGCCAATATCTCCAACCTGGTTCCGAAGTAGTCTACTGTGCATATAGAGTGCGTGGGAAGAGAAAGAAAGCAAGACTGAGGGCTCAGTCTGGCTTCAGGCCTCAGAGAGGGAGGATATACGTCGCGGTCGCCTCTCGCCTCATGACTGGAGAGTCGGCAATAATTAGTCTTTTTCAACCCCCAAATTTGTCAGCCAGAGTGGACAGAAGGGTGCTGAGCTGGTATGGTCATGTTGAACGAATGGGAGATGAAAGGCTTACAAAGAGAATATGGGAGTCAGGTAAAAGGGGAGATAGAAGGGCAGGAAGACCCCCATTGAGATGGAGAGACTGTGTAAGAAAGGCTTTGGATGATAGAGGAATGACTATAGATCAGGCAGGGGAAGTGGTGGTGGACAGGAGTGAATGGAGAATGCTTGTGAATAGTTGAGTGAACACGTGGTCATCTGGAGTAAGGGGTCGGGCGCAAGTTGGACTAGATAATAGTCCATCAGGCGCCTGACCCGGAGAGACGATTAATATGAAGGGTGTGCCTGGAAGTGTGGTGGGAGGGCTTGTGGCTTTGGCTCCGCTGCATGTCTGCCTGCCGAGATCGGAACCTCTCCGGGTGGTCAGGGGCCGGGGGAGTGCTGGAGCGACCTTGGTAACCCTGGTCTCTGGGTCTTCTCCTGGGTGACCTGGATGTGTGAGAGTTTGTGTTTTTTATCTGTGTTTATTTTTTGTTTTATGTTGTTTTTGTGTATTCCCTGTTCTTGCTCTGTCTTGAGTCGGCTACCCCCAAAATGGGGATTGGGCCTGAGCATATAGATAGATAGATAGAACTCCCAAATACTATTCCCACTTGTTTTATTGCTGTTACATGTTAATCTCTTCATATTAAACGTAAAATAGGCGCATATGAATCAGTAATGACGATATTTATGGTAAAATTACGATTTTAGGTGGGAATGAAGCCCAATATCCTCGCTTGGTGGGAGGGTTTGAACTACCAATAGTGCGCCGCTCACGAGTTAAGAACTCTTATGTAAAGTAATTGAAAGGGTCTGCCAAAGCCAATGTAGAGTAAACCAATGATGGCCCAATATCTAATTTTGATTATATTGACTATAATGAATGGGTGTTCCAAATATTTAACTTTTATCACAAAATGCAAAATGTTTCTACCTAACTGCCTCACTACCTTGTACTTAATAATTATAAGCAATAGATATATATACCGGTATATATTATACTGTATATAGTGACTACATACTTGTATATTTAATGACATAATAATACAGTATAATATTTGCAGTAATGCAATAAAATTCACGTTTTGGCTAGGTATATTCTTACTATGCAAATACCAACATAATTATACAAATAAATACATTAACTACATCCAAACCTGTAAAGTAAAAACAGTATATTTTATTCTATATACTCAGGACCAATCCCCAATTTTCCTTCTTCTTCTTTTGTTTTCCTTTTTTTTGGGGGTGGCTGACTCAAGACAGAGCCAGAATAGGGACAACACAACAGAAAACAATGAACACACAAACACAAAATTCAAATTCCCACACATCTAGGTCATCCAGGAAAAGACCTAGAGACCAGGGTCACCAAGGTCCCGCCAGCACTCCCCCGGCCCCCGACCACCCGGAGAGATTCCGATCTCGGCAGGCAGACATGCAGCAGAGCTGAAACCACAAGCCCACCCACCACACTTCCAGGCGCACCCTTCATATAAACCGTCTCCCTGGGCCAGGCGCCTGATGGACTATTATCTAGTCCAACTTGCGCCCAACCCATTCCCCCAAATGACAACGTGTTCACTCATCTATTCACAAGCAATCTCCATTCATTCCTGTTTATTGCCACTTCCCTTGCCTGATCAATAGTCATTCCTCTATCATCCAAAGCTTGTGCTACACAGTCTCTCCATCTCAATGGGGGTCTTCCTGCCCTTCTATCTCCCTTTGTATCTGAGCCACATATTTGTAAAAACATAATCCACAATTTTGAACTATGATTAATAATACTTCTTAAGTTATTCGCGATTAAGATGAATCTAAGTAAATGTGTATAAATATATTTGACAATTCAACCCAATATGTCTGAGCTTTATAATTTGCAGTTTCACTTTCAGAGAGAGAGTGAGAGAGTAGTATTAGATGTAGTAGCAGTAGTAGTTGTAGTAGTAATAGTAGTAGTAGCATTAGTGCCTCCTAGGTTGGGAGGGATGGGAATCATCGACCCAGTGAAGAGGGCGGTAACGGAATACCAGAAATCAGTAAAGATAACAGGATCTCTCACTGACCGTATCATAGCACAAGATTCTGACGGTGAAGTAGACCAGGCAGACATCTACAACATCAGAAAGACCATCACGTCAGAGAGGCAAAACTCACAGAAAAATGACCTGGCACAATTGATGGGACAACTTCACCCGAGACAAACAAGAAAACTACAAATAGCGCAAGAAACGGGCGCTTCAAATTGGCTGACAACACTACCAATCAAAGCAAAAAGCTTCAATCTCAACAAACAAGAATTTAATGATGCTATTGCACGGAGGTATGATTGGCCGATTGAAGGACTGCCCGATCGATGCGTTTGTGGAACCATCAACGATACAGACCACACCATGATATGTAAGAAAGGAGGATTCATCAGCATCAGGCACGATGAAGTAAGAGATGTAACAGCGAACATGCTCAGGGAGGTGTGTAGAGATGTGGTGAGCGAACCATCACTCATTCCCTTGGATGGAGAGATCATGCAGCACAGGATGGCCAACACATCCACTGAAGCTAGATTGGACGTTAGTGCAAGAGGCTTTTGGACAAATGCACAGCGAGCGTTCTTTGACATAAGAGTATTTGACCCAATGCCCCACAGCTACAGTGAGCTGTCTCTGGAGGCTGCACACAAGAGGAATGAACGAGAGAAGGTCAGGACATATGGAGAAAGGATCTTACACGTCGAACATGGCAGCTTTACCCCACTAGTCTTCACCACATCAGGAGGGATGGGACCCAGGGCCCAGTACTTCTATTCAAGGCTAGCAGAGATCATCGCAGAGAAGAAGCAACAGCCTAGGAGCCACGTCGTAGCCTGGATGAGATGCCGTCTATCTTTCTCATTGCTCAGATCAGCACCACTATGCCTGCGGGGAACAAGAAGGTCTGCACCATAACCAGTGACGGTGGCAGAAGTAGACTACGAGGCAGCAGTGGCAGAGGGTCGCATAGGAAGGAGACTGGATTGAAGTTGCATGGTGTAGAATAATAGGATCTGATGCTTGTGAAATTTAGTATGTGTACAATATTAAATATATGGTAGTGGTGGTGGTGATGGTGGAGGTGGTGATGGTAGTAGTAGTAACATGAAATGTATGAAAAATATTAAATAAAAATCAATGTAGTAGTAGTAATCCACGATGATGAGTCTGAGTGCTTACCCCGGAATAGGAAGTAGCTGAATGACAACGAAGTCAGGCGCTTTGATGACTATTCTGACCTGGTCTAGGGTCCAAAGAGGGGATGCACAGACTGAGTGGTTTAAAAAAAAAAAAAAAAAAAAAAAAAAGTAGTAGCATTAGTACTAGTAGTAGTAGTAGTTCATTTTGCTCTCGTATTCATTGTATGTAATAGTATATTAGAAAGCCATGCTTTTTCGGCGAAGAACATTACACCATTAATATAAAATATGTCCATTAATTAAAGGGATTCTAGTGTTCACTTCACTACCATATACATCCCCATTTTGTGTTTCTATATTCCAACTACTCCCTCTCGGGCATAGGCTGATAGCCTTTTACACTCTACCGCTGAACACGGTGAGGCCCGTGAGGTCTTGTTCCAGTCTAGGGAGTGAGACATGCGAAGCACCCCGGCTCGAAGCAATCCCATCTCTGAAGCCGCCTCGTCTCTGCGCTTCACAGTCTCACCCCCCACACTCGGACCCTCACTCTCAGAATGCCACCTATTTGAGCAATTAACTCAATAGGCATTGCCCCCCTTTAGCATATTTTTGAATATGGGAATATTCATACAATGCTATTTTAATCAGGGAACAATGAGGGTATTTTGTTTGGCATTTCGGTGTGCTGTGGTAATGCACTGATACTAGGTACAGCACAAATTCCATCCCAATAATATCTTCCCATTGACATATTGGGATTCGATCCGGGTGCATTGGATTACCAGTCCAGTGGCAAGACCACTCCGCCACACCTCCCCTAATGTTATGTCCTACGTTAAAGTGTCTTTAATAGATTTTGGTCAAAATTGGCAACAATGTATTGAGTTATCAAAATAGAATACTAAAGAATGAAAGGATTAAACCACCATGTCCCTGTATTAATCAACCTCTTTCACAAATATTCTACCCTGTATGTTTGACTTGCCCAATACAAAAATCCATACACGACCCTCGTTTCTAAGCAGGTTGTGTTTTACTGTACACCAATGGGATCCAATTCTCCGACGTGGAACAGTTTGTGTCGAAATTATTCAATTGTGGTCATGGAGGTAAAGTGAAATTGTTGTGAGAACATGTGTTCTCCTTCCTGCACAAAATAATGTGGTAAGGCTTTTTAGAAATATAGCTGCCATAAATATTGCTGTCAACCAAACATATTATTAAATACATAAGCTTATATTTTTACCATATATGACAAAATATAGACAATTATTAAGACAAAGTTACAATTTAAGCACATTTATCAGAACCAACCAACAATATTCCAACGTTGTTTCTTTCCAGCTTTCGCTTTTTGTCCAGATCTCCCGAATATGAGAGTGAGGCGCACTGAGCACTGTCCCCCACATCCACCAGATCCTCATAAATTCCCCACATATCTCGGCGGCGTCAGTGGTTCTTGGGGTAACCGGTCAACACAAATCCTAGCTGCTAGATCAGCCTAGAATTCTGCTCATTGATTACATATTTTAGTAAGCCGACGTTGTTATTTGCCTGCTGCTGCCCTGGCTATCAATATCCACTATGTGTGTTTGATTATGTCTTCAGAAACCGAAATAGTGTAATTTGCGTCGGTAGCTTATTATTTAATTTATGTCCATTCTTATCAGCGACTGCGACTGCGTTGTATTTATCCACACACATGCAGGTTATACCGAGAGGGATGGATTTTGTTTTTCTATGTGAGTGAGGGAGACAAAAGACATAACTGCCTGCAGCGAGTGCCTCCCCCAGATTTCAAAGAGTGACAGGGCCGAAATCAAGGGACACTCGAGCTAAAATGCCTGGACACACAGAGTGTGAAGCAATTTAAGTCATAGGAAGAGGGAAAGACTGATTCTGGGAGAGAGGTCCAGAGCTCAGCAGTTGAATAGAAGAAACTCTGAGGATGCTGATATGTCAAGCGAAAACTAAAGAAGTGAGTGACAATTTTCTTAGCGATCTTAAAGTCGTATGTTTTCGTAAGGGTTACTATCTATGTATACTTACTTTGTGTTTATCTGTGTATCCCTTAAACTACAACAAGAAACATGATTGATGTTCATCATTGCGTTGGACTTTTCCATGTGAAGGATATGAATACGGATTTTCAGACCATTGTTTAGAAACATGAAATTAAATTATCTCTTTAAATTATATGAAAACAAGTTTACGGAGGGATTCAATTTAATTATCGAATATTTATTGATTTGTGTAGCCTAGTTGTAGCGATTTATGGCCATGCATGGTTTGAAAGAGTTGGCCGAGATACTCATTATAACCTTTTGACAGTGAGATATTCTTTATAATTTCAATAAGATCTCCTCAGGTTCCCAAGTGCCATGGTAATATTCAGGGATAATCAGTTATGATATGTTGGAATGAACACATTGACCAAGGGTTTCATCTCTGTCCAGGCCAAACATTAGTTTTGTATATATGGTACATTAGTGGCATATACATATGGTTCTGGTAAAGATATTATGTAATAACTCAAGTTTGATGCATAACACATTTTAATTTACCGAGCCTTGTAGCCCTCCTTTAGGCAGCGTTTCCCTTTCTAATTGTCAAAACTACGTCTTGGGAATGATTTTGGTTGAAGTTAGGCGTATTAAGTCAATGTAAATTTAATGAACCCAGCAAGTCGTTCAATTTAGTGCTGCTCGAATTAGCTCGAATACCAAACGGTATTTAACATCCTCGCCCTCTAGACTGATCTGGGCTTTGCTTTCCGAACTCCTTCAAAGTTTGCCTCATGAATATCTAGTGTCTTACTTTGGGGAGCAAAGGGTCTTTTACAAGAAGTGTGGAGAGGCAATATTATTGGGATAGTATCTGTTACAAACAACTTTTGACAGTCACTGTAAGTAAGGGGTTAACTCCGGGTTAACTCCAAATAAGGAGTATTAGGACGTTTTGAGGTACGATCCTGATTAGTTATTATAAGGGTTAACTATTAACTCTTAGTAAGGATGACTGAAGGTGGCTCTCTGTCCTTATGAGTTATATAATAGGTTGATTGAAGTTGATGTTGGAAGTAGATCTCAGCTCTCTGTCCTCTGCTCGTTGATTGATAGATATGATAGATAATAGTACGATCTTTATTTTAGTTAAAGTAATGCTGCCACCGTAAACGTCTTTTAACCTTATAAATATAATAGTAATACTTTTAGGAAAAAGGAAAGGATCTGTTTGGTATACTTAAACCACTTTAATTAATAAGTAACAACTGAAGAGTATACAGATGTACTAATAATATATATGACAGATAATTCCCTGTATTGAGAGGGAATGTCTGAGGGCTTGTTGTCTTGCCTGTTGCTAGTGTCTATCTAACCTCTCAATACCTCCATACCTCTCACCTCTCCTCCACATCTCCATGCACACCTCCGACAATTATTGATCTAAACTTCCGATCCACATGTACAGTCGCTGGTGCTCCAAGATGCAAGTAAGCTAAATACATGAGAGGCAGACCTGACGTGACAGAAGGAAGTACAAGAAGTTACAATTAATTCAGAGGAGTGAATGACCTCCATGTACAGTCCCCCACATAAATATATGGATACTGTATCTAAAACATCTTAATATTACATGAGAGATGTAATTATGATTGCATAGTAAAATAGTACAATCGTAAGATGTAATATGTCTCTTTTCACCAAGTGATTTCTCAACAGCCAAGTGTATCACCTCTCGTCTTCTTTGGTGAACATATAGGCTAACTAGCCTCTGGTTGAGTCGTTGACCAACTGGTTCAAGTAATTATTATCACCGAGAGCGTTTAATATCTCTGCGAAAGGTTGTTTGAATTTAACCACGTTCAGTGCTCCAGATTATTTCTAACAATATATTATGCATGAAAGTGTTGTTCTAAAAAATGTAATGGCTACCTCTCATAAATGTTTAACCGAAGGACTGCGAGGATCCTTCCAGAATCTTTTACTGGTTGAATTTTACGTTCCTTCCAGAAGATGACACTTAAAAACAACAACACAAATTGCACCAGTGCCGGGGAAATGGTGCAATATGTGATTAGGTGGCATTTCTCGCTACCACCGTCTGTGCTCTTCCCCTTACATGTGTCTCCCTGCCCCTCCCTGCCTCCTTTTTTCCCTCAACTTCTGCCCTCCTTCTGTTTTCTACTTTTCCCTCCCCCACTTCCTATACTTCCTCCCTCCTGCCTAAAATACATTCAGTCACTCTCCTCTACACCATTAACCCCTGATTGGCGGCGCGCAACATATGTCGAGTGAAATAAATTTGGACTAAGTGGCAGTGCACGACAGCTGTCGAGCGCCATTTTCAGCACGTAATGTTGCTGAGAGAGAGAGCGGAGTGGTGGGACGAGCGTAGTAACCTTATGACCGCTCCCCACGACCACCGTGGACATACTGAACTGTATTCTACTTTCCCCCCTCCTTTCTCACTCGCTACACAGGGAATTATGTAAGGAAATTACCTTCTTTCAGGGTTTTTGCATTAGTGTTGCACGATCGTTGCAAGAGAACCAGTGGTCGTACAAGGATGGTTCGGGTGTCATTGGAAAGCTCTGTTTACGCCATTTCAGTGATAGATATTTGTTTTACGCTCTGGGTCTTATTTAGGCATAAAAATTATCACATCAACAACCCTATTTAGGGTAAAAAAAAAAACGATGTGCGGTACGGTCATATAGACCGCCTAGCCCGCCAATAAGGTGTTAAGTAAAGAAGGATAGAGGGGAAAGTGGGTTATTTCCTCGTGCAAACTAGGGGTGTCAGCACTATCGTGGGGCATAATATTATGAGCAAAAGGCCCCGGTGGATATTCTATAATTAAATGCTCCTTGATATCTGAGCTCCTGGCTTTTCTGCAGTGTTACCAAAGTTAGGGAAAGTCTGCATAACAAAGGGGCGTTAGATTAAAGAGGGAACGTCTTTAAGAGTGAATTAATGTTGTTAAAAACACTTGTAAATTATTTAAAATAAAATTGATATATTGTATAGATATACATATACAATATAAAACAATACTTATATATGATGTAAGCTGTATAACTCCAAGCAACACAGCACAAATTAAAATGAAACTTTGAATATATATTATTACTAATAATATATTAGGTACATGTTATGTAGATGTTAATTTATATAGTTGCACTAAAACAGGATATTTCACGAAATACGTTCTTAGGTTATACTTATGACATCTAGGGATATTTTGTTACAGCATGTTTGACGTTGGCCACTCCCGTCCGTCTCCCCAGTCTCACAACAACAATGGCGGGGGTAGAAGAGACTTGACTGTGAACCTACTCTTAATGACGACAATTTCACGATGATCTGGCCTTTACAGTAGCCTCTACTTATGTGTACTTAACTTTGTTCCTTTGCGTTCGTGCTGCCATCTCTCGAACGCGCGGATCACTATTTTCAGATTTGTGACGTCTCACTTTCTTCTCTATCCTTCTTTACTCTATGATCAACACCTCCCTTACCTGCCCCCTCCCTCATACAGTGCAAGATAACAGCGCAATCAAATCAGTGTGGCTGAAGCCTCCAGAGAGGGAGGGTCTCTGTCGCTCCTGTTTACTCAGCTGACCTAGACATTAATATACATGGATGTAACTAGTGGGTAGATTGTAGACACCAATCGAGCAGGGCATTACCCAAGAGAGGCCTATAGGCATTTGATAAGGAGTTGCTAGAGCTCTTCTTTCATTTGTCTGATCTTGTTTGTGCCTCACCTACACAGAGTGATCCAGCTAGCTCTTACCAACACCTACTGCTCCTATCCATTTCACTACACTATACAAGCACACCACACTTCTTTCTTCCACAAAATAAATAGATTGTGATGATGTATGACAATAGCCCAATAGCGTACTGAATGACTCAAACTATCCTGTCGTAAGAAATCACACTTGCAATTCATTCATACAAATGTTACTGCTATACATACGATCATGATGAGGAACAGAACCTCTGGGGGTAACTGTACAATAGTGTATATGCCATTAGCTTAGGAAAGGGTTTTTCATAATGGCATCGCTCGCTCAAATATTGTATCCGGAAAATAAAGCTGATAATAATAATAATATCAAAACACTTCAGTTATCAATATCATTATGCTTGTAATGTTTGTCAGTCACTAATAGATAATTTCAGGCACTGTATTTCAGGTAATGAAATGCATTCTACTAATACGTATAAAACGGTCTGGCAAAATGGGGAATAGATATATTATGATTTATTAATTTTGTATTTCTCATATTGCGAGGTTACGAGTTACGTTTATAATTTAGTTGGTTCTTCGAAATGAAGATATAACCTTTTCCACCATTCACAATTGAAAAGGTAATGTAATTGCACTTATATTTAACTAATAATGCCTCCATAGCCATATTTCAACAAGGCAATATTTTACCAAATAGTTTCATACATCATATATATGTCATATATAATATAAAATATTAGCAAATGTGTTTAACGCATAAACATGTTACCAGCAGCATACTTTAACACTCCACGAGCGGCTAGGTCGGTAACTTCTACTACCTGGCAAGCGGGTGGTTTTACCCTAAACGACCTTGTTTCCGTGCTCTTTTTCATGCATAAACAAGAGCCAGAGCGTAATACAATTATGTATCCCTGACAGGGCGATAATTGAGCTTTCCAATGACACCAGAACCATCCTTCTACGACCACGCGTTCTCTTGCAACGATCGTGCAAGACGAGTGCAAAATCCCTAAAATACGGTAATATCCTTACATAATTCCCTGTGTAGCGAGGCACTGAGTGTGGATGTGTGTGGAGGGAACGTCAGTAGTCGCGCGGGACCCGTGCCGAGCGGTCATGAGCTGACCTACGCTCCTCCCATCGCTCGTCTCTTTCTCAGAGCCAATATTGCTCAAAAATTGCACGCGGACTTAAGTCGGGCCCCGCCACTTAGTCCTTGGTTCTCTAGGCCGACTTAAGTCGGGTCCCGCTAAACAAGGGTTAAACACACCATTAAATGACAAACATTGCGATAGTAGTGAAAATAAACGTTACATTTTTTCCAACTCTACCTCACAACATAGGCAAACCGCCTGTTGATTCAACCATTCACTTATGATCTTGAGGATCCTTGGGGATCTCTCGCCAGCCATACCTTCCCGGAAGAGAGCTTAGAGCTCGTATTGTCCGATCATCGGGTAAGGCTGAGACCTTTCACACACCTCACACCCGGTGAGCGAGGGCACAACACTTCGAATTACGTCTAGTACCTATTTACCGCTAGATGAACTGAGGCTACCACGTGACAGGAGACAAGCCCAAATTGTCTCCACCCGGCCGAGAATTTGAACCCCGGACCTCTTTATTGTAAGTTGAGCGCACTACCACTTGCCCCCCATCTCCTGCTCCCCAATCCCCACCCCCACCTCACCCATCCCAACCTCCAGCCCCTCCCTCACCCCCACCCCATCCTCGTGCAGCAGCACCTAACATACATCGTGCACATAACATTAACATTCTCCAATTGAACATAGATGGCATTAACACAAAGAAACACGAACTCTCACACTTCATCAAACAACAAAACATACACATTGCCATCTTACAAGAAACAAAACTCCGCACATCACAAAAAACAGCCACATTTCATAATTTCACCACCATCAGACAAGACCGGGCTGTCGGCGGGGGCGTGGACTCATCACCCTGGTACACAATGAAATATCATGCATAGTAACCAGTGTACAAACCAAATCCCTCCTCCTCCCAAATGATAACACAACAGAAATACAATCAATTAAAATACGCACTGGCAACAAATCCAACATAACCATCATAAACACATACATCCCTCCCCAAACATCCCCTACAGTACCAAATGAATACAGACCACACTTACAACACATCACAAACACCCCACACATCATCCTGGGTGGTGACTTCAACGCCAAGACGTCGGCCTGGTTTGTCGACAACCCCGACACAGACAGAGGGCTGGTACTACAAAATCAAACAGATAACCTCATCATCCTTAACGACATCCATCAACATACCCATATTCCTCACCAAGCCCTCTATAACCCATCATCTCCAGACATCACCTTTTGCTCCCCAGAACTCGCCTCCACAACATCCTGGAGGGTGGTCAGAACCTTAGGCTCTGACCACCTCCCGATCATTATCACCACCAAAACCAAACTCACCCCAGCTAGCCACAAACACACATACACCAATTATAAAAGAGCTAACTGGGAAGCATTTACAAATGAGACAGAACAACACTTCACAACTCTAAACAGTACACCCATCACTAACTACAGCTATTCACACAACACAATACCAGACATTTGAAAGCATGGTATCATCATCACATTCCCCAAACCCAACAAAGACCCCACGCTACCCTCCTCGCACCGCCCCATCACACTCCTTTGCTCCCCCTCCAAAGTCATGGAACGCCTAGTATTACAACTAATTACACCCGACCTACCCCTAGCTCCAACACAACATGGCTTTAGGCCACTGCACTCCACAAACACTCTTCTCACAGACCTTACACAAAGAGCTTTTGACGGCATCAACTCAGCTAGACCACCACACAGATCACTATTAGCCACACTCGACATTAGTAAAGCCTTCGATGCCATCCCACACCACAACCTAACAAACAAAATCTACAACACAAACATGCACAACAACACAAAAAGGTGGCTGGCCAACTTCCTAGCGGGCAGATGTGCACACGTATCTTTTGCCGGTCAGTCATCTAAAATCAGAAACTTTCCAAACGGAGTCCCACAAGGATCCGTCCTATCGCCCGCACTCTTCAATCTGTACATGCACGATATAACTACACCCAATACTCCCCAAATAAACTTAGCCTCCTATGCAGATGACATAACACTCACATGCACACACCATGACCCAAGAAGAGCAACAGATCTCCTTCAACCCTATCTCAACACACTACATGGCTGGTGCACTACAAACAGACTTAATCTAGCCCCAGCCAAATCCACCACAACCCTGCTCACAAGTTGGACAGGTGAACACGAATACATCCCTCAACTCACCATAAACAACACACCCCTAACACATACTCCTAGGATTTTGGGTGTGTGTGTAACATATGATACTCATATGACATTCACACAGCACACCACAAACATTAAAAAGAAACTGACACCCAGACTTAACGCCCTCAGGTCACTTGCTCACACAAAATTTGGACACAACAAAGAAACTACCACCACAGTATATAAACAATACATAAGATCAGTAATGGAATACGCAAGCCCAGCCTGGGCTTCTAACCTAGCTGAAACACATCATAAGACCTTACAGACTATTCAAAACAAAGCCCTGAAGATCATTACAGGCTGCACAGCTACTACACCCACAGATCATCTACATCAAGAAACAAAAATCCTCAAAGTCAAAGATCATCTGGACATGAGAGGCACTCAATTCCTGGCAGCAGCCTCCACGAACCAAGACCACCCACTAAACTACATGGCAACACACCCACAGACACCAAGAAATATCAAAACAACACCCAGCACACGGTATCACACACAATTATTGTCCTCTCTCCCTCCCTGCCCACCCCGAACCAACTTCCAGAAGCACATCCATACTCATATCTCTCGCCAATCCATCCACTTACTCACAGACAACACGCAGCTGCATGCACGACCTCCCGAAATCCATCCTTCCGAATCCTCCCTTCCTCGCGAGGACAGAGTCCACCTGGCCAGGCTGAGATGCGGACACCATCCAGCTCTCCTGAGCTATCAGAAGAGACTGGATGACTCCGTTGTCGACGCCTGCCCGGGATGTAACACAGCACCCCATACCATTAAACACATCATAGAAGACTGCATTTCACACAACCACTTACGCCAACAACACAACCTACACTCAATGAGAGATCTGTGGGAAAGCCCGATCGTGGCCATGGCCTTCCTCAGGGACTCGGGGCTGTTCGGCCAGGCAGCTTAGGGAACAACAACAACAACAACAACTACCACTTACGCTACCGGGCCCGTTGTAACTCTGACTAATCAAAGTTTTATCACCACTGTCCAGCTGTCTCATCTCACAATCTCGGACACCTCACTCTCTCAAACGGCACCTATTGACCTGTTAATGCACTATACACTTGAAGTTGAAGTGAGGAAAAGATATGCCGAGTATTTTGAATCTTTGTTAAATACAAGAGATGGAAGAGAAGCAGTGATTGAAGCAGAGGTGGATGGAGATAGGTTACCCAGGCCACCCAGGTGGCAGGGAATGAATGAAAGGATTGAGGAAAATTAGGTGAAAGAAGCAGTGAAACAAATGAGAGCGGGAAAAGCAGAAGGTTTGGATGGTATTGCTGTGGAGTGTATAAAGAAGGGTGGAGATGTGATAATAGATTGGTTGGTGAGACTTTTCAATGTGTGCTTTGCTGTGTTAATGGTACCAATAGACTGGAAGAGTGCATGTATTGTGCCGTTGTACAAGGGGAAGGGAGATCGGCAGGAGTGTTCAAGTTATAGAGGTATTAGTTTATTGTCAGTGGTTGGAAAGCTGTATGGCAGGGTGTTGATAGAGAGGATAATAATGTGTACGGAAGTTGCAATAGGAGAAGAACAGTGCGGTTTTAGGAGGGGAAGAGGGTGCGTGGATCAGATGTTTGCAGTAAGACAGTTATGCGAGAAGTATTTAGAGAAGCATAAGGAGATATTTTGGGCTTTTATGGACTTGGAAAAAGTGTATGATCGTGTGGACCGTGAAGCAATGTGGAAGGTGTTAAGGATTTATGAAATAGGAGGAAATTTGTTAGAAGCAGTTAAGAGTTTTTATGAAGGGAGCAGAGCATGTGTGAGAGTAGGAAATGGTGAGTTGAGTGAATGGTTTGAGGTAAAGGTAGGTTTGCGAAAGGGTTGTGTAATGTCACCATGGCTGTTTAATATGTTTATGGATGGTGTGGTGAGGGAGGTGAAAAGGAGAACTATGGGAAGAGGATTGGGTTTAGTAGGAAAGAATGGTAGAGATTGGGAGTTGAATCAGTTGCTGTTCGCTGATGACACAGCATTGGTGGCGGATTCTGATGTGAAACTGCAGCGGGTAGTCAAAGAGTTTGGTGTGGTTTGTGGAAGGAGGAAACTGAAGGTGAACGTCAATAAAAGTAAAGTAATGGTGTGTAATAGGGGCGAGCATAGGGTGAATCTAGATGTGAGGCTGGATGGGGAAATATTGGAACAAGTAGAGTGTTTTAAATATCTAGGAGGAACAATAAGCAGGAGTGGAGGTATGGAAGTGGAGGTAAAACAGAGAGTGTGTGAAGGAAGGAAGGTTTTCGGAGCAATGGGAAGTATGTGGAAGACGAGAAATCTCGGAGTGAAAGTAAAAAGTGCACTGTATCAAGGAATTGTTGTGCCAACAGTGATGTATGGGGCTGAGACATGGGCTCTGAAGAAAAAGGAGAAAAGAGAGCTGGATGTGATGGAGATGAGCTGCTTGAGGAGTATGTGTGGAGTTACTCGTAGAGACAGATTGAGGAATGAAGAGATACGTAGGAGAGTGGGGCAGAAGGAACATTTGTCAGCCAGAGTGGACAGAAGGGTGCTGAGCTGGTATGGTCATGTTGAACGAATGGGAGATGAAAGGCTTACAAAGAGAATATGTGAATCAGGTACAAGGGGAGATAGAAGGGCAGGAAGACCCCCATTGAGATGGAGAGACTGTGTAAGAAAGGCTTTGGATGGAAGAGGAATGACTATAGATCAGGCAGGGGAAGTGGTGGTGGACAGGAGTGAATGGAGAATGCTTGTGAATAGTTGAGTGAACACGTGGTCATTTGGAGTAAGGGGTCGGGCGCAAGTTGGACTAGATAATAGTCCATCAGGCGTCTGGCCCGGGGAGACGATTAATATGAAGGGTGTGCCTGGAAGTGTGGTGGGAGGGCTTGTGGCTTTGGCTCCGCTGCATGTCTGCCTGCCGAGATCGGAACCTCTCCGGGTGGTCAGGGGCCGGGGGAGTGCTGGAGCGACCTTGGTAACCCTGGTCTCTGGGTCTTCTCCTGGGTGACCTGGATGTGTGAGAGTTTGTGTTTTTTATCTGTGTTAAAAAATTGTTTTATGCTTTGTTTGTGTTTTCCCTGTTCTTGCTCTGTTGAGTCGGCTACCCCCAAAATGGGGATTGGGCCTGAGCATATAGATAGATAGATAGATAGATAGATATCATAAAATAATATATACGGTACATATGTTCCCCTCAATCATATAATGCCAAGCACATATCTTCAATCTTTCGTTGTTTGTATTACCGTAAGAAATTTACCGAACGCCTGAAAATAATACGCTATAAAATGCTTGCAATCAAACTTTCAAGCAATTACAAGGTCACATGCAATTATAAAAAGGTATATTGTAGACCACAATCTTCGCCAAGCTTCGTTGTTGCTTGTATTATCGTGAGAAATGTACCGTACACCCTGGTTATCGTGAGAAATTTACCGAACGTCTGCAAATAATACGCTATAAAATGCTTGCAATCAAACTCTCAAGCAATTTCAAGGTCACATGCAATTATAAATGTATAGGTAGACCCAGAGAGGAAGAGACAGAGAGAGAGAAAGAGTGTCGTGATAATATAACTATTTTACATATGTATCATATAAATGATAAAATAATATATACGGTACATATGTTCCCCACAATCATATAATGCCAAGCAAATATTCAATCTTTCGTTGTTTGTATTACCGTAAGAAATTTACCGAACGCCTGAAAATAATACGCTATAAAATGCTTGCAATCAAACTTTCAAGCAATTACAAGGTCACATGCAATTATAAAAAGGTATATTGTAGACCACAATCTTCGCCAAGCTTCGATGTTGCTTGTATTATTGTGAGAAATTTACCATACACCCTGGTTATTGTGAGAAATTTACCGAACGCCTGCAAATAATACGCTATAAAATGCTTGCAATCAAACTCTCAAACAATTTCAAGGTCACATACAATTATAAAAAGGTATATTGTAGACCACAATCTTCTCATGACCGCTCGCCACGGCCGCCGTGGACCAACTGAGATGTACTCCACTTACATCCACCCTCACTCCCTCGCTACATACGTAATTATATAAAGAAATTACCGTATTTTAGCGATTTTACCCTTCGGTTGCACGACAACAAGTGATCGTAGAAGGATGGTTCGGTTGTCATTGGAAAGCTCAATTTACGCCCTTTCAGGGATACATACTTGTATTATGCATGAAAAAGAGCATGGAAACAACCCCATTTATGTTAAAAAAAAACGCTGGGCAGCACAGTGAAATATACTCCACCACCCGCTCGTAAGGTGATAAAATGCTTGCAATCAAACTTTCAACCAATTATAAAATGTAAATTGTACTTACCAACACCCACAGCAGTATGTTTTTCGTCCGGAACGTCTCCATTTTGCTCAACGGTCTGTGCAACATCAACCACAATATTTGCGACACGCAAATTATGCTTGGGGTGAAAGCCTATGATCGGCATATTTTCGACTTCCGAGTCATCCACACTATCAAAACTCTCACCCAGACCTTCCATGGTTTCACTCAACAGCCTATTAGAAAGTTCTGAAGAGTTCAGCATGATATCTAGTTCCTGGGCGGTGAGCCGGACGTAATGAGTAGGGTGGCGCGACGCACTAAGGGTGGCGGCCACCGAATCTGACACAGGCAAATCTTGACCTTCCATTACGGCTGCTTGAGGGTTACTGAATCATGGTCACGCAGTGGGGATGTGTGGGTGGGACCTTGTAGTACACCGCCTGACCACCAGGTTTCGCTTTCCACCTAAATTAGGGCGGCAATACGCCCTCTGACTTAAGGCGGGCCCCGCCATTTAGTCCAATTTACTCGATTCGGACTTAAGTCGGGCTCCGATCTTTAAGGGTTAAAACAATTAGTTTTACAAAATGAACATCTATTATGGTGTGACTACTTATTAAGTCCTTGATTAAGGTTAAAGTCAATACAAGAGGGCACTTCAAATAAACCTTGAACTAAATTGAATATTCATAAATAATACTAACAAATTTGGTAATAATATTTATTTTAGTATTGTACAGATAATTATAGACAATTTATTATTAATATACAAATAGGATTTTTGGAAATATATGTTTCACATACAAACTTCCCCAAGGAACCAATCTGCCAGAGTCGGTGAGTCTTGTTTGTCCTCTTTTCAAATTTTCATGCATGGTCAAATATTGTTGGTGCTTCAGAAAATTGCCGTGGGAATCTTTGATTGCGGAATAGTTATGATAGGTACAGCTAAAAGTAAAACAGTATATATAAATATACATTACGACCAATGGTGTTAGCGGTGCTCCAAAACCATAGCACTATGCTATAATATATATATTGACACTTCCCCATCCCGGCCTCGCTGCAATCTACCTCTGTCAACACTAAGGTGTTGAACCTAGGATATATCTTCTTGTCAACTCCAATTTGCACAGGGCTGTATTTATATGTTTAGCTATCTATATTAATTATAGAACACGAAGATATATATATATATATATATATATATATATATATAGAGAGAGAGAGAGAGAGAGAGAGAGAGAGAGAGAGAGAGAGAGAGAGAAATGGAACGGAATGAGAAGATAATGGTGAGAGGGATGTGTAGTATTAACCTCAGGGACAGGGTATTGAGCGAGGAATTAAGGCGGCGTCTAATTGGCATTAGGAGTGTCAGTGAAGTGATGCGCACAAGCCAACTTGTTCAGTTTGGACACGTGGAGAAAATGGATGATCAGAACTGGGTGAAGAAATGGACTGTAAAATGTGGGGGTAGCTGCACGTAGTGGTAGACATAAAATGACGTGGGATCAGGTACTCGGTCCAATCTTAAATAATGTGCTTAACAACAGGCCGCCATTTAGGACGTGAGACTGATACCACATTCTCTATGGACAAACCAGTCTTTATATATATATATATATATATATATATATATATATATATATATATAAGTTTGCTCTCATTCTACCTGTCCCAAAGAAGGGTGACCGCTTTCAATCCTCTAACTATAGTCCAATTGCTCTCATTTCTTGCATCTCTAAAGATTTTTAAAATATGCTTGCCTCAAAATTTCTTAAGCATTTATCTTCCCAAAACCTACTCTCAGACCGCCAGTATGGCTTCCTTAAGGGCCGCTCTACTGGTGATCTTATTACTTATCTTACTAACTCTTGGCTATCCTCCATTCGAGACTTCGGTGAGACTTTTTTCTGTTGCGCTAGACATATCGAAGGCCTGTGATAGAGTCTGGCCCCAATCCCTTATTTCCAACTACCCTCCTACGGTTTCTATCCCTCCATCTGTGCCTTTGTCTCTAATTTCCTTTCCGGCCGTTCGATGGCTGCGGTTGGCCACCGTTCACTTCCTCAACCTATCAAATCCGGTGTTCCTCAGGGTTCTGTCCTATCTCCAATTAACTTTCTATTATTCATTAATCACCTTCTCAACTGCACCTCTAGCTCCATTCACTCATATGCTGACGACTCTGTTACACTATTCAACAAGCCTTCCACAAAATTATTCAAAGCAGAAACTCCTATACACTGGTAAGGAGGCCATACAACACCTATCTTCTGATCTCTCTACTATCTATAATTGGGGCAGAGAAAACCTTATTACTTTCAATGCTTCCAACACTCTATTTCTCATCTGTCTACTCGTCGCCCCCTTCCTGAATACAATGACCTACTCTTCAACAACATATAAATTAACCCTTTATCTTCTCTTAATATTCTTGGTGTCTCTTTTTCTTTTGATCTCTCTTGGAAAAATCATATTACCACTCTACCTAAAACAGCTACCCATAAGCTGGGTGTACACAACCATGCTGTAAGAGACCACACACGCGCAAAATATGATTTTGATTCCAAAACAATTTTGCAACAATAAATATTCCTGCCTTATTACTGTGATTAATCAAAGTTCAGTAATAAAATGTATTATAATTGTTTATATTTAAGACGTAGCACATAACCTTAATACCTGCTGTGGATGTATAACAGCTATCTAAATGTATACACCAACACTTATATTTCTTAGTTACCTCTCTCTCTCTCTCTCTCTCTCTCTCTCTCTCTCTCTTACAACCTTGCTGGCAACCCGCCACTTGTAAATTAGTGAGGTAGAATGAGAGAGAGAGAAAGAGAGAGTGTGTGTGTGTGTGTGTGTGTGTAAGAGGAAGGAGTTAGTGCGTGTAAGTCTTGTTGTTTTACAAAATGTATTACAATCCCTTCGTTTCGTCTACAAATAAATTTGTCCAACAATCTCCAAGCTCATGGGGGAGGCGATAGCGTGGTAGACTGCAATTAAAATGACCCTCAGATTGAGTTTAAGCCAAACGTGAGTTTATATATATACAGTATATATATGTTTTTTTTTTTTCTTTTTTTTAGGTGATCTGACTGTTCCTGTTTTTCTACAAATATCCTGGCTACACCGACACATTAAGAAGATAACCCCTATATCGTCACCAATGCATAGCATAGAAGATGCCCAACCATATTAGAAGATAATTTGAACGACTGTATAGCTGCTCTCTCCAAATCAAGTATTGTGTATAAATAAGGTGTCATCATCTAGTGTGGCAGAAAGGAAGCCACCAACATCGTGAAGCTCCTCTGTGACCCTTTAGACGAGTCTAGAGTCTAGTGCGACTCATGTGAACTACCCAACATCTCGAAGCTTCAATCTACGATCTGGGGGGCTTATACGTGTTACAGGATACTGAACAGCCTACAGTCCGTAGGTTGTGCCGTAGGACAAAATAACAATCGTTTACTTTTCGTTTATATTATGAAGTTAATTGTTCTTTTAGGTACAGATGGTAGGCTAAGTTCAGTTCAGTTTAGTCAAGGTTATAAATATATCAATATAATAGGTTTACTGTAGTCAAGTTATGCTACCCTGCTTCTTGGATGTAGGTGAAGTAACTGATGTGAAATACTATTTAGTTGTGGTAACACTGGCCATGACCCATCGATGTCACGAAAATAATTGTGGGGCGACCGGATTGTGGAAGTAGGGTGCTGATATGAACGAAGCAATGTTTCACTTGACATTGACAATAATTGTGCTATTTATCACTTTCTTTTTCTCTCTCTCTCTTGTATACAATATTTCTCGATTTCATTCCTACTATGAATTTCTCAGTATAATTTCGTTTTCATTCTGCTGGGGGCCTTGTTTCCCCAACTAAATTCCTAGCCGACCGTAGATTGGAGGGAGTGTTGGGTGATGCGAGGGACTTATGCTTTGCTGTCATTTCCTTCCACTGTGTAGCGCATTCCATGTTAGAATTAAGTATGGACCGTCTAGTAGATACCGCAAGATCTGTGCAGTCTTGTAACTCTCATATAATTTGTTTAGTTTGCAAGTTTTACATTTTAATCAATATTTATCTATCTATATACATACATATATATATATATATATATACAATATATATATATATATATATATATATATATATATATATATATATATATATATATATAAGCACTACTATGGGTTTCAGAGGCCGTGTGGCATCGTTTTTCGGGAATAACTTATAAACAAACAGTTGGATCAGTATGATATTTTGACACATCTTTTTTCACACCGTCCCCTATTTTTTGTCATTACAATATATAGTGCATTACCAAAAGTGTAGAAATAAGCCACTTGTCCCTTAATCATGAGGTTAAAGTCGCACATTAATGACTAAGAAACGGACAGGGCTACCGTGGCTTACCTGTGATAACCACCAAACCATTATTGCTCATCCACCAAACACGGTAGTTATCAGCCACCACCCAATCCTAGTATCGCCATTAAATTCAAGGTATCTGTCAATATCCAGTATAAATATACAGACAGTATGTATTTGTGTATATTAATACTAGATATTGACAGATTACTTGAATTTAAAGGCGATGATAGGGTTGGGTGGTTTCTGATAACTACCGTGTTTGATGGAGGAGCAATAATGGTTTGGTGGTTCTCACAGGTAAGCGACGGTAGCCCTGTCCGTTTCTTTGTCATTAATGTGGGACTTTAATCTCATGACTAGGGGACAAGTGGCTTATTTCTACACTTTTGGTAATGCACTATATTGACAAAAATTAGGGGACGGTGTGAAAATAGCTGTGTCAAAATATCATATTGATCCATCTGTTTGTTAACCCGGCAAGTGCCGGAAGACTCTTAAGAGTTTCCCCGGGCAACTGCGGGAAGACTCTTAAGATCCTGGGCCTAAACAAATCCATTTAAAGCACCCAAAAAAAACTTTAACTTTGTTTTTTGTTTTGTTTTGTTTTTTGCCCCTGGGCCATGCCAAATATCACTCCTCCACATCTCCTCCTTCCCCACTTCCCCCCCCTCCTTCAATTATCACCTATTTTCCCTGTTATTCCCTGATTCTGTGGTCTATTTTTGTGCTAACATTAGCGAGTTGCAAGCAGGGCGTTGTCATCACTGTTACCAAGCGAGTGCAAGAGAGAGAGAGAGTATCGATCGACAGTCTCTCTCCAGACGTGGGGAAGAGTGGAGGGGAGGGAGGTTGCCTCAGCCATAAATTATGTAACTCCCGGCCTGTATCGCCGATTTTGACCATCCAAACGCTGTTTCCACTTGTTTTATTGCTGTAACAGGTTAATACCTTTATAATCAACGTAAAATAGGTGCATATGGATAAGTATTAATGCTATTTATGGTAAAATAACGATGTTAGTGATGAGAACAGCTCAAATACGTGCGCACAGGCATGTGGTGTCTCATACCCCCCATGCGCACGTCTTAGATTAACACCTAAAGAGCGGGCTAGGCGGTAAATAATATGTAGCCACCAGCGGGATGTTTTTACCCAAAATAGGGCTGATTACGTGATCATTTTCATGCCTAAATAAGACCCAGAGCGTAAAACAAGTATCTATCCCTGAAAGGGCATAAACAGAGCTTTCCAATGACACCACAACGATCATTGTATGACCGCTAGTTTTCTTGCAACAACCGCGCAACACGAGTGCAAAAACCATGTAATTCGGTACTTTCCCCATACATTTCACTATGTAGCGAGGGTGGAGGAGGGTGGGATTCATGTCAGTTGGTCCGCCGCGGTGGTCTGGAGCAGTCATACGCTCGCTACTCTCCTGCCACCACTTGTCTCTCTCTCTCAGCAACATTACGTGCTGAAATTGCCACACGACTTATGGTGTGAGCCGCCACATAGTCCAAATTTCTTTCACTCGACATATGATGCGCCCCGCCAATAAAGGGTTAATAAGTTATTCCCGAAAAACGATGCCACACGGCCTCTGAAACCCATAGTAAATACATTCAGATTTAATTAACATATTCCACCTGAATCTTACATAACCTTCAATAATACAAATATTGCAATTTTTTCGAGTAGTGATATATTTTGATTTTGCCAACCTTAGTTGGACGACTATATGTCAGATCTATTTAAAACAAAAACGCCTCAAAGAAACTAGGAATGGTGTCCTTTCAGAGTTCGGGAATAGTTAACCGTAATCTATAGAAGTCATTTTCATTCTCATATGAAATATTGCTCACTTCTTTGGAGTGGTTGTGGAGAAGTGGCATTAAAGCAAAACAGGAGAGAGAGAGTGAGAGAATTAGCAAAATGATTTTCAGTATAAGTGAAGCATTGCTTCGTTCATATCAGCTCCCTATTCCCTCCCACAATCCGCAGTCGGTACTCACGTTCGTGGTTCAGGGCCAGTGTTACCACATCAACATAAGGTGAGGTATTGGTGATCTCGCTCATGGCAGTACCTATCTTGTACGAGAGAGTTTACCAATCATTGTTCAGCTATTCAATTGATGACACCATTCACACAATATTTCCGTGTCCAATCCCTAATAGTAGTAGCTAGATGCATATTATAATGTAAGTACGGGTTATTATCTCCATAATATTTGTTGTTTGAAAAATGCATATTGTATACAACAATAAATATATACTGCACATGCTTGAGGAAAATGATCGAATTAATGAAGTTTAATTCTCAATTATAATCAAAATCATCTTCTAATAAAAAAAATCCTTTTAAATCCTTCTTTTCTTTACTAAATTAACCCGAGCGGATATAATATTATTAACTTTTGTGTATATATTGTTTTATAGGTTTATTGTTTGCATTTTCGAGACACAAGATAAAACACACAGCCATAAATAAATGTATTATTATTCTTATCTACCACGCTTCTTTAAACTACCAACCTCCTTCCCCTGGTAATAATGATGTGTACAATTGTATCAATAATAATTGTCCAGTTATACTGTATATGCACATTATTGATAACACCTGGACCGATCATTGCCCTTTTGTGTTTACCATTTTACTACAGTTGAACAGAAGAAATACCTACTAAGCTGAACATTCTCATGTAGTGTAGTGGTAAACATATATAGGTATTAATCGGCATATAATGTGTTCATACCATTGGAAGAGGGAGGGGAAGGGAAGGAGGAATATTAAAGGGCGAATAATTGATAATAACAATGTCCTTAACATTTATAATGTTCACTGACCTGAATATTGCGCAAGATAAACTATTCGATAACTACTTTGATAATTCCATCCTCGGCACTTGTCACTTAACTTCCTCCCTACTTGGCAATAATGGGGCGGGGGCTTACTGTGGCTTTATTGAGAGAGAGAGAGAGAGAGAGAGAGAGAGAGAGATAAGGCGGGAAATGAATCGACACCCAAATTGCACATGTCTTAAAATTAACAAAGAAATAGGGCAGAATGGCTTAAATTCGCCAAACCAATAAAGCTAAACATGAGGGAGAAAGAGATCGAGTAAAGACACTTCAAGAAGGAGTCACACGAGCAGATTTGACGATGAATGGCGTGAACAGTGCCTAAAAACAATGTTTTGTGCTTGGATTTAGTCATACCATTCTTCTCAACTTTCTCGTGAATCGGTTAAGTAAATATATCTTAGAATTGCAAAACTAATTGGGCTAAGCATGAGTGAGAAGGGGGTCCAGAGAAAACACCCCCTTAATTTACTTGTATGTGGTGAATGATACACGACGTTGGGTCCTGACATAGAATAATGAACTCACTGTGATGGTGACCTACGCCATGATCACTGTTGTTGTAAAAGCTCACTAATGCCACTATCGTCTAGTCCTTGCTGACACATTAATTACATGTAAACACTGTAACTCGGGATTTACATTACAGACACATTAGTGTTGCGGTATAACATTGCTAACAACATTGTGGAGATATCGTAAAGATAAATACTTGATTTTATATTGAATGATGTATCAAAAGTGTACCCAGATGCAACACATATAAATCACACTGTATACAATTAATGCGATCATATTTTCGCCATTTTATGAATTCTGGACATTATATTATAGAGAACAGGTTATTATGTACGTTATAGCGGGTTATAAGAAATAGCTCACCGCGTAATTCACACACAATATACCACTGAATCCTACAAAGCCTAAACTTTGTGTACGTTATTTGTATAGAAGACATGGAGAGACAAACTAATGATTAAGGGCATTCATTGAATGTATGGCTAAAGCTTTTTTGTCACTCTCAAACTAAATATTTCTGCGCTGGTTATCTCTCCCCTAATTGTACTGACTATCCAAAAAATGTTGACTATCTAATTTCTAAAGTGGAGCATATTCTATCCATCTCTCCTTTCGCAGAAATCTCCATCTTTGGTGATTTCAAAGTTCACCACCACCAATGGCTCTCTTCTCTTTCCACTGACCAACATGGTGAACAAACATACATCTTTTATATCCTAAATGACCTAGAGCAGTTAGTCCAGCAACCCACCTGGCATCTAGCCAAAAACCTCTAATTATCTGTCTCCCTAGTCTTTCTCTTTCATTTTCCAATCTGATGGCACAACCATCACTTCTTCCTCTGACAAAGCTGAACTCTTCACTCAAACTTTTGCTAGAAGCTCCACCTTGGATGATTCCGGTTTCCCTCCACCCTACTTATGCCTAATATCCTAATCTCTTCTAAAGATGTATTTTCTACCCTCTCTGGGCTTAATACTAAGAAGGTGGACGGTCCGGACGGTGTTCCTCTTGTTGTATTAAAAAACTGCGCTTCCATGCTGACTCCCTGCCTAGGCAAACTCTTCCATCTCTGTCTCTCCTCTAACATCTTCCCTTCATGCTGGAAGCTTGCTCTCATTCAACCTGTCCAAGATAAGGGTGACCGCTCTCAACCCTCCAACTATTTTCCAACTGCTCTCATCTCTTGTATCTCTAAAGTTTTTGAAATGTGATTTTCTTTCATATCTTACTAACTCTTGGTCATTTTCCTTTCGGGACTTCGGTGAGACCTTTTCTATTGCACTAGACATATCAAAGGCCTACGATAGAGTCTGGCACAAATTTATATTTTCTAAACTACCCTCCTTCGGTTTCTATCCCTCCATCTGTGCCTTGGTCTCTAATTTCCTTTCCGGCCGTTCCATAGCTGCGGTTGTGGATGGCCATCGCTCACTTCCTCATCCTTTCAGCTCCAGTGTTCCTCCTATTTCCCATTCTCTTTCTTATTTTTATAAATGATCTTCTTAACTGTACCTCCAGTCCCATCCATTCATACGCAGATCACTCTACCTTACACTACTCAACTATATTTCCTGAACGTCCCAGCCAGCAATCCCTAAAACAAAAACTTAATGAAGCCATGCAACACTTATCTTCTGATTTAACTACTATTTCCAATTGGGACAGAGAAAACCTTGTTGCCTTTAATGCTTCCAAAGCCCAATTTCTTCATATTACTATCCGTCCGGAACTCCCAGAGGACTATCCCTTACAACTCAACCATACAAATATTCAATCCTTCATCTTCTCTCAATATACTGAGTTGTCGACAACCCTGACACAGACAGAGGACTGGCACTACAACGCTAATCAGATAACATTTTCATCCTTAACGACATCCATCAACATACCCATATTCCCCACCAAGCCCACTTCCACCCATCATCTCCAGATATCCCCTTCTGCTCCCCAGAACTCGCCCCCACAATATCCTGGAAGATGGTAGAAGCCTTAGTTTCCGACCACCTCCCGATCCTTATCACCACCAAAATCAGACTCCCCAAGCTAGCCACATATACACATACACTAACTATAAAAAAGCCAACTGGGAACTTTCACAAATGAGACTGAACAAAACTTTGAAACCCTATACATAACACCCATCACCAACATCAACAATGATGTTCACACATTCAACACAACTATCCAAAACGCTGACAAGAAACACATTCCAAGAGGTAACATAAAAAGACACAACTCCAACTTCAACTTCCATCTACTATGAGGAACTCTGCCAAAGGCCTTATTTATACACACAGTCCACCCATCCTTCTCTCTCTTGTAGTATATCTACAGTATTAACTTGTCACAAACACTCCGCATATTAGTATGTGACGTTTATTTCGCTTTGATAAAAATAAATTATATATTTACAGGGCAATCTTTGATTTAGCATAAAGTATTCTGTCTATTTATGGTGTACTTATATTTAAAATATGTAGTAATTACGTTGTACTTATTATTTTGTATTAAATATATTTAAATGGATTAATGTCCTCTTTTGCATTCGTCGATATGCATGTATACTTTTCAGTTTGTAGCCAGCCACATATTACTTTTTGTTAAGTAATACCACAAAATAACAGCGTTTGTTTAGTATAAATGCTTGAGCGTACTAGACCTTGGTTGGTAAATAATAACTAAATATATATTTGGATAACACATCATGTACACCATACATTATAGCTATGGTTGGTGTTGCTCTTTCGATATATGCTAATTTGTTCTCACTGATAAATATCATGGGAGTGGCAAATATGAATAAGTTAATGTTGATTTCAAAAGCAACTTTCCTTTATATTCGCTTTTCGTAACGAGGAATTAAAACAAATGGTAATACAATATGTAAAATTATGCAATATTACTTGTGTCGTTTTTTTTTTACTAGGTAAATTATTCACCTCCTGGATGAATATTTGGTGGAATGCATGGGGTAGGGTAGTAATCGTTCTTGAGGCAGTTTCGGCGTGATTCCAAAAATAATCTCATAGTAGTTCTACAAACAGTGGTGTTTATCCCCCAGATAATCTCTGGCAGAAGTTCCGGCCAACCCCGGACTACTACTTCTCCTTGTGAGCTCAGACTAGCCCGTACACAATTCGCCAACACACTATGGTTTCTTTCACATACAGCATTCCCCTGGGGATAATACGGGGAGGTGTGTTGGATCTGGTATCCCAAGGTATCTCCCAACTGTTGCTAGATTTCGTTATTAAAAAAATTTCCCCTATCACTCGGAATGCATCCAGGGGTGCCATATACAAAAATGACCTTCTCCAAGATGACCCTAGCCACAGTTTCAGCTTTCTTGTCCGGAATGGCACAAGCAACCGTATATTTGGAAAAGACGTCAACACAGGTTAACCCCCTGAGCCCCAGCGACGCAGGGTTTGCGTCCACAATGTATGTAACGCTAAACCCCAGCGATGCATGGTTTGCGTCCTGGCCGGTCCGGTCCCAATTACTCCGGTCCTATGGCACCTAGAGGGCTCATATTTGTATGGGAACTGTGTAAGTATCCCACGCACCCATGCCGATGGTTGAAAACTCTCTGGCGCGTGAACGCGCAAAAACATGTTTTTTGGGGGAAATTGCCTTCAATATTTTACTCTTGTAAAATCCGTTTTGGGGGGCTCTGTAAGACCATTTTTTGAGCTTTTTGATCGGTTTTTCGTGGTTTTTCCTTCATTCGTATCCTATTCGCTATTGTTTCTGGAATAAAAAAAAAAATCAGATTCAGCCGGTCCTGGGTGGTACATTTATAAATATTTAGCTGGTACTCAGCGGGTTAAAATGTACCTTTTGTTCGTCTGTCTGGGTAGAGTTCCCATAATGTCCACAGATAACTTTTCCCACGGTTTACCGGCCGTAATGTGTCCGGGCGACTGTTTAGGTCCCCGTCCATCTTTGCCCCTTTGACATCCCAAACAATTTTAGATAACTTCTTTAACAATTTTGTCGGCTCTCGAGGTCCAGTACCTTTTGTTAAATTGCTTCAAAACTCTAGACTGACCCAAATGAGCCACCCTTCCCTCTTGTCCATGGAGAATTTGGATCATGTGTTTAGGCTCCAGATAATCCAATACTACCCGGTCTTCAGAATCCCTCCAGGCTCCCTCACAATATTTTAATTTGTCGCCATACATAGGATCATTCTGTTCTTCGTTAGGTCGAGTGTGTTGGACGGGTGTTACCGGTAGTCGAGATAGGTAATCGGCATTAGTGTGTAATTTACCTGGTCTATGTCTATCTTCAAAGGAGTATTCCTCCAGGATCCCCTTCCACCTAACAAACAATACGTCTTCCGTTTTCATCTTCCTGAGCCATTGCAAACTATGGTGGTCCGTGATAACTTCGAAATGAACCCCGGCTAAATATGGATGGAAAGAGCTAGAAGAACTAGAAAGAACTAGAGCTAGGCATTCCTTTTTAGTAACGCTGTAATTCTTCTCGCCCTTATTCAGCGTCCGGCTAGCGCATGCTACTATGCCTTCTTTTCCGTCCACTTCCTGGGCCAATACGGCCCCGAGCCCTTCATCGGAAGCATCGGTGTATAGTTGGAACGGCTTGGTAAAATCTGGATGACAAACTATGGGGTTAGAAGTCAATTTTGTTTTCAGTTGATCAAAAGCTATCTGACAATCCTGATCCCAGTCAAACCTCCTCCCTCTTTCCAGTCTCTTATTCATGGGGCGAGCAATTTTTGAGAAGTTGGGTATGAACCTCCGATAATATGATGCCATTCCCAGAAATGCTCGGATCTCTTTGACAGAGGAAGGGGGGTGAACTTTCTGCAATAGATTTTACTTTATGGGGGTCCGGTTGGATACCTATCTTTGAAACTACATGCCCTAGGTATGGCACCTCGCGGACCCCTAATTGGCATTTGGAAGGCTTTTATTTAAGTCCCGGCCCCCTGATTCTCTCTAATACTTCTTGTAGTCGATTGATGTGTTCCTCCCAACTAGTTGAAACAATTATAATATCATCCAGGTAAGCTAAGCAGGTTCTCCAGGTTAATCCCCTCAGTACTTCGTCCATGTATCTCGTGGGTGTGTCGGGTTCGGGCCGATCCGTGGTCCCCTTGATTTTGAGCAAACACATCTCGGTAAGTCCAGAGCAATTCATGTAAGGTAGTGGCTTGATCTGACGTTAATTGTTTCGGGATCTCAGGTAAGTTAACTGGTCCGTTAGTTCCAACAATGGTGGGTTGCGCGGGGGTAACTTGTCCTAATAGTTTCCCTTTTTGATAACTAATCGTGTCATCACCAAAGTTAGCCAGAACTAATTTCCTTTGATCGGTAGTAATAAAGGTGGGAGATATTCTTACTTGATTTTGTGCAACAAACAATTTTAAACAATTCCGGCAGTCATTCCTTGAGATTTAGGAATTTCTATCATTCTCCAAGATCTAGGAGAATAGAGAGTTTTCCTGTGGTAGTTACTATTTGAGGTCGTAGGGTGGTCGTCGTGTCTTTCGACCCGCACTGTATAGTTACTCCCAACAGACTCATGAGATCTATTCCCAGATATCCATCGACTCAGCTGTTCGACTTTCCTGATAGAACACAAAAGTCTGTGGTGAATTTAATTCCTTTCCATTGTACCACCACCGTATTAGTTCTCCCTAGTTCTCCTGACAACTGAATACCAGTTTGATTTAAGGCCAATCTCTTTCTGACTATTCCACACAAAATTCTCCAAAAAACAACTTCTGTTTGCCTCTGTATCAATTAACATGTTTGCGGCTTTCCCATTTATTACTATGGTTTCACAAGGCGTTTGTCTCTCTAATATGTTGACCTCACTATACCACCTTTCTATGTGAGGTTTAACGGAAATGTTCTCCCCCTTCCGGCATTGTGATTTTTGGCTGGGTTTCTGTCTCCCTATATTCTACTGGAAGCATTCCTCCCTGGTTTGGATCAGTTCCACTTGCTAGGTGTCGATCGTTTGGAAGTGCGAGCCTGGAGTTAAATCTAGGGGTTGGGGTTTGGGGATGGTTGGAACAGGTCCTAGCTAGGTGTCCGGTTTGTCTGCATATAAAGCATCGGATCATTGTTCTTGGATACCCTTTGTTTGGATTCTCCTCCTTCCCTTTCGTTTTCTCCTGTTTTAACTCTCGGGCTTCCATGATTTTCTTGATTACCTCCATGAGTTCCTTAGTGGTAGTCACTTCATGGATAATGCAGTGCCGTCTAACTTCCACAGGGCATGCTTGGATCATAATATCTCTAATCTCTGTTTCCTGGCTCTCTTGGTCCATATGGGGATAATACGAAAGTTTGACGTTTTTCGCGATTTCCCTCCTCAGGGCTCTCACATTTTGGCCGTCTAGTTTCAGACTCTTAACTTTTTCTCTGGCCTTCCTGGTGGAGGTTTCTCGGCCAAATTCTTCAATTAGGGCACTCCTAACTTCTGTCCATGACACTAGTCCCTCTAGACGTACTCTTACATCGTTCAGGGCCTTGCCTAAGTGTGCCTTTCCATAGGTGATCTTCTTTCCATTTTCTCCTACGTCAAGTTGCGTGAACTGACATTCTAATTGTTCGATCCATAGCTCGATTTCTTCTTTCCCCTCTTCCCATAATCTGAATGGTAATACGGCCGTCATTGTTCTGTTAGATAATTATAATCAATCTAAATGATTTGTCGAATCCCACCGCTGCCACCAAAATGTAGTGCTTATTTTCTTATTTCGAATATACTACTAGAGTGGGGGTAAATCGACAGTCATTTAGAAGTTTGTATACTTTATTTAACAAACCTGCTACTACACTAATAACGGTTTCTCTGTTCGAGCCGAGATGAGTTCAAGACACGGATTGAATATTACGTCGATCCAACATAGGTTGTACTTTGAAACACGAGAACTCCCGTTACTCCCTATTTGGATTCCCGATATTCAGGTATTGACTCAAGTCGGCTTCGATCCAAAGGCTCGTTACTAGTTTCTAAAATAATATGGTTTTTACCAAGCCCTGCTGTGTCTACTCCAGAGACCAGGGCATCAATGAATCATACCTTTATCCACTTATCTAAAACAAGAGTTATATCCCTAAACTAAACTTTGAAATGATATACTCTTACTGGGCCTACTATGTCTACTCCAGAGACCAAGGCACCAAGGCGTTACTACATATGACCTTTCAATTAATATATCCTCTTAACCATATACAATACATTTACTTATATGACAAGGGCGTAGTTACAATTTTACCTCAATTGCCCTTCTAAATACTCTTTGATTATATAATTTTCTTGTTACTTCATACAATACATTTCCTCTAATGACCAGGGCGTTGTTACAAGTTACTTCGATTGCCTTATCTAAATACTCTTGGATTATATATACGCGTAATACTATTACAAACAATTTATATTCACATATACCACCTAGTCCATAATAATTCTTAACCTAATGTAAGCAGTACCTCAATAACTCTACATGGACAAGATTCTCCACTTTTATTCCTTTACATAGATTCTTATGATTACAATATTATCCCGAGCTTCACACCCGTAACGCTTAATACAGAACTGACCGAATATTCCTTTAACTATGATAACAGAAAATGTTTCCTTTATAACCAAAGATTGCATTGATCATACGGACTAGTGTCCTTCCTACCTATTTCTCAAACTAAAGCTAGTCTAATGGCAACTATTATTTATTCCCCTCGAGCCTTACAGTTGTGTCTATCCTCAAGAATTATTCCCTCTTACTGTACTATTAATATCTATTTGCTGTCCTAGCAGATCCTATACTAGTTATAACTAATTGGCATGGAGCCTTCTCTAACAAGAATGACTATTTCCCTCTTAACACATCATCATATTATTTATAAACAAAAGGCTAGTATTTATTCTCTTTAGTTTGTCCTATAAGGACACATCAATTATTATAGAACCACTGGGTTAGTCACGCATTTTCTCTCTTTCTATAAGTCTAGATCGGGCCCAATATGGGTCCTTTAACCCTTGTCTAGCGGGGTGTTTTGGGCTATTTTGGGCATATTCAGGCCCTCCTGAATGATCAATCAAGTATCTGCATGAAAAGAAATGTATTCAGCAAAAAACTAGGCGCTAAAAGCTTCAAAATGAGACCAGAACGAGCTACGTAGTACTCGTGCTTCTCATGCAGGGGTGCCACCAACATGGGAGTTTAGCGTATAGAGGTATATTTTTCCCAGCTATGCTCACTACTGGATACACTGCCAGCCTCTCGAGAACACAGGGAGCGTGAGTCAGTGGGTGGCGGTAAGCCCTGGGTGTCGGACGTGTGGCCTGCTGCGCTCCCGGCCATTTGCACTCTATTTTAACCCTTTAAAAGCCTTAACTCTTGTCTAGCGGGGGGGTTTGGGCTTATTTGGGCATATTCAGGCCCTCCTGAATGATAAATCAAGTATCTGCATGACAAAAAAATTATTTAGCAACAAACTAGGCGCTAAAAGCTTCAAAATGAGACCAGAACGAGCTACGTAGCACTCGTGGTTCTCATACAGTGATACCAGTAACATGGGAGTTTAGCGTATAGCGGCATATTTTTCCCAGCTATGCTCACTACTGGCTACACTGCCGGCCTCTCGAGAACACAAGGAACATGAGTTAATGGGTGGCGGTAAGCCCTGGGAGTCGGCTGTCTGGCCCGCTGTGCTCCCGGCCATTTGCACTCTATTTTAACCCTTTAAAAGCCTTAATAATGCTCCTAACTTGCTTCAAATTGTCGTCCCTCTTGAATCGCTTGGCCGTAAGTATGCAAGCCAGCGATGTGACGACAGGCGGCCAGATACTGAAGGTGTATCCGCCTAGTAGGTGAGAACGATGCTAGGCCTGAGGTGGTGTTTACTGGAACATTTGGTGAGGGCTGGGTGGCTGGAATAAGTGGTTCCGAGTTCCCTTTGGTGCCCAAGCGAGAGAGAGGAAGTGGGTTGCAAGAAACTCGCCCAGTGGGTTCCGAGAGGTGAATGACTGCTGCAGCCTCCCCCACCCCCTTAATATAGTCACGCCTCCTGCTCTCCAGCGCTGTGATTGGCTGAGCCGGCCGCTCGGCCACCCGTGCGTCTTGAATTTTCTCTCTCTTCGCCTCCACTCTTTTCTCTTCATAATATGTTCCTGGAAGCTGGTTACAAATGTCTTGTTGTGGCTTACGGGGGTATAGGGCTAGCACTGATGTATTAGACCCATTGCAACCAGAGGAAACGGCCGGTAAAGAGAGCGAGAGCGAGTTTAAAGGTATGGCGGTACACATAGCCGTCCGCTACGAAAATGGAGGCTTCTGATTGGTCAGCCGGGAAGGCGTGGCATGTTTATGTCGTGAGCCCGAAGTGTCAAACTCAGCTGATGAAGAAAGAAGGTAAAAGGGGGAACCCTGATTGGTGGATGGCCTTTTTACTTTATAGACTATAGTAGCATTATAATAACCATCCCTAACTCACATATACATATAATTTAGATATACTGTAACATAGTGGAAGCTTGCAAAATTCAGTCCGATTATTTAAAAAGATGATAAGTCAGTCTCATCAAATTACCGTCCCATTATTCTGACATCAATAATAGGAAAATTGCTTAATTAATACTGAGAAAATTACTGATCACTAATAAAATTTCATATGGAACAATATATTCCCACCATGTTTAAATTCCTCCGAGGGTCACACACGAACCCGACCAGAGGGAAAAAATAATTATGACTCTATACACATGATATGATCAGTAACGCTATGACCATAAATGTTGCTCTCTCTCTCTCTCTCTCTCTCTCTCTCTATATATATATATATATATTTTATATATATATATATATATATATATATATATATATATATAATATATATATATATATATATATATAATATATATATATATATGCGAATATGCTTCCACACTAAAGGTGTGTAGAAAAAGGGTAGGTTCACTGCACAAAGTTTAAAAAATGTTAGTGCTAAAATTAAATTGCATCTAAAATATATTGCATGCACAAAACAAGGGTTTAAAAAGTACGTCTGAGTATCTTATTAGAAGGCTCGGACTGTTGTGTACATATTAAAATAATGTTTATGTAAAAGTGTTAAAATGCATTTCATATAATAACTGAAGATCTACGAAAGTAGAGACATGCATGTAATGTATGTATGTATGTATGTATGAATCTATATACTAAGGCACAAACCACATTGTTGGAGATGGCCAACTCGAGACAGAGCCCAAACAGAAATATTTAAAGTTCCCATTCTTTCAGTCCGGGACCACTTTCGTGTTCTCTCGCTCCTTTCTTTGTCTCGTTGAGTAGGATAATTTTACAAGGGGAAGAACATTCCAAGCCTCCTGCCCCCTTATTATAGAATGCATTAAGATTATCTAAAGGCAATCTACCGTAGAATGGCAAATATTATCCAAATTTTTTAGACATCATATAAAGAGAGGTTAACCACTGTGTCCTTACATTCTTTAGAAAGACGAAGAAGATAATTATGTGATAGAGGTGCTTAAATGAATGAAGGGAATAAACAAAGGGGACATTATTAAAGTACTACAGCTGAATGACTGCGAAATAACCCGTACAACTTGATTCAAACGAGACAAATTCCGCTTTAATAAAGCCATGGATAAGCAATGATTTGGAAATAGTGTTGTGGAGGTAGATGAGCCTAGGTAGGTAATATATGGAATAGATTACCTATTACTTTAATCAGCTCAAAAACGGTGGAAATGTTCAAACGTAATTGGGATAGTCATATGAATGACATTCGATGGGTGTGAAAGAGATCTGCGGGTGGGGCCAGTAGGCCCTCTACAGATGTCCGTGTTCATATATATATATATATATATATATATATATATATATATATATATATAAAGTATATATCACAAATACATGTGACCTACTAAATGTTTATATACTCCCAGCCGGACTCGAACCTCTGACAGTCAGGACGAATGTCCAAGCTTTAATCCATTACATCACGCCGTGGTGTAGTTAATTAAAGCTTGGACATTGTCCTGTCGGAGATTCGAGTCCGGCTGGGAATATATATACAGTATACTGTATATATATATACAGGTATATATTATTGTATACTCCTGTATATATTCACACACACATACATACACACTCGCATACATTTAATGAAAGAAAAACAAAATACTGTAGGCCGATGTCAGAGTCTGTGAATAAATGGTATTTCCTGGAAGGGTCAGGTCAAGGTCATATTTAATTAGGCGACCGTGGTCACGTATGTACAGTTGGCCACAAAAAAAACTATCCAGTCATTGTTTCTATATATGGAAGGAAGAATATTATGATTGACTTACACGACTAATTTGTAACAAAACCGCTACTTGGTCATATGCATTAACTATATAGTAAGTCCAAGCGATGTGTGCATCATAATCAAAGAATTGTGCCTTTTGTCATAAAAGTCTGAAACTTGGCACACTTCTAGTCTATGTCCCTCTGAAGATATTCTGATGTGGAGCCATCGCTAAATTGTCCTGTGTCGCTCTTGACGGCCATTTTGTTTCCACCATTATTGAAAAACACACTTTCTTCAATATCTTAACAACCAGAAATGATAGGATTGAAAATATGGTGTCTATACCCATGTTTTAATGGTCAAACATAATGATAAAACCATAAGTTGAGTAAACTACATGTTTTGATTGATTTCATTATATTTATTGGTATATGTAACAAAACCTGTATTGTATTACTGATTTCTAATCATCACAGTCCCCACCACAATGGCACAAAGCTGTGCACTCCAAAGCTGCTTTCATACACTTGCATTTAGCTGTGCAGCCTCTTCAACTGCTGCAGCACAAGATTTCAAGTAATGATTTGCTTGCCTGGGGAAGTGTTGTCTAAAGTGGCTGCCATTCATTTGTGTATGTCCAACCCCAATCTGCTGGCGATGGAATGTAGGGAGCTACCTTCAGCGATTGACCCCATATACAGTACGTCCACCTTGATAGACAGCTGTTTGGCAATGTTGTAGAGCATGTTTTGTGGGAGGAAGTTCTTCCATCCCTCTTCCCTTCTTGACAAAAAGCTCATGCTGAGCTTCGTTAATATCTTCTAGACTGCTAGTTCTGTTATATAGCAGAGCTGTGAAGCGCTCCAAGATGGCAAAAGTTTCATCTGGGACATTCTCTGGTGCATCAGGGAGTGCCAGAAAAGCGTCCGTAGCTTCATTATATGCTTTCCAGATGTCCCATGCTGTCCTCTTACCCCTGATAAGTCAAAATCTGCTGCCATGATACGTCATTCTATGGATGTCACTCAGCGTTCTGTGCAAGAAGTCAATCCTGGTAAAGTGCCTGTTATCACTTATGATCAACCCCTTTACGCCATCGCTAAACAGATTCAATGGACATGGCCAGCAAGTCACGGAGAGGACCACTTTTTCCTTATATTAGGAGGACTACACATTAAAATGATAGGTCTAAAGATGATTGGTAATTGGTTAGAAGACAGTGGGTGGACATAAGCTATTGTTCAGGCTAAGGTGGCATCTCCAAGGACTGCGCAGTCATTCTTGAAAGCATCACATATTACTCAGACCAAACGTGCTTACCAGATAAGTGCCAGCAGCCTCGATATTTTGATTAAGAAAGCATATAACCAGTACACTTTGGAAATTGCACCAACTGGTCAACCTGCTTCCATGGATGACTGGTGTGATCTGATGAAGGAACAAAGTCCCCAGTTTTTCTTTTGGTATACTGTTTTACATCTACAACTTCTCGTCTGCACCTATGTACGGTCCCTGCGTGAGAGTAACTTTCGTCTCTACATAGATTGTCTGTCGAAACTTACTGCATGGTGTCTCAGCTTGGATCATACAAATTATGCAAGTTGGCTTCCATTTCATGTACGGGCCAGTCTCTTTGAGGTTCACCCTGATATTGCCAACACATTTTGTGAGGGGAAGTTCACAGTCCAGCAGACACTGCGAATATTCTCATCAATCGCAATTGATCATGCCCATGAACAGAACAATGCTGCTGTGAAGGGAGATGGTGGAGCAATTGGTCATACCCAGAACTCAGACTTACTCCGTCATTGGGCAGTTGCTGGACCAGATGTTGCCCGATTAATTTCCGAGTTTGAGACAGGAATGGAGTCAGCACATGATGTTGAGGAGGATACACAACATCACGAACAAACCAAAAGTGTCCAGGCAACATTTTTTCATGTCAAAGCACTGGTCGAAGTGATGGAAGACATGGGCAACCCATTCACAGAAGATGGTAAAGACCTTTGCAAGTTAGAAACCAAAGAAATCGCTGATCAAGCTGTAGTGGATGCAATTAAAACGTGGGAGATGATTGGACAGAATCAGTACAATACCTTTGTGACCGAGCAACTATTAGGCAATAGGCCTATATCAGACCCTATTATGAAAAATAAGCTACAACTCTTCAGTCAGCCTCCTGTAAAACAACAGTCAAAGACGAAACTGCAAGTCTCTTCGCTGAAGAATGATGTTGCTTTGTTCTCGCGGCTCTATATTGCCTGTCAGACACGTGATGGCGATCTTATAGACTTCTTCAAGCACAAGAACCAGGCATACCCGCCAGCAATATCTCTTCATGGGAATCTACGTTTCGGGAAAAAGTCTGATCTACTGGGCTGTCTTGAAAGCTGTGATACTACTCAAAGTAATGTTCCAGAAACTGATGTCATCATCATTGATGGAGCTGCCATTGTAAATATGTTGAACCAGCTGCTGCAAAAACCTTTGACGACTATGCAGTGAAAGTATTTGTACCATATATTCAAGGCCGTCTCCATTGGGTTAGCAGAGTTGACATAGTGTGGGATACATATATAAAAAACAGCTTGAAATCGCTCACCAGAAAGACATGAGGGAAGGGTATTAGACAAAGGATTGCGGGACCAAACTCTTTGCCATCAAACTGGCAGCAATTCCTATGTGTCGACGAAAATAAATCTGAGCTTTTTTCCTTTTTGGCAAGACATGCAGGACAGATAATTTCAGACAAGCTTGTAGAGTCTATGTATGGATTTGCTGTGTTGTGCAATCACCTCCATGACACAAGTAAGCAAGCTCCATGCAACCATGAAGAAGCCGACAAACATATGTTCCTTCATGCATCTGATGCTGTGAGCAAGGGTTTTGACAAAATTACCCTGCATACAGTGGACACTGATGTAGTTGTTTTAGCTGTGTTATTTGTTCACACACTTGAAGTTAAGGAGCTGTGGGTAGCATTTGGGACAGGTAAGAATTTCAGGTACATCCCAGCCCATGCAATTGCTACAATCCTGGGCCCTGAGAAATCAAAAGCCCTTCCCATGTTCTATGCATATACCGGTTGTAACACTGTATCTTCATTTGCACGCAGGGGTCTTTCTCCAATGTCAACCTTCTTGCATTTTTATCAACTCTGCGTAAGCAGACTGGTATCGCCCCCCGTATAGTGGTACATGCCGGCCGAAATGTCTGTCATTTTGTCTGTCTGTCCGAAAACTCCTCCTAGACTGTTCGACGGATTTTCACCAAACTTCACACGAACATTCGGTGCGTGAATGCGACGGCAATTAACAAAATATTTAATTGGACAATGGTAGGTTCTTACTCGACTGGATAAACTAAAGCCAAACTACACATGCACAAAAGTCATAAAGGGTAAATATAATACTGAATACACACATGAATTTCCTTTTAATAATCACTTAGATGCACAACATGAATAATGCACCTTACCACTGAAACATAGAATAATTCACAATATAAATATGCCTAGCACGGACGAGGATCCACGACGGACCTATAGAATTCACTTAGCACTCCTATTCTATCACTTGCGTAGATTAAGGAGATATACTTAGTTCGCACACTGTGTAGATCTGGAGATACGGGCACTGGTGGATGAAGTGTTAGTAGCCGAGGCCTTTCTCGTTTTCCCGTCGAGCCGCTTAGGTGGTTCTGCTGTGTGGTAAATGGGGTAGGGATACAGATGGAATAGTTGGTTTTGGGTCTTAAATAGTAGTTCCTTATGTCATGACACAGGGTGCATACCATCGGATGAACTCGAGCATAAACTTGGACATGTCTTCAGTTATGGCTGCTCTACTATCCTGACCTTTATACTAGTCGGTGATGAAGTTCTGTTCCGGTACTCTTGATGTAGGGTCTTTAATACAAAGTTGCTTGTGTCATGACAGAGTAAATAGGTATGGAGCTAACGTGAGGAATAAGTAAGATCATGATCGTACTAGCTCGTTCAACTTGTCTCTGACCGTTGTAAGAGTGTTCAAAGAACCCAGGGGTCGGTTATTAAACCTTTCTATAGCATAAAATTATGTCCTTGACCATGGTGTTGGACAGATGCAGTATGGACTTATATGTGCTAAGTGCCGTAACTTATACGGTATCTCGCAAAGCACGAACTATTATAGATGTCTTGGCATGGCAAAGACTTCTTTAATAGTTTTGTAGAGTATTGGACTGATCCTGAAAGTCAGTTTGTGGCATGCCCAAGGTGCTACTTTCAGTGTCAAAACTTGCAGCCTAAAAGATATCCTGATCTTATCACTATACCATGGTGTGTAAGAACAAAAGCTCACTAGTAGGGAAAAGAGCTCTCCGACAATAAGGTAGACGGCCATGGCATGAATACTAGGATGAATGAGAAGTTAATTCATAGGTTCCATCAAATAACTTAGCTTAAACAGCCAAATAACAAAGTATTTTACGAAATGCTTCATAATATGAAATACTGTATAGATAAGGCAAAATCCAGGACAAAGGTACAAGATATAATTCTCTGTGCTTTCTATTGTTTTGAATTGCAGTATTAGTCACCATAATATAGGCCTTTACCGCTTCAAAATAAATTAGTTTTCCTTGGACATTGTGGGTTTAATAAGGATGGAATTATAAATAGCGGCCATTTTGGATCAGTGGAGAACTAATATTTGTCACTTTCTGACGTATTTTTTGTATTTTGTAATTTTCTATATCAATGCTTACCCAGCGAGGGTATGGGGGTGACAGCCCCCAGGTTAGGTTAGGGTAATGACAAAATATGTTTTTTTTTTTTTTTTTTTTGTTGGGGGGGGGGGGGGGGCATGTTTTAATACTGCTAAATAATGGGTAAAACTGCATTTGCAGAAGGAAAAACACATTATAACACACTAATCCACGAAGGAACTGATGAGAACAAAAACATATTATTCAGAAAACACATACGTGACCTAAAATGCATATTGACCAAATAAAGATTGGGGCGTGTTATTAGTTCATTCAAATTCCAAATTAACAAACAATATGGTTGGTGACAAAGTGGCTATATGAATGACACAAATGGCAGTCGTGTTTATCTTATGGAGACTATGGCTAGGCAAGCTTAGGATACGTTTAGTGGATTAGCCAATGTACTGTACGAGTGACGTGGCGTGTTTTTCATTTTATTTCACGTTTTCGTTTGCGCAATTAAGGGGAGGTTTTTAGTTTGGTCCCTAGATATCCTTCAAGCTTAAGATTACACCCCCTTGAGCCCCTTTCAAGATAAATTTGTACATTTTTCGGTAGAAATATGTCCCGGCTGAAATCCGGTTCCTCTTAAATTACAGGCTCGCTATCGCTCGCCAGGATAAAATCGACACCTAAATGGCACAAAAGGTCTTAAAATTGACAGAAATGGGTCGAAGGTTCTTAAAATCGTCAAAATAATGGGGCGAACGTCTTCAAATTAGAAAAGCAATGGGGCTAAACATGAGGGAGAAAGGAGTCAAGAAAAAAATCCCTCAAGTGGATATCTCCCCTTAAGACAAGTTTATTTCCTTTTCCTGCCTTTCACATTTCAACCATCATGTTTGTCCTTGCACTTTTTGCATCATGTTATGAATTCATTATTATATATTTACCTGTGCAGTTTTCGAGATAATAATTTTACTATTATGGATAGCATTAACGATTGCATGAAGTTTGTAGAGGACATATTGGAGTCTGAGGGCTGATGTTGACGGCTTTTACTCCATTGATTACTAGATATTATAAATAAATATCGTCTGATGACAAAAACAGTAAAATGAAGACAGTCATCGTATCCTAAAGGGGTTTAGTATCTCCAGCCGTGAAGTATTATTTTATATAAGTAACTAACAACCTTAGCAAAAGTCCTAACCTTTAATTGAATTATATCATACAATTATACCTTCTTCAGTCATATTTTGGTTCGGGGATAATAGTGCTGTTCACTTGACAAATTTATGTTACAGTTATCCTTTTTCAAAATAGTTAAAATTATTTAAAAACAAAGAGTAAATTTGTTCATAACTTCAAAGTTCAAACTTTAGTCAACTTGAAATTGATTGATCTCCCCCCAAATTATTTAATATATGATATAAATGTCCGTTTATCGTAGCTATGATGTTCTTGCAACGAGCATTTGTTTAATTTTACGAAGCTATTTCGGGTCAATGTATAAATGCTTTATCACTAAACAATTGTTATATGACCTTCTCCGCTTCAATATTATTCCTTGGTATAGTATGTTAACATGAAGGCATTTCAGAATATTCACTTTATATATCAAAATATGTTTTTATATATATTATATATATTATTATTATATGATTTTATTTTATCTTATTTTATTTTATGTGGCTTTCCAAAGCCTGGCTTCATCTCTCCCTCCGTCTTTACGCCTGACTGCATTCCCCTTCATACCTCACTGCTCACCCGACCAATTTTATCGATCAGTATATTACCCTTCCATTTCTGATATTTCAATTAAACTTAAATATGGTATGTGTACGTACATTTGTATTTAGTTAGGAGTTAGCATTATCTATTAGCATGTATATGTTGTCCATGTATTTATGTTTATTTTAAATGTTAGTGTTCTCCAGAGCCTTTTCACTTTAGCAAACAGGTTCCCACTTCATGTTTCGCAGCCAATACACACACATACATAAACATAATATTGTGTTTTTATAAGTCTTTGAGTATGGTTAATATAGCATGTCCATTCAAATTATGCTGAGAATGTATCTATCTTGGCTATCCTTAGAGATATATCCTATGCCCAAGCAAACCGTCGAATAAAATGAGAAAAACATTGTCGAAATCATTCGGGAAAAAACCCGAGGTCAACAAAGAAAACGTTGCACCTAATGAGAGCTGGTCCTATCCAGAATTAGGTTTGGCTTCCTCTACCCAACATTAGCCGTTTCTGTCTTGCTCTTTTACTGTCCTAATGTTCTTGCTGGGGCAGGGGGCTAGGAATACTCCTTCCCTTCTAAAATTCACCTACTCTACGAAACAGAGAAAGGGGCGAGGTAACGCGTAAGTGATCCCGGAGCCTAACAAGAGAAACTTTAAATGTTGTTTCTGTTCGGGCTCTGTCTCAAGTCGGCCAGCCCCAGCTATGGGGTATATGCCGGAGTTTATACATTTTGAACACAAACATCGCTGTTACACCTAGGACTTGCTAATCTCGTGACCTGTACTACAAATCTCGTGACCAATAGCTATTTGTAATATATATATATAATATATATGTATATATATATATATATATATATATATATAATATATATAATGTCATTGTAATGGTACATCATAGTACTCGTCATAGACAATATTACGTTTGTAAATACCATGTGTCAAGGAACTTGGTTATATTTTATGACCTCGTTTTCATGTTCAATATATACACATTTATTATTATATGTATTATATCGCTCATTCCTTCCATTCCATTCTGTTGCATTCACTCACTCCTGTATTCACCTTTTTCGTGTTTCCCCCATTGTACATCTGCCATTGTTATATTATCAAACATTATCAAATTTAATTCTCAATATCTTCACAATATTTGTCATTCAAAGCAACATTTCCCTGTTCACACTTGTCCATTATTAACCATTCATTAACTTCATACTTCTACTCCGTCCATTATTATCCTTCCATCTGGTCCTACATCCACCCTTTCTGTTCATCCACTCTCTCCCTCCATCCTTCCATCTAGTCCTACATCCACCCTTTCTGTTCATCCACTCTCTCCCTCCATCCTTCCATCTAGTCCTACATCCACCCTTTCTGTTCATCCACTCTCTCCCTCCATCCTTCCATCTAGTCCTACATCCACCCTTTCTGTTCATCCACTCTCTCCCTCCATCCTTCCATCTAGTCCTACATCCACCCTTTCTGTTCATCCACTCTCTCCCTCCATCCTTCCATCTGGTCCTACATCCACCCTTTCTGTTCATCCACTCTCTCCCTCCATCCTTCCATCTGGTCCTACATCCACCTTTTCTGTTCATCCACCCTCTCCCTCCATCCTTCCACTCACTCCATATTATCCGTCCATCTAGTCCTACATCCACCCTTTCTTTTCATCCACCTTCTCCTTCCATTCACCCTCCCTTCCTTCCGTTCTCTCTATCACCCTCTTTACTTATCTATTTTCCCTTGCACCAACCTGGTTGTCTCCAACTCTCCCTTGCACCAACCTGGTTGTCTCCAACTCTCCCTTTCCCTCGTTTTTGTCGCCCGCACCGTCTGGTTTCTCTCGGGGCCTATTTTTTCCTCTTGTTGATATAGTGTCTCGTCTCCCATCTGTCTTCAAGCTCTCTCTCTCTCTGTACAAGGATATTGTAATACATATGATGCTAGTCAAAGTGAGCATTTACCGATATACATTTTGACTATCTTAAGAACAGGTTTTATTTGATATTATTTAATAATCATATAAAATATAATTTATGTATAGCTATTTATATATTTCTTAATGATATATATGTATGCATAATGTTGTAAATACGTGTAAAATATTGACTTTGATACAGCTTAAACTTTTGTCACTTAACATTCCAACATCTTCGTTTTACTGTATAGGCCTACCTCTTTAGTCTCATGTTGTTGTTGTTTAATTTGCAATCCCATATATCTGTTCATCTCCTTCTATTCCAACTTCAATTTTCACCCGAGTATTGTCTGACTCATGTTTTACTGTTGTCTGTCTCCCAGACATCCCATTCATCCAACTATAACCACTCTTAGGGTAGTTCACCGTTGATTCATATGCAGACTAAAATTGCTTCAAACTCTGTGTGTCCACGCATTTTTGGCTCGAATATTCCTGGGGGAGGCAATCGTCACAGGCAGTTTTGCCTTGTGTCTCCCTCATCCACACAAAGACAAAAAAATATCTTCTACTTTCTGACCTCTTCTTCTTAAGTTCTTCAGTACCCCTTCATCTATCCATTACACTATCCCGCCTTCACTGTTCGACTGTTTATCCTAAGCTTATATTGTTCTCCTCACGACTTTATCCCATCTGTTCATGTCCTTCCTAGCTAAAATACTGTATCCCCCCCCCCCCTCTGCTTTACTTCCAAGTTTCTCCTGACTTTTTTAATCAAGCTCCTTCGCATTTTATCCTTACTACAAAATTTCTTTCAACAAAACTCAATCCTTTTGTACCTTCGTTCCCCAATCTCCCGTATCCTCCTCGTCTCTCTTCTCCAACTTATATATGTTATATTAACTGTTTTCAACACAAATAACTATTTGACTATTCTATTTATTCTAACACATCCATCATTTATGTATGAAATTCTAACACTTTCCTTTACAATGTTTGTTTACCTTTGTTCACGCATTTCCCTTTGCCCTCCACTCCTTTCCAAAACTCAATTACCTTCCGCCTTTCCTCCATCATCCAACCATCACCACACTAACACAAAGGACCGGCTGCATGTAGCGCGGTGGAAGCTCCTCAGTCCTACTAATGTGAAGCAATTAATGGGTCGTTCCCGGCAATCAATTACTGTATTTCTTCCCGAGCCCTGACTCGGCAGAGGAGGGAGGATAGGAGACCCTATAGTGACAGAGATCGGAATACCTCCGCCATATTGGTGCCACTTTACACTCAAATATTACGTTTATACCAATAATCAACATCGACAATACTGGAACATGATAACTGGTGTGGTGTTTTAGATCTAAATTGTACATGCTCAAAAATATTCTATAATTCCGTTGTTTGGCACTTATGGTACCAAATTAGCATCCACGTAATTGTGTTTGTGTTATCCTCCATCAATATATAATTATGACAGCTGGATGTTCTGTTGTAATGGACCATATGTTACCATCATTACTACAACACCGGTTGATGCTTCATGTTTGATCATATACAAATTATATTCAAAGACCAAAGTGTACAGTATATCCTATATTTGCATTACCATAATTTGCATTGTGAATATGGATATATTTGAGTATAAGGACAGGCTAGTGGTGTTGAAGTGAGGGACAAATCCAATTATCTCTGCTAAAAGTAGTGAAGGTCTGGTGACCGAGGGAGTAATTTAAGTAGCTCCCTGCTGGACTGACTTTACAATATAGAGATCACAAACCTTTTACTGTTTCATTATTTTCGGAACTTTATACCTGGTGCATAATTACTGGCAAAAACATTGTCATTGTCAACAATTACCGTCTTCGCGACGTGATACAAAATTAATTGTTTTTAGATCTAGAAATAATATTCATCAACATATCATAAGTCCTATCGCATAAGAACAATAATCAATGTTCCTCAGAGCTTTCTTATTATATACCTCCAACCTTACGAGGAGGGAGCACCTGCCTTTCAACACATTTCCATCCCTATTCTGTCCAACGCACTAACCCAAGAGCAAACCGATTCTTCTTTTCAAAAGGTAATCTCTAGAATTATCCTTCAATCAGTCTTTCCCTCATATTGTGACTTAAACTGCTTCAAGCTCGGTGTGTATAGACATTTTGACTATAACGTACCTATCATTCTTTCCACTTTTTGGGGGACATTTGTTACAAGCAGCTCTGCCTTTTTGTCTCCTTCATACACATATTTAACAAAAAGTGCAAACAAGTACAAACAGTACATTGTAATATTGACACATTTGGCCTCAGTTCTAATTGTCCCCAACCAGTTCAGAAGTTGGTCTGTTAACCGATCACAAACCTCGCCTCCCATTATAGTTACACCGGCTCCCGGACATCTCGACCAGTAGACCATTTCAACCAGTAGCTTTCAGCCAGTGCCAAATCAAACAAGGCCAACCAAACCAGTGCCAAAATATAGTACTAACCTATAACCGTATTGGTTGAGAGCTACTGGTTAAAGTGGTCTACTGGTTGAGTTGTCCGGTCACCAGTTGCACCACTCCATTGCTATCATCGTTATCTTTACTTTACATGCCACCTGTCCTCTTCCCCACCAATGGGGAGCCATCTTGCGAGCGGTGGCGGGGCTTGAAGCGTGGCCGATGATCTCACCTATTTAGGTAGCGACCCTATCTCTCTAGGGTTCGAGTTTCATCGGTCTCGTGGACCAAGTGCTGCCCCTTCATCACTGATAAGAGTGGGGCCTTCCGGTGGTGTCGTACCTCTCAGCCTTGTTTTCCTGTTGATGACTTGGCATACTTTGGAATTCTGATTTGGCTATTCTTCGGTTTTTGTTGGAGGGAGTTTGTGGGTGGCTACTACTCATTCCCGTTGAACTGGGGTCGCATCTGTGGCCCCTTTATGCCAAGCCAGGGAGCTAGGTGTTGTGCCGAACTCGACGGACGGAGGCAGCTTCGTGACACCTTTCTTCCCTGGCGAATACTCTGGCTGGATCCCTGGGACAATTTTATCTTGTCCTGTAAATGTGGCTCCGTGGTGGGTATGGGACCGGCTGCAGTGAATTTTAAATGTCGTCTTATGGCTTCTAACCTACCTTCAACTGTTGACGACTCTGGCGATCTTTCGGTTTCCCCTCCTGATCCTTCCCCTTCTCTTGTGGTGACAATGCAGCCTTTCCAGGCAGGCAGGACACAACGGCCTCTGTCAAGTAGGTCCCGTCGTCCTCCGAGACCTGTTGGGTACCTTCCTGAACCATGTCCACAGGTTCCCTTTACTAAGTTTGTGGTCGTTCGTGCCCCCGAGGGATTAGATCTGCGACGACAACACATTTTGAACACTCACAGAGGTTTAGCTCAAGCCTGTGGCCCTTCTCCGAAGATGGTTCCACAAGCGGATGGTAGCCTACTAGTTGAGGTGGAAGATTGGGAGCAGAGCGCTCGCCTTCTGGTCTTGACATCCCTTGCGGGCCAGCCGGTTGGTTGTTCGCCACATGGCACCCTCAATCACTCTCGTGGTGTTATTTATGCAAAAGAACTGGTAATGTATGATGAGGTGCGTCTCCAAGAAGAATTTGCTTCACAAAAAGTTATCAAAATTGAACGTATTAAAAAGAAGGTTGATGGTGAGCTTGTCCCCACACCGACCCTAATCCTCACTTTCGACCTCTTAATCCTTCCTGACCTTCTGGTGGCTGCCTGGTACCGTTACAGGGTTAAGCCTTATGTTCCGCAACCACGACGTGGTTTCCATTGCCAGCGCTTTGGCCATATCGGGCGTTCCTGCCGACGACTTGCCCAGGGACTGCCGTCTGTGTGCGTCTCCTGTGGGGGTTCGGTACATGAGGGTATGGACTGCCCGGGTCCGGTATCCTGTGTGAATTGTGGTGGTGGACACACTGCTTCCTCCAAGTCTTGTGATCGATACAGATTTGAACAGGAGGTATTGTCTCTACGTGCGAAAGAGAAGCTGAGCTTTGCTGAAGCTAAAGATCGTGTGTCATCTACGTTTGTTCGACCTGGTGTTTCGTTTGCATCTCTCCTCACAAAGTCCAAGCCTGCTGCACCTCTGCATAGTGTTCCTAATGTGAGCCATCACAAGTCTTCGACTCCACGAACGGGCCTTCCTTCGCGAGTTTCCTCCGTTTCCAAGCGTCCTCCTGGTCCTCCTCGTGGGAAGTCTGCGAATCCTGTGGAACCTCCCTCGCTACCTGTACCCGAGGCTGATGGTCCCTCTGTCATTGTGAGACCTCCTTCTGTGACAAGCTCTGTGGCAGGTCGTAATTCCGAATCAGCAAGTACTGGTGTGGAGATGGAGGTTGAGATTGCCAACCTCAAGCAGGCAAGAAGTGTGAAATCTTTGGAGGAGACCCCTCCTAAGGTTCAAACAAGCGTGCCTCACGGGGGCTCTGGGAGTGCCCCTCCCTCTGGATCTCGAGATGAGACCCACAGAATGTTGCTGGCTGCTAAGGACATCCTTTCTGGGGTTCCAGTTCTTGCACCTAGCTCAATTGTGACAGGGGATGCGTCTTCGGACGCACACTCGGCTTGCTCACCGGCTCCCTCTGACCCAGCCTCCTGCAACCAGCCTCCGGTTGATTTGATTGGGGTCGTTCATGGTCCGGGTGACCCTGTCGTCGCTCCTGATCACTCGTTTGGAACTACGGTCAAGGCAGGTATCTCTCAAAGGAGGGTCTATGTGCCTCGGCCACGTCCTGGTGCTAGGGCAAATGAGACTGTGGATAGAGATTTCTCCAAGCGTCGTGACGCTAGATTATCTTCATCATCCTCTCGATTGGTTAGACCTGTGCCCCCCCCCCCCCCCCCCTGGGAAGAAGGGCTTTAAAACCCTTCCCAGCGAAAGTCCTACATAGGTATTTGTGCTTTTAATCTTTTATATTTTTAATTTTTAATTAGTAACACCTTATGGCTACAACAATTTGTCTTCAATGGAATTGTCATGGTGTATTGGCAAACTGGGAGGAACTACAATTACTTCTCTCAGATCTGAATCCATTGTGTGTCTGTCTTCAGGAGACAATGGTGGGGCTTCGACCATTGCCTTCACCTAAGGGTGAAGTCTTCTATTCCACTCCTCCTCTGGCTGGTGGTCATAGCGGTGGGAGTGCCATTTTATGTCGTTCCGATGTCCCATTCACCTCCTTTGCTGTACAGTCTCCCCTTCAGGTTGTAGCAGTACAGATGCACCTTGAACGGTGTTTTACCAGCTGTTGCCTGTACCTCCCACCATCAGTCCCAATATTGCGATCTGATTTAGAGACTCTTATCCAACAACTTCAGACTCCTTTTCTTTTACTTGGCGATCTTAATGGTCGCCATCCAATATGGGGTGATTCAGTCTACAATCCTCGGGGTGAGCTTCTGGCCTCCTTGGTTGGTGATATGGATTTGGTTGTCTTGAACGATGGGAGAACAACCCCTTTCCACGTTCAGACTGGCACTTTTTCTGTTCTTGACCCCACCATTATTTCTCCTGACTGTGCGCTTGATTTTTCCGGAGACGTTTTGGATGATCTGTATGGTAGTGACCATTATCCAGTGTTGGTCCAGTCCTCTCACTTTACTCCAACTACCCGTTTGCCTCGCTGGTGTCTGGGTAGGGCTGACTGGCCTCTTTTTTTTAACAACTCTGTGAGTTTGATTTGACTGCACATGATTTCCTAGCTATTGATGATGCACAACATTATTTTACTACGACTATGATTAAAGCGGGTCTTCGTTCCATCCCACGGTCTTCGGGTGTATATTCCCGGAGACCTGTGCCGTGGTGGACTGCAGCCTATTCTTTTGCTCGGGGGGGTTTATAAAGCTGCATCTTGTCGATACCATGCAAACCGGGAGGTTCTCTTTCTTAAAGTTCAATTTCGCAAAAAGCGTGATCATTATCGATGGGTTCTGAAAGATGCTCGCCGAAGCTCGTGGAGGTCCTATGTTTCTACGATTACTTCTTCAACCCCTTTGCCTATGGTGTGGAAGAGAATACGCAAGATATCTGGAAAGTTTTCTCCCTCCTCTCCACCAGTGTTGAGGATCCAAGGTAGTCTGGTGTCTGCACCTAGTCAGGTAGCCTCTGCCCTAGCTACTCATTTTTGCAAGGTCTCCCAGAGGGATGATGCCAAACCTTGTGCGAGAGCCCGACGTAGCCAAGAGAGACAGGGTCTTAATTTCCGGTCTCATGGTGGTGAAACTTATAATGTTGACTTCAGTATTCGTGAGCTGCGTGCGGCCCTCTCTGAGTGTGGTGACACTGTTCCTGGTCCTTACGACATTCCATATGCCGTGCTTCGTCAACTCCCGACTGCCTCCTTAGTGTTTTTATTAGACTTGTTTAATAGGATTTGGGGTGAGGGTACTCTACCTGCCAGCTGGAAGTTGGGCATTGTCCTTCCTATTCCTAAGCCTGGAAAGGATCATAGCTATGTTTCTAATTACCACCCAATTTGTTTAACGTCATGTGTATGCAAATTGTTTGAAAACATTATCAATGTCAGACTTGAGTGGTGTCTGAAGAGGGGCGGCCATCTCTCCCCTTCTCAGAGTGGCTTCCGCAAACTACGGTGTACTTCTGACAACCTTATCCGACTTGAATCCTCAATCTGTGAAGCTTTTGCCTCTCAGCAACATCTTGTGGCTGTGTTTTTTGACCTCGAGAAGGCTTATGACACAGCCTGGCGACATGGAATTCTACGGCAACTTAATGCTTTTGGATTACATGGTCGCCTGCCGGTGTTGCTTCGAGACTTCTTGACTGATCGTGTGTTTCGTGTCCGTGTGGGTTCTTCCCTCTCTGCGCCACTGTGTCAGGAGGAAGGTGTCGCTCATGGTTGTGTCTTAAGTGCATTTTTGTTTGAGGCGGCCCTCAATAGCATTCTAGTCGCTGTGCCTGCTGGGGTATCCTTGTCCCTATATGTGGATGACTTGGCTATCTGATTTTCTGGTTCCCGCATGTCTGCTATCGAGAGACTTATGCAACTTGCATTGGACAGGATTTCTGCATGGGCTGATTCCAAGGGCTTTCGGTGTTCCCCATCAAAGACTGTGGCTATGCACTTTTGCAGGATTCGAGGGGTTCACCCAGACCCTGATCTAATGCTCTGTGTCAGGAGACTTGGTTGTGTGGCAGAGACAAAGTACTTGGGCCTCACGTTTGATTGCCGTTTGACTTGGATTCCGCACTTGACAATTCTGAAGGCATCGTGTATGAAGGCTTTGAATCTGTTAAGGGTTCTGTCACACACCTCTTGGGGTGCTGATCGCAGAACATTCCTGGATTTGTTTCAGGCATTTGTCACATCCAAACTGTCGTATGGCTGTGCCACAGACTCCAGAATTAAGACTCTAGATGCTGTTCATCATGCTGGTCTCCGTCTTGCAACTGGAGCTTTTCGGTCGTCTCCGATTCCCAGCTTGCTGGTGGAGGCTGGTGTACCTCCTTTAGATTTACTGCGTCAATCTGTGGTTGTACGTTGCTGGCTTCGGATTCGGCGCCTTCCAGACTCTCTTGTTTGTACCCGTGTCTCGGGTCAATTTTGTTTTTCATATTATGGTCAGCAACCTCGAATGCCTCATCCTTTTGGCTGTAGAGTTCGTGATGTTATGAAGGAGCTTAATCTGTCGACGGTTCCTGTGAGTCCCGTGCAAATTTCAAGGATTGCCCCCTGGGTCCGCCTGAACCATCATTCTGCAGGTTTTTTACAGGCTCAAAGGCTTCGGTCACTCCTCATTCTCTTCTTAATTTGTTTTTGGGACATGCTTCTAGTCATAATAGTTCTGTGCCTGTGTATACTGATGGCTCTAAATCTGCCTCCGGTGTTGGTTTTGGTGTTGTGTTTCCTGACTTCAGCTGTGGAGGTAGTCTTCCTTTAGCTGCCTCGGTTTTTACTGCGGAATTGTCTGCTATCATTTTAGCTCTGAAATTAGTGTTTGCTCACTGCAACGCTCATTTTTCTATTTTTAGTGATGCTCAAGGGGCTCTCATGGCTCTGGAATCTTTTAATTCTTCCCATCCTATAGTTTTAGCGATTTTAGAGTAGCTGTTTCTCATTCATCGTCGAGGGAAAAGAGTGGATTTTTGTTGGGTCCCTGCACATCTTGGTGTCAAAGGTAATGAAAGGGTGGATGCTTTGGCAAAAGCTGCAGCTTTGAGACCTTCTAATGTAAATTACCCTCTGCCTGCTTCTGATCTGCGTACTCCTCTCATGTTTGCTGTTCGTGCTTGTTGGCAGGCACAGTGGGATTGTGTTACTGTTAATAAGCTCAGGGAAGTTACCAAACTAGTCTCGCCAAGAACTTGCCCTACCATTCCTCGCAAATTGGAAACGGCTTCGGCTCGCCTCCGCATTAGGCATACCAGACTAACACACAAGTTCCTTATGTGTGGAGGTGTACCGCCATTCTGCGAAGACTGTCTAGTTCCCCTTACTGTCAGGCACTTGCTGGTTGAGTGTCCCAGTTTGGTCGAATTACGCCGGTGGTTGCTTTTGCGGCACCGGAAGGCAGATGGTACTTACTGTTTCTCTTCGGTGCTTGGAGGGGAGGCTGGTTCCCCTGGAGATGATGTGTTTTTATTTTTGAAAAAGGCTGGCCTCTTTCAGTTTTTATGATTACATTGATTTTACTTTGATATCTAATTCTACACATGATGTTTTTACGATTTTAGTTTTCTGCAAATATGTTAGCTTGTTCGGCGCCATATGACATTGCTGTTGCGGTGCCAAGATTTCTATCAATAAATTCAAATTCAAATTCCTGTCCTCTTGTTTATAATGGCTCCATCATATGTTTAACTCCAGGCTTCCATCTCCTCCTAAGCTTAGTAATAGTTACCGTATGCCTCAAGGTCAAATTTGATATTTTGTCATGACAAATCTAAAATTAAAATTTAGTGCTCTTGTAACATTTGTTCATAATACTTAAGTGTGCATGATGAGGATTATATTTTAGGAATTTAATTGTAATGAACACCTCAACCAACCCACCCCCACCATTACAGAAGTTTTGTTCGATGGGTATGAAGAGGACAAAAGGCAAAACTACCTGTAACAAGTATCTCCTCCAAAGTTGAATGAGTGAGAGCCAAATTGAACATTTTGTGTTCGTTTATTGTAAAGTATTAGAAAGAAGACCGGTGTGCTTGTTTAGGGTAGTGGAATGCATAGGAGAAGGAGGTGTGAGAACGTATTGGAAGCGAGAGAATGCCTAAGCCCCTTTCCCACTAATGCGATTTCATACAATTTTCATCGCCTACACCAAGAAATGAGCACATTCGTGACATGTCACAACAGAATCTTGAACCCTCGCATGATAATCGTTTGCCTCACAAGTCCTCACAAGGGCCCTCGCGGGTCATCGCTAATGTTCGGATTGTTCAAAATTTGGAACGAAGACTTGCGAGGGGTCCGAACCATCGCAAGCATCGTCGAACATTGCCGAGGAATTGGCGAGGCCCTCGGAGATCCTCGGCGACATCGGCGAGCCATCGACGAGGGTGTCACACGAGAAAAAAAAAACGTCGCCGAGAGTATACCCGCCATGGGTATACTTTGCAGAGGTGTCCGAAGGGCTGTGCGACGTAGATGAATGCTCGGAAAACACCTCGCCGAGGCCAAAGAGCACCTTCGGCGAGGTGGGTAAAGAAAAAGGATTAGGCCTATAGTGAACCTGTCAACCCTTTTTTCTGTGCACCTCTCGTAAGGGTGTTCACCTGTTTTGTTTTTGCTTTCTTTCCTTTTCTCTTTCTTTCCTTTTCTCTCTTTCTCTGGCTTGTATCCATTTGGCCCCATTCAGCCAACTGTTTTAACACCCTACGAGCGGCCTAGACGGTAATTTATATGTACCGCCCAGCGTCGGGTTTTGGACATAAATGGGGTTGTTTCCGTGCTCTTTTTCATGCATAAACAAGACCCAGAGCGTAATACAAGTATGTATCCATGAAAGGGCGTAAATTGAGCTTTCCAATGACACCCAAACCATCCTTCTACGATCACTGGTTGTCTCTAGAAAAGTTAATCTCTAGAATTTCCTTCAATCAGTCTTTCCCTCATATGGTGACTTAAACTGCTTCAAGCTCGGTGTGTATAGACATTTTGACTATAACGTACCTATCATTCTTTCAACTTTTTGGGGGACATTTGTTACAAGCATCTCTGCCTTTTTGTCTCCTTCATACACATATTAAACAAAAAGTGCAAACAAGTACAAACAGTACATTGTAATATTGACACATTTGGCCTGTTCTAATTGTCCCCAACCAGTTCAGAAGCTGGTCTGTTAACCGATCACAAACCTCGCCTCCCATTATAGTTACACCGGCTCCCGGACATCTCGACCAGTAGACCATTTCAACCAGTAGCTTTCAGCCAGTGCCAAATCAAACAAGGCCAACCAAACCAGTGCCAAAATATAGTACTAACCTAACCTAACCGTATTGGTTGAGAGCTACTGGTTAAAGTGGTCTACTGGTTGAGTTGTCCGGTCACCAGTTGCACCACTCCATTGCTATCATCGTTATCTTTACCTTACATGCCACCTGTCCTCTTCCCCACCAATGGGGAGCCATCTTGCGAGTGGTGGCGGGGCTTCAAGCGTGGCCGGTGATCTCACCTATTTAGGTAGCGACCCTATCTTTCTAGGGTTCGAGTTTCATCGGTCTCGTGGACCAAGTGCTCCCCCTTCATTACTGGTAAGAGTGGGGCCTTCCGGTGGTGTCGTACCTCTCAGCACTGTTTTCCTGTTCATGACTTTGCATACTTTGGAATTCTGATTTGGCTATTCTTCGGTTTTTGTTGGAGGGAGTTTGTGGGTGGCTACTACTCATTCCCGTTGAACTGGGGTCGCATCTGTGGCCCCTTTATGCCAAGCCAGGGAACTAGGTGTTGTGCCGAACTCGACGGATGGAGGCACCTTCGTGACACCTTTCTTCCCTGGCGTATGCTCTGGCTGGACCCCTCGGACAATTTTATCTTGTCCTCTAAATGTGGTTCCATGGTGGGTATGGGACCGGCTGCAGTGAATTTTAAATGTCGTCTTATGGCTTCTAACCTACCTTCAACTGTTGACGACTCTGGCGATCTTTCGGTTACCCCTCCTGATCCTTCCCCTTCTCTTGTGGTGACAATGCAGCCTTTCCAAGCAGGCAGGACACAACGGCCTCTGTCAAGTAGGTCCCGTTGTGACGTCTACCAGCGTTGGCAGAATCGCCTCTCATTAGCCACTAGCGCTCGCCAGGGCAGTGAAATGGGCTACAGTTATCAGAGAATGTTGTTCTTTCTTTCATAGTATTTGCATTGTTACAGACAGTCCAGTGGTGGTGTTTATTTTCGTCTGTAACAACGGGAAGTATTTTATATTATTAGTAGAATATAAGATGCATTGTGGAGGGAGAGAGAGAGAGGCGAGAGCGTGGTGGTAATATGTGCGTGCGTATGTCTGTGCTACCTCGCTCGGAGGAGTTTTGCTGCTCGCACGGGCTTTCCCTCGCCTTTGATTGGGTGGTTGCTCCTGGTGCGGCCTAGGGGCCTTCTGCCTTGTGATGTCTCGGCCCGTGATTGGCCGACCATCGCGTCCTGTGTAACTAGCCTCCTCCATGAGGGTTCCCGGGAGCTGCCTTCCTCAGGACAGGCTTGGCGTGCATGCTTCTAACATCCCTTTCCATACTCTCTCCCGATCACCCCCTTTACCACTGTCTCTCTCTCTGACCTTCTTTTTTTCCATTGCTCCTCACCTTTATTCAATTACTTATCCCCTTGGGTTTTGCATACGGTTTCCATAGCCGGCTCATTGTATTGCATGCGCCGTCCTCTGAGATATTTACATGTACTTAGAATAGGTTTGAGGGTTCTTAGTTAGTTGAGGTTAAGAACTCTGTGTGTGTCTCCATTATTGATTTAGTGTTCTGCTCTTTTATTTAATGCTAGACTGGGATAAGGTTACTGTAGTCGTTGTCACCGATGTGTGTACGGTTTGTTTATACCTACACGACTTCGACCGGTCCTGTGGTAGCCTAGGTTGTCTTTTCGGCTGCGTCTTTTGCGAGTGCAGCATTGTGTTGACTGAGGGCTTTGGCTTGTTCCAGTTCCACACTTTCCTACCTCTTTGCTTGTCTTTTGAGGGTCGCCAGGATAGAACCAGATACTTGTGATCTGCATCTATCAAGAGAGCACCCCAGTCAATTAACGTAACTTAAAGGATGCAGTCTTAAGGACATCGCTAGGCTACGAGCCTGTCTTGCTCAACCCCAGTTCCTTACCTAGAGTATCCCAGCTAGACATTATTACTTGAGTAGACACTTGTTAGTAGTTAATATAAGCTCTTTGATATGTACGCATTATTATTCACAGCATTTATTAGTCTAGGTTGTTGCTGAGCCACACAACCATAGCAGACTGTTTCGTTGATGAGGAAGTACTTCTTTTAGTGTCGAGCATTACTACCATTGCGCATTTATAGTATTCTCGTTTCAGTTAACATTATATGTCCTATCTTTTAGTGTATTCTGTCTACACGTGTGGTGTCCTGCCTCCTGCCTTTATATAATTTAAGATACGAGCATCTTATGAGCATCAGACTTTCTTCAGAAGTTTCCAGGTTTATGCTGTAGGACTATACTTCACTTTCTTACAGATAGGAGTGAAGAGTTTATTTTTGTTTAGAGTAACTGTATTGAAGCATCTTTTTATTGTATTAAATCTTGCAGTGATTTAATTGATATTTCCATAGCCTCCCTTTTATGCATTTTAACGTAACTTGCATCTTGTTTGTTATCAGGTTATACCAGTGTGGGTTAGCCTGAAGTAGAGTACATTTATGCCCAGTTAAGGATACCCCGTTATCGCAGATTAACTCTGGAGGGTATAGGTGTTTTTGTTCGCCGGCATATAAGTTCGAGGGTTTGGATCTAGCGTACCGTTGTTGCATAGTGCCCTATTACTAGTCCAATCATTAAGTGCCCTTGTTTTATTCGTAGCCCCGGTCGTAACACCGTCGTCCTCCGAGACCAGTAGAGTACCTTCCTGAACCATGTCCACAGGTTCCCTTTACAAAGTGTGTGGTCGTTCGTGCCCCCGAGGGATTAGATCTGCGACGACAACACATTTTGAACACTCACAGAGGTTTAGCTCAAGCCTGTGGCCCTTCTCCGAAGATGGTTCCGCAAGCGGATGGTAGCCTACTAGTTGAGGTGGAAGATGGGGAGCAGAGCGCTCGCCTTCTGGCCTTGACATCCCTTGCGGGCCAGCCGGTTGGTTGTTTGCCACATGGCACCCTCAATCACTCTCGTGGTGTTATTTATGCAAAAGAACTGGTAATGTATGATGAGGTGCGTCTCCAAGAAGAATTTGCTTCACAAAAAGTTATCAAAATTGAACCTATTAAAAAGAAGGTTGATGGTGAGCTTGTCCTCACACCGACCCTAATCCTCACTTTCGACCTCTTAATCCTTCCTGACCTTCTGGTGGCTGCCTGGTACCGTTACAGGGTTAAGCCTTATGTTCCGCAACCACGACGTGGTTTCCATTGCCAGCGCTTTGGCCATATCGGGCGTTCCTGCCGACGACTTGCCCAGGGACTGCCGTCTGTGTGCGTCTCCTGTGGGGGTTCGGTACATGAGGATATGGACTGCCCGGGTCTGGTATCCTGTGTGAATTGTGGTGGTGGACACACGGCTTCCTCCAAGTCTTGTGATCGATACAGATTTCAACGGGAGGTATTGTCTCTACGTATGAAAGAGAAGCTGAGCTTTGCTGAAGCTAAAGATCGTGTGTCATCTATGTTTGTTCGACCTGGTGTTTTGTTTGCATCTCTCCTCACAAAGTCCAAGCCTGCTGCACCTCTGCATAGTGTTCCTAATGTGAGCCATCACAAGTCTTCGACTCCACGAACGGGCCTTCCTTCGCGAGTTTCCTCCGTTTCCAAGCGTCCTCCTGGTCCTCCTCGTGGGAAGTCTGCAAATCCTGTGGAACCTCCCTCGCTACCTGTACCCAAGGTTGATGGTCCCTCTGTCATTGTGCGACCTCCTTCTGTGACAAGCTCTGTGGCAGGTCGTAATTCCGAATCGCAAGTACTGGCATAGAGATGGAGGTTGAGATTGCCAACCTCAAGCGGGCAAGGAGTGTGGAATCTTTGGAGGAGACCCCTCCTTCTAAGGTTCATACAAGCGTGCCTCACGGGGTCTCTGGGAGTGCCCCTCTCTCTGGGTCTCGAGATGAGACCCAGAACGTTGCTGGCTGCTAAGGACATCCTTTCTGGGGTTCCAGTTCCTGCACCTAGCTCAATTGTGACAGGGGATGCGTCTTCGGACGCACACTCGGCTTGCTCACCGGCTCCCTCTGACCCAGCCTCCTGCAACCAGCCTCCGGTTGATTTGATTGGGGTCGTTCATGGTCCGGGTGACCCTGTCGTGGCTCCTGATCACTCGTTGATAACTGCGGTCAAGGCAGGTGTGTCTCAAAGGAAGGTCTATGTGCTTCGGCCACGTCCTGCAGCTAGGGCGGATGTGACTGTGGATAGAGATTTCTCCAAGCGTCGTGACGCTAGATTATCATCATCATCCTCTCGATTGGTTAGACCGGTGCCCCCCCCTGGGAAGAAGGGCTTTAAAACCCTTCCCAGCGAAAGTCCTACATAGGTATTTGTGCTTTTAATCTTTTATATTTTTAATTTTTAATTAGTAACACCTTATGGCTACAACAATTTGTCTTCAATGGAATTGTCGTGGTGTATTGGCAAACTGGGAGGAACTACAATTACTTCTCTCAGATCTGCATCCATTGTGTGTTTGTCTTCAGGAGACAATGGTGGGGCTTCATCCATTGCCTTCACCTAAGGGTTATTCAGTCTTCCATTCTGCTCCTCCTCTGGCTGGTGGTCATAGCGGTGGGTGTGCCATTTTATGTCGTTCCGATGTCCCATTCACCTCCTTTGCTGTACAGTCTCCCCTTCAGGTTGTAGCAGTACAGATGCACCTTGAACGGTGTTTTACCATCTGTTGGCTGTACCTCCCACCATCAGTCCCAATATTGCGATCTGAATTAGAGACTCTTATCCAACAACTTCAGACTTCTTTTCTTTTACTTGGCGATTTCCCATCTCGTCTCTCCTTCCAGGAAATATTGTACATAGGTCATGATTTTAGAGGTAGGAGAAGTATATTTATCTGCACATACAATATTCTTCGTCATATATTTTCGCATGCACCCATTATATATACAGATATATCATTGATATAACTGGCTATCTATATGTCTATCATATTTTAGCTATCTTATATTATTAAGTTTAAATATCTAATGGCACAATTACCTTGCAAGTCCTTAACATTAATTGTCCTCTCTGGTCAATCTACATTTTATTTGTCATTCTTGTTATTGTCGTATTCATAGTCCATTTATATTTCATATATACAATATTTATTGATATGTTGACACTGTACAGTCGTCTCCATAAGAAGTGTCCATCCACCCTCCCAGGGAGGCAGGGATTATTTGGTAAAGTTGGTATCCCTACACAAACCACCGGAATCCCCCACTCTCCAATTTCTTCCCTCCCTTTACCCCCAACACTTTCTCTCTCCCTCCCCCACTCACTCGTTATGTAACGTGCTTTACCCTTAGCTGTTTTTTGTTGTTTACGTGTTTTATTGTAAGTCTTGCAACATTTATTTACACGTGACCATAAATACCCCTTCTTTCTCTTTAAACACTTTAAAACCTTCCACTACAGCCAGGCTATCATTAGAAGATTTTACTCAGGTTGGGAAGGACCTTTACGAATCAAAGGTGTATACGCGAAATCAGGTAACCCTCTGACTCTCACATGTGCTTCCTAACTTGAATTAATTCGCTTACTTTTGGCGCTACTTGGATGTGTCAAACAGAGCCATCTATGGAGAGCCAAAAACACCATATCTCGGATTGCTTCGAATACCGCCGTCAGAGGGCACTAATGGATGGCTGAAGATCCATACCACAACATTAGTCCCAGACTGTACATTATGGGAAGGAATTGACGTCACCCGCGATAAGATAAGACCAGTGCATCACAAAATAAAACATTCTACGACCGTGACAGGACTCGAACCTGCAATCTTCGGATCCGAAGTCCGACGCCTTATCCATTAGGCCACACGGTCATACTAACAAATATAAATGCTGAACTATATAAACAAATGTTACTCTACCCCTGGGTATGTTCTATATTTACAGGATAATTTTAGACATAGCTAAGGTATTCATGTAGCGTCTCGATCTATATTTTGTGTGTATCATAAATATGTCTAGAATAATATATGTTATGGTAAAGATAGCAAAACAAAAGAAGGAACCACAGTCGTTCTCTGGGTCGTAAGGGGATCGATCCCTCGACATCTGCGTTATTAGCACGGCGCTCTAACCAACTGAGCTAAAGGCACATGAAGAACAAAATAATATTAATAGTGTTAACGTTATTATTATCAAGCGCAGTAGTAGTAGTAGTAGTAGTAGTAGTACCATACATAGCATAATCTTATGTTCTTATAATTAGCAGTAAAGGTACTGTAGTATTAGAATACCATCCATACAATATATATTGTTATTACATAGAGGGATACTGCGAGAAGGCTTAAGGTAGATATTGTAATTGTATCTCTAATTACAAAACAGAATCCCGATGCAAGAATAATACTTAAGCAGTAAATTTGTATACTTAAAGCCTTTCTCTGCAGGATATATATATATATATAATGTGTGTGTGTGTAAAAAAGACCCACGCTGCAGCCTGCGTGTGTATACGCATTGGTATTACTGGCTGAGTTGGTTAACGTTATTCAATCTATATTTAACTCAGGAATGCCACTTGGCAAGCGATGGATTCAGGAATATTGTTATTAACCATCTGACGCCAACAATCCCTTATTTAAAGACAAAGGAAACAAAATACACCACCCGCAAGCACCAGTAATGATTGGATTGTACATTTGGTGGACAATAATTGAAATGTCATTTAGTAATCAAGATGTATAACATACAAATAAAATCCGCTATCAATATTTTCACCACAGATGACTGATAGTAGACCATCAGACACCAGACCCAGGTCCCTTTAGTAGTTCAGTACCTCACACCACCACCAGAGATGACTGATAGTAGACCATCAGACACCAGACCCAGGTCCTTTTAGTAGTTCAGTACCTCATACCACCACCAGATATGACTGATAGTAGACCATCAGACACCAGACCCAGGTCCCTTTAGTAGTTCAGTACCTCACACCACCACCAGAGATGACTGATAGTAGACCATCTTACACCAGACCCAGGTTTCTTTAGTAGTTCAGTACCTCACACCACCACCAGATATGACTGATAGTAGACCATCAGACACCAGACCCAGGTGCCTTTAATAGTTCAGTACCTCACACCACCACCAGAGATGACTGATAGTAGACCATCAGACACCAGACCCAGGTCCCTTTAGTAGTTCAGTACCTCACACCACCACCAGAGATGGCTGATAGTAGACCATCAGACACCAGACCCAGGTCCCTTTAGTAGTTCAGTACCTCACACCACCATTAACCCTTCCAGCCCGGGCAGTATGTTAAAAGGACACCGCGGCAGGAGGGCAGAAGCCCGGGCAGCATGTTAAAATCTGTAAGCTTGAAAGCCTATTCAGCTTGGTCTGAATGCTCTGCGTCCGACACATGTAAACAAAGCCGATCGTTGCGTCACCGCACCTCCGAAAACAATAAGTAGACGTCGGATCAATGTTATTGTTGTGACGTCAGACGAAATAGTGTCTGAAAAGCTCCGATATTGTCAACATCGCGGCAAAATTCGCTCCACGGAAATCGTCATCACAACTGAACCAGTTGACTTACAGAGCTCTACTCAACGCCAGTCTATTCTATTCTATCTAAATGCTCAGGCCCAATCCCCATTTTGGGGTTAGCCGACTCAAGACAGAGCAAGAACAGGGAAAACACAAAAACAACATAAAACAACAAATAAACACAGATAAAAAGCACAAACTCACACACATCCAGGTCACCCAGGAGAAGACCCAGAGACCAGGGTCACCAAGGTCGCTCCAGCACTCCCCGGCCCCCGACCACCCGGAGAGGTTCCGGTCTCGGCAGGCAGACATGCAGCGGAGCCAAAGCCACAAGCCCTCCCACCACACTTCCAGGCGCACCCTTCATATTAATCGTCTCCCCGGGCCAGGCGCCTGATGGACTATTATCTAGTCCAACTTGCGCCCGACCCCTTACTCCAAATGACCACGTGTTCAATCAACTATTCACAAGCTTTCTCCATTCACTCCTGTCCACCACCACTTCCCTTGCCTGATCTATAGTCATTCCTCTATCATCCAAAGCCTTTCTTACACAGTCTCTCCATTTCAATGGGGGTCTTCCTGCCCTTCTATCTCCCCTTGTACCTGACTCACATATTCTCTTTGTAAGCCTTTCATCTCCCATTCGTTCAACATGACCATACCAGCTCAGCACCCTTCTGTTCACTCTGGCTGACAAATGTTCCTGCTGACCCACTCTCCTACGTATCTCTTCATTCCTCAATCTGTCTCTACGAGTAAATCCACACATACTCCTCAAGCAGCTCATCTCCATCACATCCAGCCCTCTTTTCTCCTTTTTCTTCAGAGCCCATGTCTCAGCCCCATACATCACTGTTGGCACAACAATTCCTTGATACAGTGCACTTTTTACTTTCACTCCGAGATTGCCTTGTCTGGGCTTGTTTTCACGCACCCTCTTTGACATTATTACCCCATTAATACATGCTGATTGTTCCTTTAGTCTCGGGTGTGGTGTTGCGTAGCAAATGCTATATGGTGCAACTGCGTCGGAGTTACCGGCCGGGCTTAATTTCTTGTATGCTCACCTTTCGCTTGCAATATTCCATGCCATCGGTGCTTTGTAGAAGCACAGTAGCAACCTGGACTACATGGTACTCTGTATTTTTTTGCTTTAACATATTTATATTTTTTGCATTACTTTTCTTTAACACACTTACTTCTATTGCTTGCATAATATTTAACTAATTGTGGTCCAGTCAACTTGAGTGTCCATTTCGGAGTAGTGGGTGGCGGACTCCTAGGAGTCTTCCTGTTTTGGGTGGTTTATTTCGGGGTGGTTGTCAGGACGATTTGGCATTTGCATATCTGGGATACAGTTCCCTGGATCCACCCCTGTGTTGCCGTTCGGCACTGGTTTATTTTGGAGTAGCAGTTTATGTTCTATTGCCACTGTGTACTCGTGGATATATACTGTATATACAAGTTAGGTTAGGCAATATTTAGCGTATCAAAAAACGCACCAAAATTCGGAGAATTCGATATTTTAGCCAGGTTCAGGGTTGGCACGAAGGTTTAAAGGGGCCGAAGTTCGAGGGTTAAACAATCCAACTGGCTTCCACTCTTCAGATGTGATTGGACAATTAGCCACTTCATCCATGCACACATGGACAATGGCCTCACACACCTCTGGCATAATTTTGGAAAGAGTGCTGTGTGCTCTCCTCCTCCACACCAACTGCTGTTTTTGCTTCTTCCCTTTCTTCTCAATCTCCTCCTATATTTGCTGCTCATATAAAACAGGTAACACACAAAGACCCCACTTACGCCCGAAGCAGCCCCATCTCTGAAAACGCTTCGCCTCCCCACTTCATTGTCTCAACCCCCTAGGTTCAGACCTTCACTCTCTGAATGCCACCTATTGATCAATTAACTGTATAGGCATTGCCTCCTTATAGCATATTTTGAATATGGGAATATTCATATCGTGCTATTTATTCAGGGAACAATGAGGGTATTTTTTTGGCGTTTCGGTGGTCTTTGTGGTAATGCACGGATATCATGTACAGCACAAATTCCATCCCAATGATTTGAACCTGGGTCAATTGGATTACCAGTCCAATGGCAAGACCACTCCACCACACCTTCCCTGGTTACGGAAGGAAAATGTGACAAAGGCACACCAGATATCGATTATAGGAAGATGTAGCCCACAAATATGTAGAGCATGGTGAGAAGGAAGGACGAAGGTGTAGCCTTATTGTATATACTGTAAATAGAGGGGAGGTAGTTAGGGAGGGGGGGACACCAGGCAACATTAACAGCATTATGAAATATGAATGATGCTGATCAGGGGTTGACCTGGTTAGTATTTATTTTCGGTAGATTGATGTGTTTTCTATGCATTGTACACAGACATTATCAAGGTTGCCGCAGAGCTTTAAATCCAGATTTACTTCCCCGCACACAAGTAGCTGGCGTACTACAATATGTTGAACTGGAGACAATGACAATTTATAGAAGGATACAATTAATGACACGGCGGATTGAGTGTCAGAGTCGTTCAATACAACTTATAACACAATTACATGAACACTCATTGGTACAGTCTCATAATTGATAGGGTTATTTAAAGCATGTTACTAGATCCAAACTATCCTACTCCCTTATTATACATAAATTCATCATACATTTAGTACATTAACTTCACGTATTGGCTGTGTGTGTAATACTTTATCACTGCAGTGTTACACATACGGTTAACGAAAACACGTTATTGATGTATTATTTACTATTGTAATTATACTTTTGCATAATAAATCGTAGGCAGTGTCCACCAACCTTTAACTGTCTTCGTGGTGCGATGTATAAGGTGTTGATTTTCGGAGTGAGCATCCTGGGTTCGAATCCACGGACTGCCACATGTGTTTGTAAATTTCATTAATCGATTTTAGAAGTATGGTTGGTTGTTAGAAGGAACATAATAATTGATATATTATGTGCAGTAACAATGAGAGATGCATAAATAGTTCCCATTTTCATATTATATCCTGAAAATCTCCAAGACTCTCCTCCCAAATGTTCTACATTGCCTGGAATCACGTTGAGCACCCTTCCTACTAACGCCTCCTATTAATTTAGTTGATCACTTCCCATCTCGTCTCTCCTTCCAGGAAATATTGTACATACAGTAGGTCATGATTTTAGAGGTAGGAGAAGTATATTTATCTGCACATACAATAATATTCTTCGTCATATACTTTCGCACGCACCAATATATATATATATTTTTTTTTCTATGTGATTGAGGGAGGCAAAAGGCATAACTGCCTATAGCGAGTGCCTCCCCCAAAGTTGAAAGAGTGACAGGGCCAAAATCAAGAGACGTTCGAGCCAAAATGCCTGGACACACGGAGTTTGAAGCAATTTAAGTCATAGGAAGGGGTAAAAACTGATTCTGGGAGAGAGTTCCAGAGCTCAGCTGTTGAGTAGAAGAAAGTTTGAGAGTAACATTTCACTCTTGGGTTGGAGAGTTGCACAGAGTAGGGGTGTGATTGAGTTGCAAGACGGGTACCACGTGCCCTACGTAAAGGAGGTGGTATGCACTGGGATAGCTCTGAGGAACACTGATTATTATAGTAGCGATAGAATAGCGAGAGAGATGCAACATTGCGTCGGAGAGAGAGAGATTGCAGAGAGTTGGTGAGTGGACGGGAGTTAATGATACGAAAGGCCTTCCTTTCAACCTTGTCTAGGAGAGCGGTGTGAGAGGAACCTCCCCACACATGTGAACAATACTCAATACAAGGGCGCACTATGCCCCTGTAAAGAGCAAGAAGCTGTGCAAGGGAAAAGACCATCAGACACCAGACCCAGGTCCCTTTAGTAGTTCAGTACCTCACACCACCACCAGAGATGACTGATAGTAGACCATCAGACACCAGACCCAGGTCCTTTTAGTAGTTCAGTACCTCACACCACCACCAGATATGACTGATAGTAGACCATCAGACACCAGACCCAGGTCCCTTTAGTAGTTCAGTACCTCACACCACCACCAGATATGACTGATAGTAGACCATCAGAAACCAGACCCAGGTGCCTTTTTAATAGTTCAGTACCTCACACCACCACCAGATATGACTGATAGTAGACCATCAGACACCAGACCCAGGTGCCTTTAATAGTTCAGTACCTCACACCACCACCAGAGATGACTGATAGTAGACCATCAGACACCAGACCCAGGTCCCTTTAGTAGTTCAGTACCTCACACCACCACCAGAGATGGCTGATAGTAGACCATCAGACACCAGACCCAGGTCCCTTTAGTAGTTCAGTACCTGACACCACCATTAACCCTTCCAGCCCGGGCAGTATGTTAAAAGGACACCACGGCAGAAGGGCAGAAGCCCGGGCAGCATGTTAAAATCCGTAAGCTTGAAAGCCTATTCAGCTTGGTCTGAACGCTGTGCGTCCGACGCATGTAAACAAAGTCGATCGTTGCACCGCACCTCCGAAAACAATAAGTAGACGTCGGATCAATGTTATTGTTGTGACGTCAGACAAAATTAGTGTCTGAAAAGCTCCGATATTGTCAACATCGCGGCAAAATTCGCTCCACGAAAATCGTCATCACAACTGAACCAGTTGACTTACAGAGCTCTACTCAACGCCAGTCTATTCTATTCTATCTATATGCTCAGGCCCAATCCCCATTTTGGGGTTAGCCGACTCAAGACAGAGCAAGAACAGGGAAAACACAAAAATAACATAAAACAAAAAATAAACACAGATAAAAAGCACAAACTCACACACATCCAGGTCACCCAGGAGAAGACCCAGAGACCAGGGTCACCAAGGTCGCTCCAGCACTCCCCCGGCCCCCGACCACCCGGAGAGGTTCCGATCTCGGCAGGCAGACATGCAGCGGAGCCAAAGCCACAAGCCCTTCCGCCACACTTCCAGGCGCACCCTTCATATTAATCGTCTCCCCGGGCCAGGCGCCTGATGGACTATTATCTAGTCCAACTTGCGCCCGACCCCTTACTCCAAATGACCACGTGTTCACTCAACTATTCACAAGCATTCTCCATTCACTCCTGTCCACCACCACTTCCCTTGCCTGATCTATAGTCATTCCTCTATCATCCAAAGCCTTTCTTACACAGTCTCTCCATTTCAATGGGGGTCTTCCTGCCCTTCTATCTTCCATTGTACCTGACTCACATATTCTCTTTGTAAGCCTTTCATCTCCCATTCGTTCAACATGACCATACCAGCTCAGCACCCTTCTGTTCACTCTGGCTGACAAATGTTCCTGCTGACCCACTCTCCTATGTATCTCTTCATTCCTCAATCTGTCTCTACGAGTAACTCCACACGTACTCCTCAAGCAGCTCATCTCCATCACATCCAGCCCTCTTTTCTCCTTTTTCTTCAGAGCCCATGTCTCAGCCCCATACATCACTGTTGGCACAACAATTCCTTGATACAGTGCACTTTTTACTTTCACTCCGAGATTGCCTTGTCTGGGCTTGTTCACGCACCCTCTTTGACATTATTACCCCGTTAATACATGCTGATTGTTCCTTTAGTCTCGGGTGTGGTGATGCGTAGCAAATGCTATATGGTGCAACTGCGTCGGAGTTACCGGCCGGGCTTAATTTCTTGCATGCTCACCTTTCGCTTGCAATATTCTATGCCATCGGTGCTAGTAGAAGCACAGTAGCAACCTGGACTACATGGTACTTTGTATTTCTTTGCTTTAACATATTTATATTGTTTTGCATTACTTTTCTTTAACACACTTCTATTGCTTGCATATTTAACTAATTGTGGTCCAGTCAACTTGAGTGTCCATTTCGGAGTAGTGGGTGGCGGACTCCTAGGAGTCTTCCTGTTTTGGGTGGTTTATTTCGGGGTGGTTGTCAGGACGGTTTGGCATTTGCATATCTGGGATACAGTTCCCTGGATCCACCCCAGTGTTGCTGTTCGGCACTGGTTTATTTTGGAGTAGCAGTTTATGTTCTATTCCCACTGTGTACTCGTGGATATATACTGTATATACAAGTTAGGTTAGGCAATATTTAGCGTATCAAAAAACGTACCAAAATTCGGAGAATTCGATATTTTAGCCAGGTTCAGGGTTGGCGCGAAGGTTTAAAGGGGCCGAAGTTCGAGGGTTAAACAATCCAACTGGCTTCCACTCTTCAGATGTGATTGGACAATTAGCCACTTCATCCATGCACACATGGACAATGGCCTCACACACCTCTGGCATAATTTTGGAAAGAGTGCTGTGTGCTATCCTCCTCCACACCAACTGCTGTTTTTGCTTCTTCCCTTTCTTCTCAATCTCCTCCTCCTTTATTTGCTGCTCATATAAAATAGGTAACACACAAAGACCCAACTCACGCCCGAAGCAACCCCATCTCTGAAGACGCTTCACCTCCCCCCTTCATTGTCTCAACCCCCTAGGTTCGGACCTTCACTCCCTGAATGCCACCTATTGATCAATTAACTGTATAGGCATTGCCTCCTTATAGCATATTTTGAATATGGGAATATTCATATCGTGCTATTTATTCAGGGAACAATGACGGTATTTTTTTGGCGTTTCGGTGGGCTTTGTGGTAATGCACGGATATCAGGTACAGCACAAATTCCATCCCAATGACATATCGGGATTTGAACCTGGGTCAATTGGATTACCAGTCCATTGGCAAGACCACTCCACCACACCTTCCCTGGTTACGGAAGGAAAATGTGACAAAGGCACATCAGATTATCGATTATAGGAAGATGTAGCCCACAAATATGTAGAGCATGGTGAGAAGGAAGGACGAAGGTGTAGCCTTATTGTATATACTGTAAATGGAGGGGAGGTAGTTAGGGAGGGGGGGACACCAGGCAACATTAACAGCATTATGAAATATGAATGATGCTGATCAGGGGTTGACCTGGTTAGTATTTGTTTTCGGTAGTTTGATTTGTTTTCTATGCATTGTACAGAGACATTATCAAGGTTGCCGCAGAGCTTTAAATCCAGATTTACTTCCCCGCACACAAGTAGCTGGCGTACTACAATATGTTGAACTGGAGTCAATGACAATTTATAGAAGGATAAAATTAATGACACGGCGGATTGAGTGTCAGAGTCGTTCAATACAACTTATAACACCTAGCATTGCGATTTTGTAAGCGAATATTTTCATGAAGGGTTGGGTGGGGATAATTATAATACTGTTAGATTAGCAATTATATTGTTGTCTGTGATATTTATAAATAATCTCTGACTTGACATCAATCTCCGTTCATCTGACCTACAGTAGGAGTACTGATATGATCAGTGATAAGCTATTGTCATTAATATTAATTACATGAACACTCATTGGTACAGTCTCTAAATTGATAGGGGTATTTAAAGCATGTTACTAGATCCAAACTATCCTACTCCCTTATTATACATAAATTCAACATACATTTAGTACATTAACTTCACGTATTGGCTGTGTGTGTAATACTTTATCACTGCAGTGTTACACATACGGTTAACGAAAACACGTTATTGATGTATTATTTACTATTGTAATTATACTTTGATATATTATGTGCAGTAACAATGAGAGATGCATAAATAGTTCCCATGTTCATATTATATCTTGAAAATCTCCAAGACTCTCCTCCCAAATGTTCTACATTGCCTGGAATCACGATGAGCACCCTTCCTACTAACGCCTCCTATTAATTTAGTTGATCACTTCCCATCTCGTCTCTCCTTCGAGGAAATATTGTACATAGGTCATGATTTTAGAGGTAGGAGAAGTATATTTATCTGCACATACAATATTCTTCGTCATATATTTTCGCATGCACCCATAATATATACAGATATATCATTGATATAACTGGCTATCTATATGTCTATCATATTTTAGCTATCTTATATTATTAAGTTTAAATATCTAATGGCACAATTACCTTGCAAGTCCTTAACATTAATTGTCCTCTCTGGTCAATCTACATTTTATTTGTCATTCTTGTTATTGTCGTATTCATAGTCCATTTATATTTCACATATACAATATTTATTGATATGTTGACACTGTACAGTCGTCTCCATAAGAAGTGTCCATCCACCCTCCCAGGGAGGCAGGGATTATTTGGTAAAGTTGGTATCCCTACACAAACCACCGGAATTCCCCACTCTCCAATTTCTTCCCTCCCTTTACCCCCAACACTTTCTCTCTCCCTCCCCCACTCACTCGTTATGTAACGTGCTTTACCCTTAGCTGTTTTTTGTTGTTTACGTGTTTTATTGTAAGTCTTGCAACATTTATTTACACGTGACCATAAATACCCCTTCTTTCTCTTTAAACACTTTAAAGCCTTCCACTACAGCCAGGCTATCATTAGAAGATTTTACTCAGGTTAGGAAGGACCTTTACGAATCAAAGGTGTATACGCGAAATCAGGTAACCCTCTGACTCTCACATGTGCTTCCTAACTTCAATTAATTCGCTTACTTTTGGCGCTACTTGGATGTGTCGAACAGAGCCATCAATGGAGAGCCAAAAACACCATATCTCGGATTGCTTCGAATACCGCCGTCAGAGGGCACTAATGGATGGCTGATGATCCATACCACGACATTAGTCCCAGACTGTACATTATGGGAAGGAATTGACGTCACCCGCGATAAGATAAGACCAGTGCATCACAAAATAAAACATTCTACGACCGTGACAGGACTCGAACCTGCAATCTTCGGATCCGAAGTCCGACGCCTTATCCATTAGGCCACACGGTCATACTAACAAATATAAATGCTGAACTATATAAACAAATGTTACTCTACCCCTGGGTATGTTCTATATTTACAGGATAATTTTAGACATAGCTAAGGTATTCATGTAGCGTCTCGATCTATATTTTGTGTGTGTATCATAAATATGTCTAGAATAATATATGTTATGGTAAAGATAGCAAAACAAAAGAAGGAACCACAGTCGTTCTCTGGGTCGTAAGGGGATCTATCCCTCGACATCTGCGTTATTAGCACGGCGCTCTAACCAACTGAGCTAAAGGCACATGAAGAACAAAATAATATTAATAGTGTTAACGTTATTATTATAAAGCGCAGTAGTAGTAGTAGTAGTAGTAGTAGTACCATACATAGCATAATCTTATGTTCTTATAATTAGCAGTAAAGGTACTGTAGTATTAGAATACCATCCATACAATATATATTGTTATTACATAGAGGGATACTGCGAGAAGGCTTAAGGTAGATATTGTAATTGTATCTCCAAGTACAAAACAGAATCCCGATGCATGAATAATACTTAATAAGTAAATTTGTATACTTAAAGCCTTTCTCTGCAGGATATATATATATATATATATATATATATATATATATATATATATATAATGTGTGTGTGTGTAAAAATGACCCACGCTGCGGCCTGCGTGTGTATACGCATTGGTATTACTGGCTGAGTTGGTTAACGTTATTCAATGTATATTTAACTCAGGAATGCCACTTGTCAAGCGATGGATTCAGGAATATCGTTATTAACCATCTGACGCCATCAATCCCTTATTTAAAGACAAAGGAAACAAAATACACCACCCGCAAGCACCAGTAATAATTGGATTATACATTTGGTGGACAATAATTGAAATGTAATTTAGTAATCAAGATGTATAACATACAAATATAACCCGTTATCAATATTTTCACCACAGATGACTGATAGTAGACCATCAGACACCAGACCCAGGTCTCTTTAGTAGTTCAGTACCTCAGACCACCACCAGAGATGACTGATAGTAGACCATCAGACACCAGACCCAGGTCCCTTTAGTAGTTCAGTACCTCACACCACCACCAGAGATGACTGATAGTAGACCATCAGACACCAGACCCAGGTCCCTTTAGTAGTTCAGTACCTCACACCACCATCAGAGATGACTGATAGTAGACCATCAGACACCAGACCCAGGTCCCTTTAGTAGTTCAGTACCTCACACCACCACCAGCGATGAATGATAGTAGACCATCAGACACCAGACCCAGGTCCCTTTAGTAGTTCAGTACCTCACACCACCACCAGAGATGACTGATAGTAGACCATCAGACACCAGACCCAGGTCCCTTTAGTAGTTCAGTACCTCACACCACCACCAGAGATGGCTGATAGTAGACCATCAGACAGCAGACCCAGGTTCCTTTAGTAGTTCAGTACCTCACACCACCATTAACCCTTCCAGCCGGGCAGCATGTTAAAAGGACACCGCGGCAGAAGGGCAGGAGCCCGGGCAGCATGGTAAAATCCGTAAGCTTGAAAGCCTATTCAGCTTGGTCTGAACGCTGTGCGTCCGACGCATGTAAACAAAGCCGATCATTGCGTCACCGCACCTCCGGAAACAATAAGGAGACGTCGGATCAATGTTATTGTTGTGACGTCAGACAAAATTAGTGTCTGAAAAGCTCCGATATTGTCAACATCGCGGCAAAATTCACTCCACTGAAATCGTCATCACAACTGAACCAGTTGACTTACAGAGCTCTACTCAATGCCAGTCTACAGATTGAAAACCGCACTACATTTATAGATGCGTGTGAAATTTCTAGCAGTTAAAATTAAAAAAATACGGTTGCCTATAGGCCTAGACGTTTTTCAGCCAGATCGCCCGGATACGACCTCCGTCCTTAGGAAAACCTGCCCGGGCCCCGAGGGTTAATGGATGGAGTTGAATATCAGTCTAAGAGGCTGTCTGACTAGCTACTGTATATACTATATATTGAAGCCGCGAGAGTTCTGGGTTAAAGTATGACGCTGTATTATGCCCCCCCCCCCCCCCCCCTGTCCCTCATGCCCATTAGTTTTGAAAATGATCAAACCTTTGTCCCATTAGTCTGGCGATGGTAAGACCTTTCATGAAATATAGGTAGCGATTGATATAAGGGGGTGTTTTTGAAAACTTGATGGATGGCTAGGGAAAGAATATACTTCTCCCCATCTTAAGCAATGTTTTGTTTATATTTCTGACGTGCAGTCCATTATCCTACATGCTTTCAAATATATCTATATTATGGTTGTAGTATTTTTCTATTTATGCTAGAGAAGTAATTTTAATTAGTTCATTATACCAATTATTCAAGTGACTTATTTATATTAAAATAATACCAAATCTACAATATTGTCACGTTTCCTTGTATATTTATCATTCCTGATTTTCTAAAATCTTTCCATATTTCCAAATGTTATGCATAAATTAAGAGGTTGTTTTGATCGATAATAGTGTTGTATTAAAGTCAGACTTACCTATGATAAGCAAAACATAAATGAAGGTTATATTGTGCATATGATTAAAGGCAGCTTTGATTAACAGCGTACCAATGTAATTATGTACATATTTTACGGCATTGTCACAATTCCAAAACTTTGGTTTTCTGGTATCTGCTTGTTTAGCCCATAAGGCTCATAGTTATTACTGTGTTTATATATTTCAGCTACACAATAACAACATGGGTAAATATAGTAGATGCTGCTAGATCGAGTTTGGTGAAGGTTATGGTTGCCTAGGGAACGTAAATAATAGGTTAGCATAATATGTTATGCCACCAGCTGGCAAGGTTGAGTTAAGTTTAAAGAACTTAAAATATATAGTTTGTACTTCTAATAAGGCATGCTCTGTTAATTTTCCTTGAACCTACTTCACAACATTTCATCAGCACTGTATTTGGCTGAGGCTGACCTAAAAGTGGCCTGTCAGTTACAAACGTCCCTCCTTTCAGTCCATTAGCTCCCAACTCACACCTCTTCCTGCACTTTCTATCACTACACCGGAACTCTTAACTCTTGACTTTGACTTTTTGTTTTTAGTGTATCTGCGTGTGTAGAAAAAGGTATACCTTTTATTTTTTGATAATGTACACACACTTTGAAATAAGTAACACCCCGTCCTTAACATTAATCATCAATTACAAACCCCAATGTACTTGAATAAACTAATGAAAGCATATGGTCCTCCCGGGATTCGAACTCGGGACACCACACCCAGAACATAAGCATCTAAACCATTACACCACCAACACAAATGACAGTGTTCAGTGTGTCACATCCAACACGGACCGTAAGTCATTTTGAGGAATTCCTTTCCCAGTTCTTCGTTAATGACTCAACGAATATAAATATATTGATTAATATGGTCGCAACATTTCGGTCACATACAAAAATTATTGTTAAATCGAAATTACATAAGGAATAGGCTGCTTTAGAAAAGGAAAATGAGACAACATTTAGAAGAACAAAATATTATGTGTTGCACCCAGCACGGCCTTATCGAGTTAAATATGTAAGACACACACATGGTGTGATATTTATCTGGTGAGCCACCCTTAACAAACTCCCCCCAGGGTCCTTGTAGGGAGGTAGGATACAGAGAACGTTTACCATCACACAACCACCTTTGGCAGTTATTTTCATAATGTTGAGGAGAGAGAGAGAGAGAATGCATGTATTTCGTTGTTGTAATAGTAAGAAGAACAGTTAATAGCAGAATGACAACAATTTCAGGTACTAAGTGCAAAATGAAAAATAACCTGCTAAACTGTTCTTCCTATGCAATATTGAAGTATGTGTGTGTGTGTTGTCAATGTATGTAGAGAACGACGGAAACTTGGCCAGTAATTGTATTTGGTGTCAACATTTATCCTATAAACTAAATAGTAGCATGAATGACGCCCGGCGTCCCATTCTCACTTTGTTGGACGCCCATAACCATGATCATACACAGTATTCTATAGTTAGCCACTGATTTCAAACACATATTTTAAAGGTGTGAATATACAGTATATCTAATGGGATATCTGGCCTGAAAACACACACACACACATATATACCAGGGTGATTCATTAACCCTTTTCATAAATTTAATGGCAAATTCGGGAGACAAACATAAGACTAATTTACTCTATGACCCTTAGGGTGAGTCTTTGATATGATGGAGATATTACACCTTTAAAGTTATCGATAGATAAAAAGAAAAAAATCTAAGGAGTGAGAATGAAAATGTCGTTGCTTACTGGCAGGGTAGCGTAACCAAGACTTGGTATCAAAATGGCTGCATACGGTAGCTGGATGCAGTTCGTTTCGCAATTTACAAAGGTACATTACTACTGTATTTGTATTATCATCATCATTAGTATTAATAATCATTGTATTAGTAGTAGTAGTAGCAAGGGGAGAAGCAGGCGGTGGAGGATAAGTAAGAGGAAGAGGAGGAGGAGTAAGTGGTGGAAGAGGGGTAAGTGGAGGAGGAGGGATCTTCCTGCCGACTTTGAGCTTTGATACTCCGCTCGTCTCGTCTTAATGAATCTTGAATCAATCTGTACAGGAATCTAAAGATTGTTTTTTTGCTTACACGTGGTATGTAAATGGTTGCCTATGGTAGCAGTTGTCTCAATGCTCAAAAGAACATTAGCATTTTATCACCATCATCATAATTAATACTCTATTCATCGTACCTGTAATAGTAGTAGTAATAGTCTTAGTTGTATTATTATTATTATTATTATTATTAGGTCAAGTTATGTCATTAGCATGTTATCATTAATTATTTATACAGTATTGTGAAATTTATTGTTATTATTATTGATTGGTGCTGTTGATGGTTTCTACAGTAATTTTTTCATGTGGTGCTTTAAAGATTCTCATTATGTTGGTTTTTGTTATTATTTATCATAAATAAATTTATGGTTAATGAAAATCTCATGTTTGTACATACTTTATTTACAAATACTTTACAATACAGTATTACAGTATACAGTACTCATAGTAGATGCTCAAAGTATCCTCCTTCCTAATTGATGCAATCTTCAGCACGACGGATGAGTGACCGTCGCACACGCTGAAACACACCAGGGTTGTTTCTTACCGTTGCTGCTGCCTCCTGAATACGTTCCCACAGCTGGTCCCGTGTCTGGATCTCGGTAGCGTATACCCTACTCTTCATGTGTCCCCATAGGTAGAAGTCAAGTGGATTTAAATCTGGGGACCTAGGTGGCCATGAAACTGGGCCCCCACGTCCTATCCACCTGTTGGGATACATCTCATCCAGGTAGTCTCTTGCCATACGGGAAAAGTGTGGTGGAGTGCCGTCATGCATGAACCACTTTGCTGTCTGTTTTGAAGGGGTTAGTCTTCTAGTAGCACTGGTAACTCCTCTTGCAGGAAATTTGCGTAGGACTCTCCTGTGAGACGCTGGGGAAGAATATGTGGCCCAATCAGGTTATCACCAATAATACCAGCCCAAATGTTAATTGAAAATTTTACTTGGTGTGCTCTAACCATTGTTGCATGGGGATTCTCACTTGCCCAAGTGTGTGTATTGTGCTGGTTGAAAATCCCATCTCTGGTGAAACATGCCTCGTCTGAATACAGGGTGTTTGATGTAAACGAAGGTCGCTCCTCCTGCTGATGAAGTAGCCACCGACAGAACACAAGTCTATTCTGACTATCACCTTCATGTAATGCATGAATCTTGTGATGGTGATAAGGATACAGGCTATTTACATTTAGAGTTCTCCAAACGAATGATTGGGTCATAGGAAACTGGGAGGCAACTCGTCTTGTACTTGTGTTTGGATTTTCCCGGACATAATTCATAATCTGTTCCTCAGCTTGGTCCCTGTGGTGATCACGTGCCCGTCCTCCATCCAATATCCGTGGTAGAAATGAGCCAGTTTCTCTTAATCGACGGTCTACTGCAAGAAATGTTGGTCGCGATGGGAGCCTACGGTTGGGAAACTTTTCACCATACAGTCGCACCACTGCTGCAGCAATTCCCCTGGCTTCCCCCAGAGTAAGGTGCATGTCAGAATACTCGTTAAAACCGTATTCCTCCATGGTCTGGGTTTAAATGCGTCCTACAATCAATCAAACTTGCTGAAATGCCCTCTGATGTCTCGAACCTAAATCATGAGGCAATTATGCTCGCAATACATGAGACAATGGAACAGTGTAATGCTGATTGATCGGCTTTAAAAACACTACTCAGTACAACTTCACAAGTATTCATTTCACAAAATGTTTTTAATCATCACCTTTGATGGTAATTAAAACTGTAATTCTAACGTTCTTGATAGTCACAGTATTGTTAGTATGTACAGTTGTGGACAGATGAAACAGATACAGCCTTGGTCTGTCCAAGACCTCAATAGAGGGCAGCACAATTAGTGCCCATAAATTATCTGGTAACAGTGATGGTGTGGGGTGGAAGGAGGGAGGCGAGGGAGGAGGAAGGAGGGTACAGGAGTGGGAGGGGTAACCAGGTGGGGGTGGAGGGAAGTGGTTGACCAAATACTTTACTGTGAAAAAATAATTAATTTTGTGTTTTGATCATTATGTGGTACTATGATGCAAAATATTGGATTGCTGGTATTAATGAAGCATATAATACTGCTAAAATTGTAGCAAATTGAAACAGAGACACCCTCCAATAAGAAACTGTGTGTTTCTACCTCGAGAATCATAGCTGGAGAAGGTATTATTATTATTATTATAAGGACTAGCACCAAGCCCATGAAAACTATGTGGCACTAAAACTCATGATTAAAACGGCAGAGGTAAGCTAGGCGAATTCAAGAAAGATACAAAGCTATGGGAAAAAACGTTACAGAAAGGTAAAAGACGAGCACGAGACAGAAAATGCATAAAGAGATCAAGATACAAAGTGGGGGTGACAAACTATACAGAGTAACCTAGCAGTAGTGCAGGATAGGGGTAGGTGGTGGTGGATTACAAAGAAACCCGTGACTGGAGTGTGAATTATTATATGAAGAACAATTAATTAAACTTTGGTAATGGAATAATAAATAAGTGTTCTAACATCTCACTTACCCACCTTCGATTTTGACAGTAATATAACGAATGCTTATGCATTAAATATTCAACTATGAAAAAATTCTTTGCAGAGCCTCATAATACCATAAACCTTGATAAGATTAGGTAGAGGTGTGTGTAGCATGATAAACGCGCTATAGGAAACTTGCTCTCTCTCTCTCTCTCTCTCTCTCTCTTGCTATTGGAACATAAGCACAAACCGTTTGTCGGTTGTATATCTAATATACTTTGAAACATTATATATATATATGTATATATATATACTGTATATATATATATACTGTATATATATATATACTGTATATATATATATACTGTATATATATATACTGTATATATATATATATATATATATATATATATATATATATATAATATATATATATACTGTATATATATATATATATATATATATATATATATATATATATATATATATACAGTATTACAGTAAATGAAGCAAGCTTTATCTACCTATTGATCTTTGCTATATTATTATATGTTTTAGTCTGCAGTTTTACTGTTATAGCGAACTGGGTCGACCGTGATTATATTTACACTATTTGTATTTGCAGTGCAATTCCTTGATTTTGTAAAATAAATACTACCACATTTGTTTAGACATAATTGTATGCAATTGACAAAACGCAGATGCAGCAAACTCACTGGCCCTCATGTTCCCGATTTTGACTCCTCTGAATTCTCCACTTTATGGCTCAAACTATCCTGTCATTCTCATACTAAATTCTTCTGTGCTGTCTATCTTTCCCTTAGCTCTACTGACTTTCCCAAATTCTTTGAGTATCTCAACTCTTAACTGGAACACATCCTAGCCATCTCTCCTTTCTCAGAAATCACCATCTTAGGAGATTTCAACGTTCACCACCGCCAATGGCTTTCCTCTCATTCCACTGACTAACCTGGTGAACAATCTATATCTTTTCTATCCTAAATGACCTAGACCAGTTGGTTCAGCAACCCACCCGTATCCCATATAGCTTCGGAGATCAGCCTAACATTCTTGACTTGTTTCTAACTTCTAACCCTTCCTCTTATACTGCTGATCTTTTCCCTCATTTGGGCTCCTCCTACCTATCTCTTTTACCTGTCCTATCTCTCCAGTACGGCCATCCGAATGAGCCGAACTAGCCAGCCGGCGGCACTTGTAGCATTTTGAACCTGCCGACTGGGAGGATCTCCGGCAATACTTCTTTTATTTCCCATCGAATGACTTTTTCTTCCGTTGCCGGGGACCCTTGGAGAGTGCTGAATGCATTACCGAGGTAATCCTCTCGGGCATGGAGGCATACATTCCATTTTCTTTCCCTCAGACTAATGTAAAAAATATTTGGTTTACTCACGCTTGTTCTACTTCTGTCCGCAATAAGGTTGAAGCATTCAAACGGTACCGACACCTTCAAACTCCAGAATCATATTTTTCCTATGTTTCTGCCCAGAATCAAGCCAAATTCTTTCACTCACGAAACACTCTTTCATCGATTCTATATTAAATTCACTGAACTATTCAATATATAATGATAATGTCGGACAGGTTGGGAGAGAGGTATCTTGACCAGGAATCGAACTCACTCACTCCAGGTATATTTGGAAGAGTTGAGCACCATAACCACTCAGCCATATGGTCATGGCCGACTGGTTATGTTGCCCAGCTCTTCCAAATATACCTGGAGTGAGTGGGTTCGAATCTTGGTCAGGCTACCTCTCTCTGAACTATCCAACTCTAAGGTCTTCCCAAGCTTTCTGGTATCTTGCCAAACACCTCTCCACCAATTGTTCTTCTTCGTCTTTCCCTCCCTTTTTCCACTCTGACGGCACTACCGTCACTTCTTCCTCTGACAAAGCTAAACTCTTCACCCAAACTTTCGCTAAAAACTCCACCTTGGATGACTCCGGTGTTATTTCTCCCTCTCCCTCTCCCTTCTTGCTGGAAGTTTGCTCTCATTCAACCTATCTCAAAGAAGGGGTGATCGCTCTCAACCCTCCAACTATCGTCCAATTTATCTCATTTCTTGCATCTCCAAAGTTTTGGAAACTATTCTTACTTCAAAATTTCTTAAGCATCTCTTTGCACATATAATCTACTTTCAGATTGCCCCTATGGCTTCCTTAGGGGTCGCTCTACTGGTGATCTTCTTTCATATCTTTTTCATGATTTCGGTGAAACCTTTTCTATTGTGCTAGACATATCTAAGTCCTTTAATAGAGTCTGGCACAAATCTCTAACTTCTAAGCTACCCACCTTTAGTTTCTGTCCCTCAATTTGTGCCTGTATCTCTATTTCCCTTCCTGGCCGTTCCATAGCTGCAGTTGTGGACAGCCATCTTTCACTTCCTCAACCTATCAACTATCAGGTATTTATTCATATGCTGATGACTCTACCTTACACTATTCAACTAGTTTTTCAGAACCCCCCAGCAATCAATCTCTCAGAAAGTCATGTGACGTGACGATGCCATACAACACTTATCTTCTGACATATCAACAATTCCCATTTGGGGCAGAAAATATATTGTTGCTTTTGGAGCTTCCAAAACCCATTTCTCTATTTATCTACCCATCAAGAACTCCCACAGGACTTTCCCTTATACTTAAATACACAAATCAACCCTTCATCCATCTCTCAGTATTCTCAGTGTCTCCTTTTCTCCTGATCTCACTTGCAAAGATCATATTACCACCCTTGCTAAAACAGCTTTCCAGAAGCTGGGTATGCTCAATCGCCTCCGGGGGTTCTTTACCCCGGCACAGCTTCTTGCTCTGTACAGAGGCACAGTGCGTCCATGTATTGAGTATTGTTAACATGTGTGGGGATGATCCTCTCACACAGCATTTCTTGACAAAGTAGAAAAGAAAACCTTTCGTCTCATTAACTCACGTCCACTCCCTGACTCTCTGCGATCTTTCTCTCTTTGCCGCAAAGTTGCATCTCTCTCGCTATTCTACCGATATTAAAATAATCAGTGTTCCTCACCCTCTCTCAATGTATATCACCTCCTCTGCGAAGAGTAAGTAGAACCCGTCTTCCAACACAATCCCACCCCACTCTTTGCAACTCTCCAACCCAAGAGTGAAACGATATTCCCAATCTTTCTCCTATTCAACAGCTGAGCTCTGGAACGCTCTACCCTGAATCCATTTTCCCCTCATCCAATGACTTTAATTACTTTAAACTCTGTGTGTCAAGGCATTTTGGCTCGAACATTCCTTGATTTTGGCACTGTCACTCTTTCAATTATGGGGAAGGCACTCGTCACAGGCAGTTCTGCCTTTTGTCTCACTAACTCACATAGACAAATTATCTACTAACTATAGGCCTACAATGACCATGCTTTTATTTTAGTCTCGCTCTACAGGATTTGTGTGAGTAAATTATTTAGTAAGATTAAGATTACCCTCTTAATTGGTTAATAAGGAAGTATAAAATCTAGAGTCACCAATAATGCTATTGTAAAGTCGGTTTGTAACTAAATATATTAAGAGATCAATGGACCTTATGTAATTGATTGGCAATATTTGTCAAGATTTTATTAATGATTTTAGGAGTAGAGTTGGTTGTTGGAAAGAACATAATAATTGATATTTGTTCAGGAGTAATTTATCGAGAGGCCTTCCCTAGTGGTTAAGGCCCCATTAATTTCTCTTTCCATTCACATATGCATAGCCTACGTGAGTTGCAGTTGGGATGTGTGTACTGTGACGTTAACCACTCCGTTAGAACCGCATGGCTTGTCCTACAGTGACTCGCTAGGATCGCCAGGGCAGTGGATGTGGCTACAGTTTATGTATTAGGGTGTGCTTTATTTCATATGAAAGCTTGTGTCATGGGCAGTCCAGAAAGGCTCTTTGTTTTCACCCATGTCAAGGCTTTATATATTTAATTGTAAAGTATATGTTTTATCATTAACTAGTAATGATGGGATCTGGGAGAGAGAGAGAGAGTAGAACAGAGTGAGAGGGGCGCGCAGTGTTTTTGTCCCGCTCGATGACGTCACGGCTGGCTGCCTCGTGGGGGTTGGTTGAGGGAGGTCCTTACCATGTTCCTAGCTTCTTTGCTAGTGGCTAGAGGACTTGTTACCGCTTTACTCTGCGCGGTGCAAACTAGTCCCGGTATATATACAGGTTCCTCGCCACACTCTCCCTCAGATCTGGTTTCTAGAACTCATCCCTCTTTATCCTTTGATACCTGTCCCCCAATCTACACCTGAGAATCTTTTCCTCTGCCTATCTCTCTCATTTTCCATATCTTTCACCACCTTTTATTAATATTATACCCCCTCTGGTTAACTCTGCAAAATCAGCTTCATGCTGGCCAGTTGTATTGTGCGTTAAGGTCTGATATAACCCATGTATGTTAGTTGTTAAGATAAGTTGATCACGAAGCATTGGTTGGCATTTATATTGTTTAGTACCGCTTCCTATAATTATTAGTGTTCTGCTGGATTAGATAATGCTAGACTATGGGTCTGATATTATAAGGTATTGTTTCCTATGAGTGCTGGCTTTAGGTAAAAGCTGCACGACATATCTGAGAACTGGAGTTGATTGGGTAAATTCTAGTCTGTGTGCCATTGAGAGTAGAGCATGCACGAATGAGGGCTTTTTGCCTATACCATTCTGCACTGTTCTAAGCTCGGTTGTTTTTCTTTGAGGTACGCCAGGAGAACGCTTGATACTTCGGTATTAAGGTTTCTCAAGAGAGCTACCCTTCCCTATAACGTAATATTTGACGCACAGACTTGAGATTTGCACTGGGCTATGCGGCATGCCATGCGCACCAGTATCTTGTATCATTGACTCTAGCTAGACTTTATCAGTCACAGTAGACATTAAGTATATTAACCTAATTACTCTTATTATGCATACCCATTTATGATTACACAAGCATTTTGCAGCCTAGTTTGATGTATGGAGACACAAACGACGTAGGCTCTTTTTGTTGATAGGAATACTGCATTGTCGTGGCGATTATTATTGTTGTAGCGTTTAGGATATTCTTGGCCCCGACTGCATTATATATTCTGCCTTTTTGTGTGCATAGCCTGCATGAGCATTGTTCCGCTGCCTGCCTTTGTGGGTTCCATTTCCGATACGAGCATCTTTATAGCATCTAACATTTAAAGAAGATTCCTTGTTAGTGTTGAAGGACTTTAGTGCACTTTCTTTCATGCAGGAGTGCCTGACATTTATTGATTAAAGTAACGTAAGATGTAACTTCTCTTACCACCTTACTTTGCATACCATAACCAAGCACCTTCGGTTATAGGTAGTAATAGGCTGTTTTCACATAACGTTAAGCCTAGAGTAGACGCACATTTATTGAGAGTTTGATAGCCTATTATTGCTTATAGAACTCTGTAGAGTATTTGTATTCTTTGTTCACTGGGAATATACATCAGTGGTTGGATCTAGCGCTTTCCGTTGTAGCATTTATACCATTACTAGTCCAATGAATAAGAGCCCTGATATATTTAAACCTCAGTCGTAACAGTACATGCTTAGATTGATATGCAGGATTCGAAGTTGCATAACAAATCGTAGGCAGTGTCCACCATTCTGTATCTGCCTTCGTGGTGTAATGCATAAGGTGTTGATATTCGGTGTGAGCGTCCTGGGTTCGAATCCACGGACTGCCACATGTGTTTGTAATATTTCATTAATCGATTTTAGGAGTAGAGTTGGTTGTTGGATAGAACATAATAATTGATATTGGTTCAGGAGTAATTTATCGAGAGGCCTTCCCTAGTGGTTAAGGCCCCATTAATTGCTCATTCCATTCACATATGCATAGCCTACGTGAGTTGCAGTTGGGATGTGTGTACATGCTTATATTGATATGCAGGATTCGAAGTTGCATATCAAATCGTAGGCAGTGTCCACCATTCTTTAACTGCCTTCGTGGTGTAATGCATAAGGTGTTGATATTCGGTGTGAGCGTCCTGGGTTCGAATCCACGGACTGCCACATGTGTTTGTAATATTTCATTAATTGATTTTAGGAGTAGAGTTGGTTGTTGGATAGAACATAAAAATTGATATTGGTTCAGGAGTAATTTATCGAGAGGCCTTCCCTAGTGGTTAAGGCCCCATTAATTGCTCTTTCCATTCACATATGCATAGCCTACGTTGAGTTGCAGTTGGGATGTGTGTACATGCTTAGATTGATATGCAGGATTCGAAGTTGCATAACAAATCGTAGGCAGTATCCACCATTCTTTAACTGCCTTCGTGGTGTAATGCATAAGGTGTTGATATTCGGTGTGAGCATCCTGGGTTTGAATCCACGGACTGCCACATGTGTTTGTAATATTTCATTAATCGATTTTAGGAGTAGAGTTGGTTGTTGGATAGAACATAATAATTGATATTGGTTCAGGAGTAATTTATCGAGAGGCCTTCCCTAGTGGTTAAGGCCCCATTAATTGCTCTTTCCATTCACATATGCATAGCCTACATGAGTTGCAGTTGGGATGTGTGTACATGCTTATATTGATATGCAGGATTCGAAGTTGCATAACAAATCGTAGGCAGTGTCCACCATTCTTTAACTGCCTTCGTGGTGTAATGCATAAGGTGTTGATATTCGGTGTGAGCGTACTGGGTTCGAATCCACGGACTGCCACATGTGTTTGTAATATTTCATTAATCGATTTTAGGAGTAGAGTTGGTTGTTGGATAGAACATAATTATTGATTGGCAATATTTGTCAAGATTTTATTATTGGTAACCTAAAGAAATATTGAATTACGAAATGTTATGTTACGTGCAATAGTTTGAAAGCCCCATAAATTAAATATATATGTATATATTCCATACCAAGTGTGTTTTTTCGTACAACAATTCTGACAACAACTTCTTTTCAATCATCTTTTAGATACTGACCTTGTTGTTAAGCTTTATGTTATTCACAATGTACTGTTAGATATTATGCGAAATCACATAAGGTCATAATATATTCATATAAATTAAAATTCACCCTGTTTTTTTAGAACGGGATTAAATTATTAATGGGGACTGATAATTCGTTGCTCCCGTTTCAGTTTTTGCGCCTTTAATCTCTTCCTGTTTTCTGTAATCTGTTAAAGTTAATTTATCAAGCTTAACCCCTTAACGCTTTCACTTCTACTGATGACGTCAAAACGTAACTACAAATACCTGGTATACCGGAAAGGTTCTGCATAATCGTGTGTTCATTTGATATTAATTAAGCTTACATAATCCTCGCGTCATCATTGTTGAGCATATCTACCAAGAGGTTTGACCAATAAATATAACTTAGTTATCAATGTGGGGATATTATTTTATAACATGGTCTTTTGCGCCGCTATACCGAAACTTTGAGGATTGTATTGACACATTATATATAACTGATTACTTTTCTTGAACAGGTGTATTGCTATGTAAATATACAGTATATTAGTCATCCTTTGCTTCCTGGTTTCTGCTTTGGAGTTAAATTTATACAAATAAATTATTTATAGCTACATTGAATAATGTTTTATTCATCTATAATATTATATTGTTTACATTCTTATGGACGTATATAATGAAAAACAATTATATACCCGTGGCAATGCCAACACTGATAACACCTCCGGTAAACTTGGAAAACACTTTAATTGGCGTGTCATTGATACCGAATTATATACACCATATATGCATTGCATACTTTTGTTACTACTATGACCTATACACTCACCATTATGCTGAAACACTAACTATAATATTGGAAGTTTGACTGACTCGCCAACTGACAAAATAATAACAATTACTTTTTTCCCCTTGTTAGGTAACCAACAGGTAGTTCAGTTGTATCTGACGCTCCCATGTTTGAACAATACCCCGTTCCCGATATCACAACTCAGTAGGCGCCCTAAGCAGAAACAAACATGAATAGCACTACATTAGATATTTAAGATGTCATATATTTGAATGCCTATATGTCATATAATATATATTGTATATGGAGAGAGAGAGAGAGAGAGAGAGAGAGAAAGAGAACAATAGCAGATTTGCAGCCTGTAGCGAGTTTATTATGCTACACACACCTCACGACTCCAATATTTTGCAATCATAATCCCACATAATGATCAAAACACAAAATTAATTATTCTTTCACAGTAAAGTACTTGGTCACCTACTTCCCTCCACCCAACCTGGTCCCACCTCGCCGCTGGTTACCCCTCGCACTCCTGTACCCTCTCCCCCCCCCCCCCCTCCTTCCACCCCATACCTTCACCTACTACCCCCCACCATCACTGTTACCAGATAATTTATGGGCACTAATTGTGCTGCCCTCTATTGAAGTCTTGGACAGACCAAGGCTGTATATGTTTCATCTGTCCACAACTGTACATTTGTAAACCCTTTTGATAGCGAAAATATTGTCCTAGCTACAGCAAATCAGCTCAAGGTAGGCAGAGAAAAAATCTAAAGACTTGTACAAATTGATTCAGGATTCATTAAGATGAGATGAGTTTCGAAGCTCCAAGTCAGCAAGAAAAACGCTCCTCCTCACCTTACATATCCTCCTCCGCCTGCTACTCCTCTTACTGTACAACAAGTAATACTACTACTACTATGAATCTTAATTATGATGATGATAAAAATGGTAATGTTCCTTTGATAATAATTAGGAAACCAGCTACCGTATAACCGTGTTGATACCACGTGTAGGCAGAGATAAAATTAAGAATCATGTACAAATCGTTTCATGATTCATACTGACGACCGTAGTTTCATGATTCATACTGACGACCGTAGTTTCATGATTCATACTGACGACCGTAGTTTCATGATTCATACTGACGACCGTAGTTTCATGATTCATACTGACGACCGTAGTTTCATGATTCATACTGACGACCGTAGTTTCATGATTCATACTGACGACCGTAGTTTCATGATTCATACTGACGACCGTAGTTTCATGATTCATACTGACGACCGTAGTTTCATGATTCATACTGACGACCGTAGTTTCATGATTCATACTGACGACCGTAGTTTCGAAATTCGAGTTCGGCAAGAAAAACCCTCCTCCTCCACTTACCCCTCCTCCACTTATTCCTCCTCCTCTACTTATCCCTTCTAATCCACCTATCCGTCCTCCTCCACTTACCCCTCTTCCTCCACTTATCCCTCCTCCTTCACTTATCCCTCCTCCGCCCGCTTCTCCCCTTACAACAACAACAACTACTACTATTGCTACTACTACTATGAATAATGTATGTATAAAAACGATGATGATGATAGTACAAATAGTAATGTACCTTTGTAAATTGGGAAACCAACTGCATCCAGCTACCGTATGCAGCCATTTTGATACCAAGTCTTGGTTACGCTACCCTGCCAGTTAGCAACGACATTTGCATTCTCACTCCTTAGATTTTTTTCGTTTTCTATCTATCGATAACTTTAGAGGTGTAATATCTCCATCATATCAAAGACTCACCCTAAGGGTCATAGAGTAAATTAGTCTTATTTTTGTCTCCCGAATTTGCCATTACATTTATGAAAAGGGTTACTGAATCACCCTGTATACTGTATAACAACGTTTTCGTTAGGAGCCAATCTCAGACTTAACCCTCTCACGTTCTTGACGCAATTTTGAGTCTATTAGGGATACTTTAAAGCCTTTATTACCATCAGGGGTATTTATAAACCTTTAGTTTAGTTACTTTAACCTCTGCAGTTGTCTTTGAGTTAGCTGTGGGCAGAAAACTAATTTTGGAGAGGTAATTATAAGAGTTAGAGAACTCTATTTCTTATTGCTAATCTGGCACCCTCTGCGTCATATGGTCGTGAGATGGTTAAGATGAAGGAAAATCAAGATAGTCAAACACATCACCATTATTCTACATTTCTACTTATTGTATAATAATCACAAGGATCTAAAACACGAACAAACTTGATTTCTAAGTAAATACAATAATAAAAGATAATCTACCGGCTTACTGTAGTGTATTTATTACAACTTGATGATTACTTCTTGAAAAAGGTCAAAAGTGAATGCAGATGTTAGGGCCTACCATGGCACTCCTTTTTCTCATATTGATAACTTCATGATTAGTGCACGGAATTTCGGTGTGAGCATCCTACGTTGAATCCTTGGAGTACCACATGTATTCATTAGTTTCATTGATTTAATTAATTAGGTTTATTAGTAAGTTAATTGGTGGGTTGGTGATAATATGAATTTACACAAGCTTTGATGTATAAACATACATTTGTTCTGAGAGAATGAGAACAAAAAAAAAACGCCCAGAAGAGCTGGATTTGTTGTTTTTTGGGTTTGATTTGTTTTGTGACGGACAGCACGTGTTATCAAGTAAGTGGCTTGCGAACACGAAACAATTGCCTGCTATCGAGCAAATAAAGAAAACAACAAGTTATACAACACATATTTATGCGAGTCGTTTAATGATGTATTTACATATACAGTAATGTTGTAGTGTAATGAATTATGATTAAGAGATTAGTCACGTATACTACATAGTACATATAATGAAGTATTGTAAACAAATACAAGTATTAAGAGATTAGTCACGTATACTACATAGTACATATGATGAAGTATTGTAAACAAATACAAGTATTAAGAGATTAGTCACGTATACTACATACTACATATAATGAAGTATTGTAAACAAATACAAGTATTAAGAGATTAGTCACGTATACTACATATTATAATGAAGTATTGTATTGGGGGGGGCGTCTAATGGTGGTCTAACCCTTTCAGTTGTGTGTATACATCCATTTGTTCAGCGTCTATGGATAATGATTATGACACAAATATTTTGTCTCATTGTGTTCAGGAATAATTTATTGCCACCGTATAATGTTTTATAGAAAACTAGCTAACAGTTGATAAGTATTTATATACAGCTTATAGGGTAATGCAAAGATAACATTTGTGACAACAAAAAACAACCAGCTCTTCTCAGGATTGGTATGTTTATTTTTACTTAATATTCTCCTTGAGAAAAATGCATATGTTTTACATTAATAACTATATAATGTTTAGATTAATGTCATTAACAGTAGTATGGTATTTACTCGTACAGTATAGAAATGTGAATGTTAACGCAGCTATGAGTTTGTTCATTAATGTATTTCCTTGGAAACACTTATTGACTTTGTCTAATGATAATGTCGGACAAGTTAGGAGAGAGGTATCTTGCCCAGGATTCGAACCCACACACTCCAGGTATATTGGGAGAGTTTGGGCACCTTAACCACTCGGCCTTGAGCGGATATATGGAAAGCAAACTTAGTTCTTATTTGAAGAACCAGGTTATAGTCTCGTGGAGGACTATGCCTTCGAACACGGGGCGAGTTTTTGTATACTACTTCCATGACAATTATACACTTCCCTCCCGTCAACTCGGCTAAGAGATACGATTTGAATCGTCCTGGTACTATTATGGAACCTCTCTTAATGACAAATATCTAATGATAATATTGTATTAAAATCGTATCACTTAGCCGAGTTGGCGAGGGGGGGGGGGGGGGAGTGTAAAATAGTCTTTGTTGAATTCTACAAAACTCACCACGTGTTCGAAGACATAGTCCTCCACGAGACTATAACATGTTTTTTTCAAATAAGAGCTAAGATTGCTTTCCTTATATCCGCTCAAGGCCGAGTGGTTACGGTGCCCGGCTCTCCCAAATATACCTGGAGTGTGTGGGTTCGAATCCTGGTCAGGATACCTCTCTCCCAACTTATTGAGTTATGTATGTATCTAGGTAATTTTGTGTTATGTCCATAGAACATACATTAATATGTAATATCCCAAAACAAGTTTCTAGAGAAGACCAGTAAAGGAATGGGAAGGTTAAATGCTGAAGTGAGAGAAAACTATCTTTGGAAAAGTTGTGAAGTCCGAGCGACCGCCAAGGGAAAGAAAGCTTGGAATGTGTTTTATAGGGTGGACATAGTGGAGGAAAACCTGGACAGTGTTTATATATACATTTTTCCCTTAGCCTTTGTATGAACGCCAACAAAATTCTGATAGTTTATATTATGACAAGAATAATTCATGCTGGTCTCTTGGCATGCAAGCTGTCTTGAACATCCCTGTTTCTTAAGATGGCAAATCAACCATTTGTTTGTTATGTGGAGGAGTTTTGAGTGTAATATTACGAGTCCAATAGAAACACATACTAATGTGTTACTTTAACCCAGAAAGGAGCTACGGAATCGGCAGAAGGAGTTGGACCATCTTTGAAGCAAGTAAACTGATCCTACCAATGTTATGATTAACCTGATAACATTATTGTTGGAACTCATGGTTGTCATGTGTTAATATTCTCGTGGTGTAATCATAATTGCAGTTTCTGTATTTTGAATGTCTTTATTTTGTTATCTTTGAAATGTATTTTTTTTTTTTATAAGAATTCATCAGCATGTTAGTATTACAATAAATATTTGTAGTACTCAAACGAATAATGCTATTTATATAATTGTATTACTACTGTTACTACACTCGTTAATTTAATTGTTTTATATGTATATATGACTTCCCAAATTGACTAATTCCTTGAACATGACGATGGTGCATTGTTATGTGTGCGATCAGTTTGCTTGGGAACCAGATTGACTTGCTCATATAGTTGTGTACACACTATGTGGTGGAGCGTGTTCTTTTATTTCAAAAATATATTAGTAAGCGTTGTTTCCACACAGCGATTTTGATCAGTTGTTTTGCCTTTATATTGTCTTTGTCCTAGTTTTGGTTTGTTTAGTTTGCAAGTTTTACATTGTAATATAATGGATTGGTACAAGTTAAACTATAACTTGTGAACGGGTGGTAACAGTAGGGTTGGGGCGTGGTGTTATAGTGAGAGCAAAACACAACAATAATTAGCCTAGCTCTGCTAAAAGCTGTGAAGGTCTGGTGACCAAGGGTATTGAAGTAGCTCCCTGCTGGACTGACTTTACAATATGGAGATCACAAACCTTTACCCGTGTAATTATTTTGGGAACTTTATACCTGGTGCATAACTACGGGCAAAAATCTTATCTTTGTCAACAATTACCGTCTTTGCGAAGTAATACAAAATTATATGTTTTTACATCTAAAAACAATCTTCATCACATAATAATCAAAGTCCTATTGCATAATAGCAATAATCAATGTTCTTCAGAACATTCTTATTATAAACCTCCTCCCTTACGAGGAGGGAGCACCTGCCTTTCAACACAATCCCACCCCTATTCAGTCCAACCCACTAACCCACTAAGAGTGAACCGATTATTCTGATCAACAGGTAATCTCTAGAATTCTCCTTCAATCTATCTTTCCCTCGTCTGATAACTGCTGCTCAAGCTTGGTGTGTCCAGGCATTTTGACTCTAACGTACACATTCTTTCAACATTTGGGGACACATTTGTTACAGGCATATTTGCCTTTTTGTCTCCTTCATACACATACTTAACAACACGTGAAAACAAGTACAACAAGTACTGTACATTGCAATGTTGAAGCATTTGGCCTCAGTTCTAATTGTCCCCAACAAGTTCAGAAACTGGTCTGTTAACCGATCACCAACCTCGCCCCCAATTAGTTACACCAGTCCATTGATGTCATTGCTATCTTTACCTTACAAGCGTCCTGTCCTCTTGTTTATAATGGCTCCGTCATATGTTTTACTGCACGCTTCCATCTTCTTATAAGCCAAGTACTAGTAACTAGGTTATATACTGTATATCTCAAGGGTCAAATTTGACATAGTGCCATGACAAATTTAAAATTCCAATTAAGTGGCTTTGCAACATTTGTTCATAATACTTCAGTCTGCATGATGAGGATCATATTTTCGGAATATATTTGTTATGAACACCTAAATCACCCCACCCCCACCATTACAGTTTGTTTTGTTTTTCGATGTGTATGAGGGAGACAAAAGGCAAAGCTGATTGTAACAAGTGTCTCCCAAAAAGTGGAAAGTGTAACAGCCAAATTAGACATTATAATTGTTCGTTTGGTGTACAGTATTTAAATGAACAGTGGTGTAAAAAGGTGTTTGTGAGAGACTTCCATCTTCAAATCCTCGGAGAATGCATCGGGCCATTGTTTTCTTCCGACGATCAATGTAGTGGGGTAACTTGTCCGTCAGCACAGAAACAAACAGATCTATTTGTGGCTTGTGTTTCTGTGCAATCATTGTTTTTAAAACAAAATAGTTTACTTGATAATCCATTCCACTAGGGTACACTGTTTCTCGACAGAGCATCCGTTCAAAGGTTCGCTACGCCAGGCAGGCTGATGGTTGTGAGCCAGAGCAAATATCTATTCTATGAGAGACTTAACACTCGATCCCTTGCCGATCTTTTCTTCTGAATGCAAGAGACTAGTTCAGATTGTCAATGTCCATCCAGAATGCTAGTGACTTGCCAGTTAGAGACGTGCTGTGATCATGAAGAATAAAGAGAGGGACAGTTATTTTGTTTGCATTTATGTGTCGAGTGTTGGACTTGGATCATTTACCCTGAATCTGATGACCCTCTGATCACAGCTGGTAACCCCACCCTATGGTGCCTACAGTGTGCAGTTCCCAATATATTGATGCTTAACACCTAACGAGTGGCCTAGGCGGTAATTTATATGTACCGCCCAGCGGGGTGTTTTTACCCTAAATAAGGTTGTTTACGTGATCATTGTCATGCCTAAATAAGACCCAGAGCGTAAAACAAGTCTCTATCCCTGAAAGGGCATAAACAGAGCTTTCCAATGACACCCCAACGATCCTTGTACGACCGCTAGTTTTCTTGCAACGATCGCGCAACACGAGTGCAAAAACCATGTAATTAGGTACTTTCCCTACATAATTCCCTGTGTAGCGAGTGTGAGGGGGGAAGGAAGGGTGGTTTTCACTTCAGTTGGCCCACCGTTGTGGTGTGCGACGGTCATAGCCTTACTACGCTCCTCACACCGCTCAGCTCTCTCTCTCTGCAACATTACGTGCTGAAAATGGCACACGACATAAGTTGTGAACCGCCACTTAGTCCAAATTTCTTTCACATGACATAAGTTGCGCGCCGCCAATAAAGAGTTAAACTGTTTATTATTAATATCAGTACTGTTGTATTTATGAAGACTGAATTGAAGATTATACATACCAATTATTTAACAAGTAAAACATATGCCTATTGGAATTTACCGGGACGTCCAAATAGCTGGATATTGAGCTGCATAATCAATTTCGGGGGAAAATTGTTTAAATGTATCCTTTTTTCGGTGATATATTTTGAATATATACTGTAAGCAAGAGAAGGAATATACAGTAACGAGTTTATAATAATAGTATATTTAATTTGTAAGACTAGTATCATTCTGCCTTTGTATGTATTACTGTTAAGGAAGAGAAAGACTCATACACACACATTAATATATACAAGTATGTCAAGATGAATAAACATAATTTAATTATCTTCTTGGCAAAGATATTACATTAATGTATAATATATTTCAAAATTACGTGTGTGTTGCAATACTACTGTATATGTTTTAGCCCGTGCCAAATATCAATCCATATGGCTTCAATTTAGTATACCATAGATGATTGATAGGACAATTAATTGAAACAAATGATCATCACAAGCTAGTTCCATCAAGGGACGGAAATATAATCTCACACTCGCAGCTCTCCCCTCCCGGACATTAAACATTTATATAATTAAATTGGATTGGCTTTTTCTCGTAATTATGCTCAACGATGCCCAGCAAATATATGTTTTTGGGCTGCACGAAGGGACAGCAGAATAACACTAAGCTATAATTTAAGTACATTTTTTTAATCCTATTGTTGTAATACAAGCAAGTTTAATTATTGACCTGCGCATGTGACATGCATTCGTTTATTTGTAAACCATTTCGTATGAATGAATGATCACGTTGCTACATTCAGATATACAATGAAAGTAAATGTTAAAATTACAATGGCCTAATGTAGAATATTTAATAAGAATATTGAACATAGGTGCATAGACAACGTTCCTAGAATTGACACTGGTATAGGTTAAGTATTGTGACGCCTGCAGCTTAGCAGAACGCCACGTGGGCTCAGCCGCTCGCTCAGCCACTAGCTAACACTCGCCAGGGCAGTTAATTTGGCTACAGTCTATCTACAATGTTGTACTTTCTTTCTTGAGAATCGTCATGTCACAGGCAGTATAGAAGTGTTCTTTGTTTTCGCCTGTGACATGGGATTATATTTTATATCATCAGTTATAAGTTTAATGTATAAGACTGAATGATACAGCTAGAGAGTGTGAGTGAGTAAGTACAGTAGGCAGTGGGGTGGTAGTGTGTACGTGCGTATGCATGTCTTGCCTCCCTCGCTCGCTCCCTTGGAGGCTCGCGCGCGTACCTTCCCACGCCTTTTGATTGGCTGGTGGTTCCTGGCGCCTTCTGCAGCCCTGCTGCCTGGTAATGTAGCGGCCTGTGATTGGCTGACCACCATGCCTTTGTGTGTGATCCTGGAGGGGTCCCGAGGAGCTATTCTCTTCAGAGCTAGCTTGACCAGCATAACCTTAACATATCCCTTGCCACCTGTCTCCGACTTCTACCTATAGAGCACTTTCTCTCTCTCTCAACTTCTTACCTCTCATTCTTCCTCTCTATTTAATATCATAACTCCCCTTTGGTTCTGCACGATTTCATATATCGGTCATCGTATTATATGCTGAAGCTCTCAGATATTATATGTTTAGTTAGGCATTTTGGAGGGGTTACCATTTTGTCTGTAGAGGTTCGACACACTCACGGTGTCTCCCTCCCTTCTTCTTGGTGGTCTGCTGGGCTATTTAATGCTAGACTGGGGTGAGGCCATTGTTGTTGTGATTTCCGATGTGTACTAGGTTTTGGTGAACCTGTACAATCGCAACGGAGACGTGGGAAGCCTGTCTGTTTGACTGTGTACCTTGTGAGTTTAGCACTGTGTTGCGAGTGAGGGCTTTTGCCTCTGCCACCCAACACTGTGCTAACTCGTTTGCTTTGACTTTGAGAGGGTCGCCAGGAGAGAACCAGATACTAGCGATCTGGATCTCTCAAGAGAGCACCCCGTTAATTAACGTAATTTGGCCGCACAGTCTTAAGGACCTCGCTACGCTACGAGACGCTTGCTCAGCCATTGTTTCCTAGCCTACGACATCCCAGCTAGACTTTATTAGCCTAGCAGACACCCGTTTAGAATTATAAGCTCTTATGTTATGTATGTAGCATTCTTATTCACGTTGACTGTAAGCCTTGGTTGTTGTTGAGTTGCACAACCTGAGCAGGTTTTTTTGAGTTGCCTGACGAAGGACTTCTTTTGTTGTTGGAGATAATACTAGTGTGCATTTATCGTTATTCCCGTGTCAGTTAACACTGTCTGCCTCTACACTTGTCCTATATTGTCCCTGCTTTATATAACAGTTCAAAATCCGATACGATCATCTTACCCCAGCATCAGACTTTCTTCAGAAGATTCCTGCTCGATGCTTTGGGACTTTCGTTCACTTTCTTTAGTGTAGGAGTGACAGTTCATTATTGTTTAGAGTAACTTTAAATATACCTTCTTCTAGTTTGCATTAAATCTTTACAGTGATTTAATTAAGATCTCTATCTTTTCCTTGCATACCTTATTAACGTAATTGTATGTTGTTGTGATCAGGCTGTATCAGAGATCATCAGCCTGTAGTAGTAGTGCACTTATACTGAGTTATAGGATACCCCGTTATCGCAAATTTAACTCTGGAGGGTATAGGTGTTTTTTGTGCGCCGGCATTATAAGTTCGAGGGTTGGATCTAGTGTTACCGTTGTGGCTGTGTGCCTTTCTAGTCCAATGATTAAGAGCCCTTGTTTTATACGAGCCCCGATCGTAACAGTATTTACTTAGGACTTACGATGTATAAACTACAAAGATTCTTTGTCTGTGGTGCTTGATACCACCAAAGGTCCCGACTCCCAAGTTATGGTTCCCATGAGTGGCCCAGGTGTAGAGACAGAGATACGTGGGGTTACAATGTTTTTGGCATTGATGACTGGGCAGTAACTCATGAACATTTGTGAATGTCTTGTATTTACACTTCTATTAAGAGTTGTATCAATAATTGTACTTATTTGCATAATATATTCTCGTAGCCTAATAGTTTAATTGGTCGACTATTTCATTGTGTATAAACTCGTAGCCTGATACTTTAATGGGTCGACTATTTCATTGTGTGTAAACTCTTAGCCCGATAGTTTAATGGAGTCTCTGTGTCCCTCAGAGGCCAAAAGGCGGAGTTGTGGCGGCTTTGGTTTGGAAGGTTGACCCACAGATTCCAGGAAATGGTGTAAACTGAAAGTTAGATGACCACTCCAGTTTACTGGACTCGGGAGAGTGGTGGTAATGTTAGAGTGAACCTACAATATAAGGTCTGGCTGATAGTGTTATACTGTTAGGGTGAACCTACAGTATAAGGTCTGGCTGATAGTGTTATACCGTTAGGGTGAACCTACAGTATAAGGTCTGGCTGATAGTGTTATACTGTTAGGGTGAACCTACAGTATAAGGTCTGGCTGATAGTGTTATACTGTTAAGGTGAACCTACAGTATAAGGTCTGGCTGATAGTGTTATACTGTTAGGGTGAACCTACAGTATAAGGTCTGGCTGATAGTGTTATACTGTTAGGGTGAACCTACAGTATAAGGTCTGGCTGATAGTGTTATACTGTTAGGGTGAACCTACAGTATAAGGTCTGGCTGATAGTGTTATACTGTTAGGGTGAACCTACAGTATAAGGTCTGGCTGATAGTGTTATACTGTTAGGTGAACCTACAGTATAAGGTCTGGCTGATAGTGTTATACTGTTAAGGTGAACCTACAGTATAAGGTCTGGCTGATAGTGTTGTACTGTTAGGGTGAACCTACAGTATAAGGTCTGGCTGATAGTGTTGTACTGTTAGGGTGAACCTACAGTATAAGGTCTGGCTGATAGTGTTATACTGTTAGGGTGAACCTACAGTATAAGGTCTGGCTGATAGTGTTATACTGTTAGGGTGAACCTACAGTATAAGGTCTGGCTGATAGTGTTATACTGTTAAGGTGAACCTACAGTATAAGGTCTGGCTGATAGTGTTATACTGTTAAGGTGAACCTACAGTATAAGGTCTGGCTGATAGTGTTATTCCGTTAGGGTGAACCTACAGTATAAGGTCTGGCTGATAGTGTTATTCTGTTAGGGTGAACCTACAGTATAAGGTCTGGCTGATAGTGTTATACTGTTAGGGTGAACCTACAGTATAAGGTCTGGCTGATAGTGTTATACTGTTAGGGTGAACCTACAGTATAAGGTCTGGCTGATAGTGTTATACTGTTAGGGTGAACCTACAGTATAAGGTCTGGCTGATAATGTTATACTGTTAGGGTGAACCTACAGTATAAGGTCTGGCTGATAGTGTTATACTGTTAGGGTGAACTTACAGTATAAGGTCTGGCTGATAATGTTATACTGTCAGGATGAACTTACAGTATAAGGTCTGGCTGATAGTGTTATACTGTTAGGGTGAACCTACAGTATAAGATCTGGCTGATAGTGTTATGGTGTTAGGGTGAAGGTGTGGTTGATGTGTTATACTGTTAGGGTGAACCTAAATTATTTCGTAATTTAAAATTACATATATACAATAAATGTATCATTATACATCAATATGATGTAGTTTTGCCATTATAATCTAAATTATCACAAACAATATTAGTGGCAGCTACATAAAAAATATTATTGTGGCACATTGCCACTGGTACTCTAATGATTCTGTACCCACGATATTCTTGATCTGAGTATGTTCATTTCAAATTCGTTCATATCAACAACATTTATGTCTCTGAAGTATTTAGAGCTATGGTAGCAATAGTGACCTGAATGCATATATGGTAAACATATTTTAAACATTACATTATTTTTCCTAGCAATAGCCTTTAACCCTTTATTGGCAGTTCACAACTTATGTTGTGTGCCATTTTCAGCACGTAATGTTGCAGAGAGAGAGAGCTGAGCGGTGTGAGGAGCGTAGTAAGGCTATGACCGCCGCGCACCACCGCGGTGGGCCAACTGAAGTGAAAACCACCCTTCCATCCCCCCTCACACTCGCTACACAGGGAATTATGTAGGGAAAGTACCTAATTACATGGTTTTTGCACTCGTGTTGCGCGATCGTTGAAAGAAAACCAGTGGTCGTACAAGGATGGTTGGGGTGTCATTGGAAAGCTCTGTTTATGCCCCTTTCAGGGATATATACTTGTTTTACGCTCTGGGTCTTATTTAGGCCTGAAAATGATCACGTACACAACCCTATTTAGGGTAAAAACTCCCAGCTGGGCGGTACATATAAATTACCGCCTAGGCCGCTCGTTAGGTGTTAAAAACCTAGCCTGCACACGTGCTATATGATGCCTCAGCATAAGTATACCTGCGTTATTCGCTACATAGTGATTGATTGTTATTTCTTGCAGATTATATATTCTTTAAGAGCATTCATAAATGCTATTTCAAATGATTTAAATATTTGACACTTTATCACATATTTAATATCCCAAGTACCTAAGCCATATTCAGGAACACAGTAAGATTTAAATACGAATAACAATGTTTGGGAATTTAAATTCTTAAATTTCCTAATCAAGGAATTAAATTTAGCATAACATGAATTTAGTCAAAACCGTAGGTCTTCCTTTTCTGACAAATTGTTCTCAATAATATGTCCCAAGTACTTATATCTATTCACTACTTCATATTGATTTACAACAGTGTTACATTGCTGGTTACGTTTAGTTGTTTAAAATATAATTATTTTAGATTAATCGATATTTATAGATAAATCCAATTCCCTAATATTGTTTTCAAATATTTCAGAAATATTTAAAAACAAATTGTGTATCTCCCAAAATAATTACATCGTCAGCATAAGCAATATACTGTATATACTGTATATATATATATATATATATATATATATACACAGTATATATACAGCATATAATTATATAATCGTGGAAATCACGATTGTTAGGCTATAACGGTTATTACTAGGTGTTTAAGTTAGGAATGTCATGTCGTCTGGCACGGTAGACCCGATGGTGGAAAAATATCATACCTTGATTATCGTAAGTTGGGATATAATATATATTAAAGACCTATTATGTTATATCATAATATTTATGGGGTCATTGTAGGATATATGTAGATTACCATATATATATTAGTACCTTAGACAATCGTATCATCAGTGCGGTACGATATTTTTCCTGGAGCAGGCAGCGTTCTGCTGGTGGCCGTGCTGGGAGACAGCCGAGAGAGCTCACATAGATTTCATCCGTATCGTACACTTTCGTTAGCGGTGCTTTAGTGCCTACAATAGTCAACAACAACTCATGATATCTTCATCGACGCTCTCATCCGACTTACGACTGACAGCTAAGCCTTTTTTTCCTTCATGTACATGATTAATTAAAACCATCTATCCTTAAATAAGGATGAGCTATGGTGCCGTCCTCCTATCCCTCGAGTTAGCATAACCGTCACCTAGTCCACCATTGTTACCGGCTTCGTACCTCATTACTGTGCTGTGTGATTGATTGGTAAGTTGAATCCCAACGTTATTTGATTCCCTTTTTATGTGATTGACCTTTAGCTTTGATTTAGTCCAGTAATTCTATAACCTTTACCTGTCATTCATCACAATGGTGCCCAGACCTTGGGAATTTACTTCTAATCAAGATCACAAATTAAGTAATTTTGAGTAAGGGAAACGAGCCGGCATGCATGTCCAGGCATCCAGGTGGAGTGGGGGTTGATTTTCGTCCTACCGCCGTGGCGCCGGTACCTGACCATATTGCGGTCTTTGGACATTCTTATGTCTATCGCCTACGGGCAGCAGAAAAAGGACCTGTCGAGTACCGGGCGTCGTGGGGGGGGATCGGACTTTCATTTTTTAATTCTTCGGGGTCCCTTGGGCCAACATTGATCGGCTACGTGCATCGGACGAGTGGGGACGACTGACGTTATTCCGACCCCAACTCACATATCTAGTCATAGGCGGGAATGACATCTGCCACGGCGTTCAAGCTAGAGAATTAGCCGACCAAATTAGGCGGGTGGCACTGGACCTGGAGCAGGCAACGGGGGGCGACACTAAGATAGTGTCATTAGAAAGCCGGACACGAGTACGGGGCCTCAGTGCGGATGAGTATCAGGCAATCCGCAATTCAGTCAACCGCATCCTGAGCTGCCGGCTCGTAGATACTCGCCACCGTTTTTTGTCTGTGACATTAAACATCAGAGACCTAGACAGGGACGGTGTCCATCTCGACCTAGACGCGAACCAGCAACTATATAACAAGCTAGCAGGATTGACTAAGCGTTGGCTGGAGCGTGACGCCGGGGTAGTGTCTCTCCGCCTGCCGAAATCGTGCATCCCTCCTATCACCTTTCCTCCTCAATAATGTTTTCTTTCAGACATCAGACCACTGACTGACTTATCTTATTTTATATATTTTTGTTCTCGTTTGTTTGATTGTTGACCTATTGACCCTATCACGTTCTTGACGCAGATTTGAGCCTATTAGGGATGCTTTGGAGCCTTTGTTACCATCGGGGGTGTTTGGAGGCCTTTAGTTTGGTTGCTTCAGCCTCTGCAATTGTCTTTGAGTTAGCTGTGGGCAGGAGACTGATTTTGGAGAGGTAATTGTAAGAGTGAGAGAGCTTCATTTAGTATTGCTAATCTGGCGACCTCTGCGTCATAGGAGCGTGAAAGGGTTATAATAATAATAATAATAATAGTTCTTAAAGCTAGCGCATGCTAAGCTAGCTAAGGATAGCTCAATAAGGCCGATTAGGCGTATTTCCATTGGGGTCCTGTACTACTACCCCATCCCTTTGCTCATGAGGGATGGTAACGACTCCGTGCTTGTGAAAAATCTTTAATGCGCCGAGCGTGGGCGCGAACCCGGGCCTTCTGGGTGGAAGTCCGAGACGCTAGTCACTACACCAAGCGAGCCGCTTGAGTGTTGCCGGATGAATTTGTGAGTACTGTAATGTATCCTTAACTTTAGTCATATAAGTTTGCTATTCAGTGTTTCCCATACTAGGCTAGTCTATAAATAACTTGACGGTTATTCATTATTTTGTTGAGTATTTAGCCAATATTATAGGACCATAATAACCATTAGGGAAAATGGCAGAAAAGGCTTTCAAGAACCAGAGCTGGACTAAGGGGGGTTATGAATAGGCTCATATCTGACATTGAAACCTTCACCACAACCGCGGCCCTTGAGGACCTGGGAGCTAGATTGGACAACATCCAAAATACCTATGATTGTATAAGTGCTCTTAGCGAAACAATATTGGCAAGTTTGAGTGGGGAGGAGGAGATAACAACCGAATGTGAAAACCGGTCTGTGTATGACGAAACTGTGTTCCGGGCGCGGCGTATGATACAGTGAGCTCTCGCAGGTAAACAGGAGGGTGAGCATAACGCTGCCAGACGCACGGACCCACGGGGCACGGTGAATCTCCCCAAGCTGAACTTGCCGAAGTTTGGGGGGCACTTGACAGAATGGTTGGCATTCTGGGACGTGTTTAGGTCTACCGTACATGATTCAGATTTAGATAATGTAAGGAAGTTTCATTATCTTAAGGGTCAATTAGAAGGGGAGGCTTTTCACTTAATAGAAGGGAGCGGTAGTGGGGGAAAGTTATAAAAGGCAGTGCAGTTACTAGAATCCACATATGGTGATCGAGAACAACTAAAGGTGGCCAATGTCGTTGCCTTATTGAAATTGGCAGAACCTAGATATAAGGTAGAAGAGTTAGCCAAATTTAGAGCCAAAATGGCGTGCCACACTCGATCTTTGGAGACATTAGTGCTGACCTCAAATGAGATGATAGTGATTATTCTTAGACAGAAGCTTCCTCTGGCAATACTGGATAAGGTTAGATCATTTGACCTGGGTGAGTTTAAAACCTCATTCAGTAAAGAAATTAGCATTTTGCAGTTGAACAGTGGGAGATCCTTAAGTCAGTCGGGAGGGGGTGAATCATTAGATCTGAGGGGGACAGTTAGCATCACAGTGGGCACCAAGGGAAAAAAGGAAGGTTCACACAAGAAACCACAAGCTGTATGTAAACTATTTAACAGCGATAAGCATAAGTGGTGTTTTTGTGGGAAATACCATCCAAATGAAGCCAAAATTGCACAAGCTAAAAGGTTAAAGCTATGTGTAGGTTGTCTGGGTAAAGATCGTGGCAAACAAGGACAATGCACTGTCAGCTACTTAAGACCTTGCCGTCACTGTAAAGGACATCACTTTGACAAGTTGTGTCCTGCAGTTGACAAGAGTAAGGATAATAAGTCAGAGGGTACTACAACATTGACACTGGGTAGTGTGAAAGACCCCACTACTTTACCCACTATAAAGATGCCCATGGAGAGTAGTGACAGTGATACTGTTTGTTGGGTACTTCTAGACCAAGGGTCCCAACGGTCTTTTATTAAGAGGTCCGTTTAAAAGGGATTAAAGCATAGTATCGTGGGGGCTGAGACTCTATGGTTGCTTTACGGGAGTCACCGACAACCTGGAATATAAGGTGGCGGAGGTTTCTTATATCTACCGTAGGCAAAGATGCTTCATGAAATGTATCGTAGTAGACACTCTACCGGAATAAAAGTCTGTGGGGGTGATGAAGGTAGAACAAGTCCTGTGCCACAAAGGAAATCATCTGTTTGACACCGTGGGAGATCTATCAGAGGTGCATATTCTGCTCGGTGTTGATTATTATTATGATATAGTATACCCAAGGTTTAAGAGGATGTGTGGAGTAATATTAATCCCCACTAAATTTGGCTATTGTATGAGTGGAAAGGTACATACAACCCAATCAAATGTCCTGGTCGGCACGGTTTCTATACTGCGGGTGAATGTAACCGCGGCAGAAGAGTTGGTGGATAATGAAACCAAACCTACTGACCCTAAAGTAACTGCCGAATTTGACCTGGAAAGGTTGTGGAAATTGGATCACATAGGTATAAATCCTATGGAGACTGACTATGACTCGGAAATTGCGATTAGAAAGTTTGAGGACTCTGTGAGCATTTGTGCCGCAGAAAAGTAATATGAAGTTAGTTTACCTTGGAGGTCGGAAGAGATAAGCCTGCCCACCAACTACGGTTTGGCATTGGGTCTCCTGCGCGCACTACAGCGGAAGTTCGCTAGTGAGCCGAGCATTTGCAAGGCGTACGACGTCGTATTTCGAAGTTACTTGGACCGAGGGTTTATTGAGCTTGTTGATGTCCAGGAGCCGGTGAGAAAGGGGAGAGTCCACTATTTGGCCCATCATGGGGTACGAAAGGACAACGTCACCACGCCAATAAGGGTGGTGTACGACTGCTTGGCCCGACAAGGTAATAATCCAGCCTAAATGATTGCCTTTTGACAGGCCCTTGATGCAGCCCCCCGCGCTACCTCCTTCAGCTTCGTCTTCCGCAGGCGCCACACAACTTAGGCCACGCCCCTCGACACGCAGCCAATCAGCCTCGACCCCACCAACCGACCACCATCCCGCATCCAGTGCGCATGCGTGAAGCGGTTCCCCCCTTTCTCTTTCCCAGAATACCCCTCCACCAATAGTAGACTTTTGCCCCTTGTTTTTCGCCTCCTCTGATCCTCCACCCTTTATATATACCCTTCCTGTTTACCTTTTATATCATTCCACCCTTACTTGATAATGCTGGTTGTCCAGTGAAACGCGTCGTATATCCTGTATCATCATTTACATTTATGTAACCCTGTACCACCATGAATTTTGCTCATCTCCTTCATCTACTTCCTGCCACCCAGCGAAAACTCATCAGAGACCTGGAAACTTTGAATAATAAAATTTCCAATGCAGAAATTGCCATTTCTTTCAACCTCGTATGTATTAAAGAAAATTTATTACCTGGCTTTACTAACATATATATATATATATATTTATATATATATATATATATATATATATAATCTGACATACGGAGCCCTGTATGTTAATTTAAGAGTTAGAATTAAGAGTTGAAGGAGTGCCAAACTACCCAGGCGGCGAAGCAGACCAGCGAGTGGGAAACCAGCTCGTCCGCATACCAGCAAACAAGCCTTCACACCTGCATGCGTCATAGGGGACCCTGCAAACTACTTCGATGACCCGACGCTATGACGTATGATCGACGCCAGGAGACTCCATTGGACCACGCACCTGCTACGCAACTCGAGGAGCTGTGATTGGGGCGCGCACCATCCCTCGCCTCCTGATTCGTTTCTACACCATCATTGTTTAGTATATAAGACCCGAGTAGTGGGCATTCAAATCAGTCTCATTTGGAGTTGGGAAGGTGAACTTGCAGCTGGAGGAAGACGGGGTGAAGTATTATAATGGGATTGTGACTGTCAGTCAGATTATATAAGTGTGTGTTAAGTGTGTTCGGTGTAAACACTTATGTTATGTTGGTTAGTGAGATATGTGATTGGGAATTAATGTTAACGCTACTATTATGTACTTAACTATTTTAGTTGACTAACTTGTGGACTAAAGCAACTCTTCAAGTAATTGGGTTATGATAAAAGTAATACTATTGTTTTATATTAAGACTTACGAGTTTTTCATTTTCTTTTAATTAAGCTTACATTGCTTAACGGTACTTAGTACGGTGATACTATTGTTTCATATTAGTAATATCGCCTTTAGACTAACATGCTTGTTTTAATGTTACTTCTAGTGATTTCCTAAGCTGAAGAAAATTCTTTTAGCTTAAAATATTATTTTTGCTTTTCATATTATTTGAGTGAGACCTGAATCGAATCTATGAAGCGATCCTGTAACTTAATTTACTCATAATCAAACTTCAATGTTACGTGGTTAAGAAATACATTTATCTAATTATTAAATATATATCTAACTTTTTATGTGACTGATATTAATCCTGATGATAATAATAATATAATACTATTAACGTAAGACAAGAACAGAGAATAATAACTACATTAAATATAAATAAAAGGACATATAAGAAAATTATCTATTCATTTCAAAAAGGGTAAGAGACAGAAATATTCTTACTTTAATATTTATCTTTCAAGACTTTTTATAGAATTAATAGTCCTTCTTTAGATATAACTTTTTCGGTTCATAACCATAGCCTACTAAGCTTAGGTTAAATAATAATTCTTTATAAATACTACATGACTTTAATTAGTTTCAGTATTTTTTCATAATTAAAGAGTATCAGTCAATAAAGGATAAAAAGTCCTAAGATCCAAAAGGAGAGGAAGCAACAACAGGAAATAATTTTATTAGATTTTACTTTTGTTTTGCCTTCAGCTGACTGATACCTTTATATATATCTCTGTGCTATCTAGATTCATAAAGTTAACCACTTGAGGATCAAGATACGTAACAGAAGAGTGGCGACCTTGCCAGGATTAGTTTCATACAGTTTCACTCAGTTTCATTACTGTTTCACTACTTAAAAATCAAATATTAATCATGCCTCAACTAATTAATGACTAAGATGCTCGAGTTTTCATAGAATCAGAACCCACAGCCCCTGATATTGACAGTCTGTCAAAATCCGAACTGAAAGTGCTTGCCTCACATCTCCAGTTAACTATCTCAAACATGTCTAAAGTAGAGGTGGCTTAGACCATAAAAACCCACCTGTTCCCTGTAGAAGGCGGGGAGGGAGACGGAGCAGTTGGTGGGATCCCGAGTAAACCTAGCCAACTTGACGTACAATTGCCACCTGGTTTGACCGGTGATCAAATATTCGAACTCGAACTAGCCAGAATAAAAGCAAATATCGAAGAAGCCAGAATAAAGACCGAACATTATGAATATCAATATCGTATAGCTCAACTAAATGTCGATACAAATGCTCCCGTAATTGCTCCCCCTCTGGGATTGACTATGGCTAGTGTCATTCCACCTTTCACTGAGGATAATGTGCAGGATTTCTTTGTTTTGTTTTGTTGCTGGAGGTATGAAGTGGACAAGATATCAATGGCCTTTTATGTTACAAACCGTTTTGACAGGGCAGGCTCGAGCCACGTATTTGTCAGAAGTAGCAGAGGTTAGGCAGGATTATGACAATCTCAAAGAAGCTATCGTAAAAACCTATCCATTACAGCCTGAGGCTTACAGGCAATCTTTCCGTAAAAACCAGAAGAAAGTAGAAGAAACCCATAAGGTATTCGCCAGGACCATGACTAAAACTTTCAATCATTGGGTCAAGAGTAAGAAAGTCACAAGCTACAACGATCTGAAGGAGTTGGTCCTGTTAGAAAATTTCCTATGGAAAATTGATTCTTCTGTAGCCTATCATTTAAGGGGGAAAAAGGTAGATTGTCTTGCCGACGCCGCTGGCATGGCTGACACACACGTGCTCAACAACAAATTTCGTGGAAAGAAGCCCTACGATAATTCTAGCTCTAATTTTAAATATCCCAATCACAAATCTGACCGACCCAGTCACAAGCCTGTAACGCCTTCCCCAGCTAGCCAAAATAGAATTGTTCCCCCAACTAAAAATGCAACTCAGGACAATGGTAACAGAGGTGGGGCCCAAATTAATAGTAATGCTCAAAGAGGAAACGTTCCCGTATCCCCTAAAGTATGTACTTTTTGTGGCAAGAGAGGCCACCTAGCCTATTAGTGCTGGGCCAAGGAGAGAACAGAGAGATCGGGGCAGACAGTTGCCGCCGTATCTCAAACTCCATATGTGCCTGTAATGCAGGACTCCCGACAGAAGGAGTACCTAGCACCAAAAGTTCCTTTAATGCAAGACTCCCGACAGAAGGAGTACCTAGCCCCAATAGTTCCTGTAATACAGGACTCCCGACAGAAGGAGTACCTAGCAGCTAACGTAAATCATCTAGACAGGGGTGTAGTAGCATGCGTGGTGCAACCCACTAGGGTTAAGCCAATAATAATTTCACCATCAGTGCAGGACAGTTACCGTCCCTCTATTTCATCTGGCAACGTGAGATTAAATGGTTGTATGCATGAGGTAAAAATTCTGAGAGACACCGGTTCTACTAGCACCCTCATGGTGAATCCTTACACTGAGTGCCCACCTGGCGAACCAGTTGTAATGAGAGGTGCTGGAGGCCAATTTTATGCAGACTTGGTAAAAGGCGAAATTGAATGTGAGTTACTACAGGGTGAGGCCACCATAGCTTTGTGTAGGTCCCAAGATATCCCTGTGCCCGTGGTAACACTCCTTTTGGGGATGATGTAGCAGGTGAGAAGGTCCAATAGACCCCATTTTGTCACTTTCCCCTGTTAACGAGCCACTAACCGGTGAGCTCGAAAAGGAGATGCCAACAGTGTTTCCTGTGTGTGCCGTCACACGTTCAATGTCTCAAGTAGCAGTTCCCTCAGACAGAAATGTACCGAATGTAAGAGTTGATGAAAGGGATGATGAGAGTGTGAATGACGCTCCAACTGTGCCTGATGATGTGACTGAGGTGGATTTATCTGACACCTTTATGGCTCATCTTGACCCTAACTATGACCATGAAACCCCTCTAAATTGTCCTAGTGGCCTGGTAGAACTACAGAGAGATGATAGTGAATGCAAGGAGTTAGCTGCCAGGGCCGTGAGTGAAGAGGAATGTGAGAAGGAGGGTGGTGAATGTTTCTACCTCAAAGGAGGAGTATTGTGGCGTAGATGGAGACAGCCACACAGACCAATCGATGACTGGGCCTGGGACGTCCATCAAGTAGTAGTCCCCAAACCTTGTCTTAGAGATATCTTGGAAATGGCACATTGTATACCATTGGCAGGACACCTAGGTGTGAGAAAAATTCTAGACAGAATCAGAGCCCACTTTCACTGGCCAGGAATGCGTGCAGATGTAGTGGAGTTTTGTAGAGTGTGTCACACTTGCCAGATGACAGGAAAACTCAATCAGAAGGTGCCTGTACATCCTCTGGTGCCCTTGTCCGTCTTCGAGAATCCTTTTACTCGGGTGGTAGTGGACATTGTAGGCCCATTGCCTAAGACTTCCCAAGGTAACATTTATTTATTAACTATTATGGACATGGCAACTCACTACCCAGAGGCCCTGGGTAGTCCCTTAAGGACTACCTCTGCTCCAACTGTTATCAAGGAACTGCTCAAATTCTTCACCAGAATGGGTTTCCCCCATGAGGTGCAAAGTGATCAAGGAACTAATTTTACCTCTAACATTTTTCAGCAGTCCCTGAAGGAGTTGGGTATCGAACATGTTTAGTCTAGCACCTACCACCCAGAGAGTCCAGGGGTTCTCGAACGATATCATCAGACATTAAAAGGAATGTTGCGTAAATATTGTACAGAGACCGGAGTTAAGTGGGATAAGGGGGTACCTTTTCTTTTATTTTCTACTTGTGAGGTTCCAACTGAATCCCTGGGTTTTTCCCCTAATGAGCTAGTTTTCGGTCACCAGGTAAGAGGTCCTTTGCAACTATTGCAGGATAGCCTAGTTGGCCAGGAGGGGAACCAAAACCTCAAGTATGTTTCAGATTTCAAAACCCGGCTGAGATCCTCATGTGAGTCTGCAGCTCAAAACTTGACAGTGGCTAAAAGCTCCATGAAGAACTGGTATGACAGAAAAGCCTGTGAGAGGGAGTTTTAGCCCGGTGATGAGGTTTTGGTCCTGCTCCCCCTTTTTGGCCAACCTTTATCTGCCAAGTTCAGGGGCCCATATAAGATCATTCAGAGGGTGAGCATTACCGATTATCTAGTAACTACCCAAGACAGGAGAAAGCCCACGCAAGTATTCCATATAAATATGTTGAAACCCTACCATAGGTCCCCTGATTCCTCTCTTCCAGATTCTCCCACTGTGGCAGTGAATGTCAGGACCTGTGGACAGCCTGGTGCGGACAAAGTCTTCAGTTCTCTTACTGAACCCGCAACAGACTGTTCCAGAGCCTGAAGGTATCCATGCAGACTTTGACTTGTCATGTAGCCTATCCAACTTTCAGTATAATTCAGTAGCTTGGGGGAAATTACCATCTAAACTAGGTCGTCTTCCCTCTGATCAAGCGAACCAACTAATCTCTGTTTTATCTCGGTCTCCCAGTGTGTTCCGTGATACTCCAGGGCTCCCTTCTTTGGCCGTGCACGACATCGACGTAGGGGATGCAACTCCCATTAAACTATCCCCCTACACCACAACGCAGGAGTATACTGCAGGTCGAGCTTGACTTTATGTTATCAAACGAGCTGATCACAAGGGCCTTAAGCCAGTGGAGTAGTCCGGTCATACTTGTGCCAAAGCCAGACGGGAGCCATAGGTTATGTATGGACTATAGGCAAGTTAATGCTGTCACAAAGATCGATACCTACCAACTGCCACGGATCAAAGATTACATTTACCAGGTTGGCCTCATACAGCAGTAAGACTAATTTAATGAGAGGATTTTGGCAATTAGCTCTCCCTTGTAGCGAGGTAAATATCATGCTTTAGTAGTGCGCTTTCAAGCCTTCAGCTGTGAGATGCCTTGCAGTTCGAATAACTCTCCAGCTACGTTCCGGCTATGTTCTGATGTGGTACCTGGAGACGTTGCCTACTTTGGGTGATCTCCTTATTATATCCTCATTATAATCTTGCTGTTGCCAATCTGGTGGTGAATCTATTTATATCTTATGTTTAATATGTACTATACTCTTTAAACTCTTTTCTAGGGGGGAGGTCTGACATACGGAGCCCTGTATGTTAAATTAAGAGTTGAAGGAGTGCCAAACTACCCAGGCGGCGAAGCAGACCAGCGAGCGAACCAGCGAGTGGGAAACCAGCTCGTCCACATACCAGCAAACAAGCCTTCACACCTTAACGTTAACGCTACTATTATGTACTTAACTATTTGATTGGGAATTAACGTTAACGCTACTATTATGTACTTAACTATTTTAGTTGACTAACTTGTGGACTAAAGCAACTCTTCAAGTAATTGGGTTATGATAAAAGTAATACTATTTTTTTATATTAAGACTTACACGTGCTTTCATTTTCTCTTAATTAAACTTACATTGCTTAACGGTACTTTTTTTTTTTTTTTTTTTAAAGAGACAATGAACGGAGGAAGGAAAAACACAGATAAAACAAAAAGGTCCATATGCCTAAAGGCATCCTCCATTCATAAAATGTTTGTAACAACTGGATTTAAACATTTGTAGATTGTAAGTTTGTGGAAAGCAATTCGAGGGAAGTGAATTCCAAAGAGTAGTAGTTCTAGGGATAAATTAATTTTGATAAGCAGAAGTTCTGCATTGTGGAGGAGAAAGTGTAAATTCATGGGTGCTCTCAGCTGCCCTAGTTATACGGGGAAAGATGTGGAGAGGCGGCACAATTGAAGCAAGTTCCTCGGAACAATTGCTGTGAAAATATCTGTAGAATAATGCAAGGGATGCAACGTTTCTTCGTATGGATAATGTAGGAAGGTCCTGTGTGATTGCAGGGTTATTGATTAATCTAATAACTTTATTTTGAATTATGTCCAACTGCCTCAATGCAACCACTCCACTTCCACTCCACAGAGGTGAACAGTAATCCATCCGAGAACGCACATGACTTTTATATATCACGGCCAACTGCTCGTCAGTGAAGAATTCTCGAACTCTGTACAGGAGTCCCAGTTTTTTAGAGGCATTCTTAGCAATGCTTCTAACATAATGTGTCCAGCTCAAGTTAGTAGTTAATGTTACACCGAGAATGTCAATACTAGGGGAAGTGGGAATATTTACATCATTAAAAAATATATGGGAGTCAGTGAGATTCTGTCGGTTAGAAAATTGAATGTACTTGGTTTTCTGTGCATTAAAGAAAACTAGATTCTTTTGTCCCCATTCTTCAATTCTAGAAAGGTCCTGGTTCAGAGAAATTGCAGTGCTTATTTTTGAATTTATAAGATCGGGTTGGGTGAAAGAATTGGTAAATGTGAAGGAACTGTGGAGTGTTGAGTCATCTGCATAGGAATGTATTGGATTATGAGTGGTAGTTATGAGATGATTGATATGAATGAGGAACAGAGTTGGGGCCAAAACTGATCCCTGGGGAACACCAGCATTTATTGAGTGAAATTGAGAATAAAGGCCATATACCATTACACGTATTTTTCTGTTATGAAGATAAGAAGAAATTAGTGGAACTAATGATGCAAGGCCGTAGTGTGACATCTTCGACAATAAGGATTGATGCCAGACTCTATCAAATGCCTTTGATATATCCAGTGCTATTGTATGTGTTTCACCATGTTGGTCTGTAGCTTGGTTGATTTGATGCGTAAGAAGGCAAAGAAAGTCTGCAGTTGATCGACATCGTCTAAAACCATATTGCCTATCACTGATTAATTTATTATTCTCAAGATGCTTAATTATGTGATTATTTAATATAATTTCAAAGACTTTACCAAGAGTGGAAGTTATAGCTATTGGTCTGTAGTTTGATGGATCTGAAGAGGCACCTTTTTTAGGAACTGGATGGAGGTTTGCTTCTTTCCAGGGTACTGGGAAGCATGAGGTATGAGTACATAGACGGACAAATTTTGCCAATACAGGAGCGAGCACCAAGGAGCAATTCTTAAGTACTATTGGAGGAATTTCATCTGGACCAGGAGCCTTATCTACTGAGAGATTCTGCAAAATAGTTTTGACATGTCTGGTGTGGATCTTAAGTGAGGGAATTTCAGGCGAAATAATATTAAGTACAGGGACATCTTGATTTATTTCATCTAAGGTTGAGTTGGTGGAGAAAATATCCGCAAGAAGGTTAGCTTTACCTTACGTAAGTGATACTATTGTTTCATATTAGTAATATTGCCTTTAGACTAACATGGCTGTTTTAATGTTACTTCTAGTGATTTCGTAAGCTGAAGAAAATTCTTTTAGCTTAAAATATTATTTTTGCTTTTCATATTATTTGAGTGAGACTTGAATCGAATCTATGAGGCGATCCTGTAACTTAATTTACTCATAATCAAACCTCAATGTTACGTGGTTAAGAAATACATTTATCTAATTATTAAATATATATATCTAACTTTTTATGTGACTTTGATATTAATCCTGATGATAATAATAATATAATACTATTAACGTAAGACAAGAACCAAGAATAATCACATTAAATATAAATAAAAGGACATATAAGAAAACTATCTATTCATTTAAAAAAGGGTAAGAGACAGAAATATTCTTACTTTAATATTTATCTTTCAAGACTTTTTATAGAATTAATAGTCCTTCTTTAGATATAACTTCTTCGGTTCATAACCATAGCCTACTAAGCTTCGGTTAAATAATAATTCTTTATAAATACCACATGACTTTAATTAGTTTCGGTATTTTTTCATAATTAAAGAGTATCAGTTAATAAAGGATACCAAGTCCTAAGATCCAAAAGGAGAGGAAGCAACAACAGGAAATAATTTTATTAGATTTTTCTTTTGTTTTGCCTTCAGCTGACTGATACCTTAATATATATATCTGTGCTATCTACATTCATCAAGTTAACCACTTGAGGATCAAGATACGTAACAATATATTATATATATATAATATATATATATATATTCAATATATATATATATATATATTAATATATAAAATTTATAGTGTATATATAATACGTGTAGGCCTACAGGTATTTGTGTGTCAAAATAAACGAAAACTTTTTCCTCTAGTGGGTAGAGAGCAATTTATCCCTTTCTTTACTGCATAGATGAGAGAGAGAGAAGGGGGGGGGGGGGGGTACCCGTGATCACTGTACAAGACAGTAGATGTGACAACGTGTGGTATTGAGATGCCTTGGTAAAAAATTGGCTTGGTAATGAGCTGGTATGGTGATGAAACCGACTGGTGAAGAAAAGGTATGGTCATGAGGTGACTCGTCTTGTTTGTGTGAGGAGATGGCATGGTCATGAGATGTCCTGATACGTTACTACATTATGACCTCTATCTCCCTATCTAGAACACTCTCAACCCATGTGTTTGCTAAATTTCATTAATCGATTTTAGGACTAGAGTTGGTTGTTGGAAGGAACATAATAATATTATATATTCTCTTAACCCCATTTCTAATAAATCCGTATACCACGGATCACACCTATTTCACTAATATATCTGAACAAATGACTCGGTATTATCAGTATCTCAAAACACCTACATGAACAATATTCACTAGTTAGTCATCTACTTATATTTGATGACTACAATATTTTACATGACTTAAGCATCTCCTCTACTTGTTCCTTTTCCTTTGTCTCATAATGGGATTTTTTCGCCTATAAGGTTGTCTAATAGGGTATAGGGTTGTCTTGAGTATGTATCTCGTGGGTGTATCGGGTTCGGACCGATCCGTGGTCCCCTTTATCTTGAGCAAACACGTCTCTGTAAGTCCAGAGGAATTCATGTAAAGTAGTGGCTTGATCTGATGTTAATTGTTTCGGGATCTCGGGTAAGTTAACTGGTCCATTAGTTCCAACAGTGGTGGGTTGCGCGAGTGTAACTTGTCCTAACAGTTTTCCCTTTTGATAATAGATCATGTCATCGCCAAAGTTAGCCAGAACTAATTTCCTCTGGTCGGTAGTAATAAAGGTGGGAGATATTCTCACTTTACTCTGTGCCTCGGGTTCAAAAATCCCGGCAGTCATTCCCTGGGATTTAGGAATTTCTATCATTCTCCAAGATCTAGGGGGAATAGAGTTTACCCGTGGTAGCTATTATTTGAGGTCGTAGGGTGGTCGTCGTGTCTTTCGGCCCGCACTGTATAGTTACCCCCATCTAACTCCTGAGATCTATTCCTAGATATCCATCGAGTCCGCTATTAGATTTTCCGGATAGAACACAAACATTTGTGGTGAATTTAATTCCCTTCCATTGTACCACCACCGTATTAGTTCTCCCTAGAATCGTCAATGGTTGACCCCCGGCTCCTGACAACTGAATACTAGTTTGATTTAATGGCCCTATTTCTTTCTGACTATTCCTCACAAAATTCTCCAAAAGACAACTTCTGTTTGGCCCTGTATCAATTAACTTGTTCGCGGCTTTCCCATTTATTACTATGGTTTCACAAGGCGTTTGTCTCTCTAGTTTATTGACCTCACTATATCGCCCTTCTTTGTGAAGTTTAAGGGAAAATGTTCCCCCCCTTCCGGCATTGTGATTTTTGGCTGGGTTTCTTTCTCTCTGTACTTTTTTTTTTTTTTTTTTTTTTTTTTAAGAGACAATGAACGGAGGAAGGAAAAACACAGATAAAACAAAAAGGTCCATGTGCCTAAAGGCATCCTCCATTCATAAAATGTTTGTAACAGCTGGATTTAAACATTTGTAGATTGTAAGTTTGTGGAAAGCAATTCGAGGGAAGTGAATTCCAAAGAGTAGTAGATCTGGGGATAAATGAATTCTGATAAGCAGAAGTTCTGCATTGTGGAGGAGAAAGTGTAAATTCATGGGCGCTCTCAGCTGCCCTAGTTCTACGGGGAAAGATGTGGAGAGGCGGCACAATTGAAGCAAGTTCCTCGGAACAATTGCTGTGAAAATATCTGTAGAATAATGCAAGGGATGCAACGTTTCTTCGTATGGATAATGTAGGAAGGTCCTGTGTGATTGCAGGGTTATTGATTAATCTAATAGCTTTATTTTGAATTTTGTCCAACTGCCTCAATGCAACCACTCCACTTCCACCCCACAGAGGTGAACAGTAATCCATCTGAGAACGCACATGACTTTTATATATCACGGCCAACTGCTCGTCAGTGAAGAATTATCGAACTCTGTACAGGAGTCCCAGTTTTTTAGAGGCATTCTTAGCAATGCTTCTAACATAATGTGTCCAGCTCAAGTTATTAGTTAATGTTACACCGAGAATGTCAATACTAGGGGAAGTGGGAATATTTACATCATTAAAAAATATATGGGAGTCGGTGAGATTCTGTTGGTTAGAAAATTGAATGTACTTGGTTTTCTGTGCATTAAAGGAAACTAGATTATTTTGTCCCCATCCATTAATTCTAGAAAGGTCCTGGTTCAGAGAAATTGCAGTGTTTATTTTTGAATTTATAAGATCGGGTTGGGTGAAAGAATTGGTAAATGTGAAGGAACTGTGGAGTGTTGAGTCATCTGCGTAGGAATGTATTGGATTATGAGTGGTAGATATGAGATCATTGATATAAATGAGGAACAGAATTGGGGCCAAAACTGATCCCTGGAGAACACCAGCATTTATTGAGTGAAATTGAGAATAAAGGCCATCTACCATTACACATATTTTTCTGTTATGAAGATAAGAAGAAATTAGTGGAACTAATGATGCAAGGCCGTAGTGTGACATCTTCGACAATAAGGATTGATGCCAGACTCTATCAAATGCCTTTGATATATCCAGTGCTATTGTATGTGTTTCACCATGTTGGTCTGTAGCTTGGTTGATTTGATGCGTAAGAAGGCAAAGCATGTCTGCAGTTGATCGACATCGTCTAAAACCATATTGCCTATCACTGATTAATTTATTATTCTCAAGATGCTTAATTATGTGATTATTTAATATAATTTCAAAGACTTTACCAAGAGTGGAAGTTATAGCTATTGGTCTGTAGTTTGATGGATCTGAAGAGGCACCTTTTTTAGGAACTGGATGGATGTTTGCTTCTTTCCAGGGTACTGGGAAGCATGAGGTAAGAGTACACATAGGCAAAATTTGTGCCACTACAGGAGCGAGCACCAAGGAGCAATTCTTAAGTACTATTGGAGGAATTTCATCTGGACCAGGAGCCTTATCTACTGAGAGATTCTGCAAAATAGTTTTGACATGTCTGGTGTGGATCTTAAGTGAGGGAATTTCAGGCGAATTAAAATTAAGTACAGGGACATCTTGATTTATTTCATCTAAGGTTGAGTTGGTGGAGAAAATATCCGCAAGAAGGTTAGCTTTACCTCGTGGGTCACTTACAAGATTGCCAGTCGGAGATTTTAATGGTGGAGTGGATGAAGCAGTAGTGAAGTTGGATTTAAATGAGTTAAGAGTAGACCAAAATATTTTGTTATCATTTGGATTATTTAGAAGTTTATTTGCCTGCTTGTGGAGAAAGTTTTATTTAGTTAGGTTAAATACAGTTTTGGCATGATTTCTGATGTTTCTAAAGTAATTAAAGGCTTCATGTGTTTTTTATCTTGTGTATGCATTGTAGACTATTGCTTTTTGTTCAGTTACTCTAGCACAATTATGGTCAAACCATTTAGGTGAATTAGATCTTTTACTGTACTTTTGATGAGGAATAAAAGTTTCCATTCCAATTTTTACAAAATCTTGTATGTGGCTCAAGGTGGAGTGTGCATCATTAGAAAAGAAAAAGGTCCAGGGAATATCAATAAAGAAACCTTGAAGACCCTCCCAGTCTGCCCTATCGTAATGCCATTTAGTCACCAAAACAGGTTCAGAGTGGGAAGGTGTGGTAGGTGATAGACAGGTGGCCTGTATCAGACAGTGATCAGAAGATCCAAGCGGGGACCTCACTGTAACATCATAATTTTCTGAATTGGTTGTTAAAAATAAGTCCAGTAGGTGGGAATTATGATTAGGATTATCTGGTACACGGGTGGGTTGGTTGACTAGTTGAGTGAGATTAAATGAGTCTGCAAATAGCTCACATTCAAGACCAGCATAATCAGTCCTGGCTGAATGAGTGAGCCATTCAACATTATGGACATTAAAATCACCCAACACAGTGATTTCAGAAGAAGCATTTAAGTTGAGGACACTGAGTTGTGAGGACAGAGAATCAAAAAGACTTTGCTCTGGAGGAGTATTTGGGGAACGGTAGATGCAACATATGTATTTAAATTTACCAGCAGAAATTAATTTGTATATAGAATAATCAAAATAGGGACAATTGAAACTAGTAACCTCCTCCAGGGCAATTTCAGATTTTGCGAAGCAACATACACCTCCTTTAGGTCTGAAATTTTGGAGAAGTTGATAACCTGGAAAATTAAATCTAGACGTGTCAGATGTGGATGTTACTTGAGTCTCTGTCAAAAAAAGGAGAGTAGGGGATTCTGCTTGAAGAAATTGGTGTACAGAATTGATGTTAGAGTGAAGTCCCCTTATATTGCTAAAGAAAAAGCTGCACCGACGAGCAGCTTTGGGACGTTGCAATGCTCTTGACACAGTCGCATGATGACGACCGGGAGGGCCCTGTGTCAATGACCCAACCCTGCCGGGGGTGGATATCCGAGGGACCACCAGGTTTGCTCTTAACAATTGTTAACAACTTTACTGGAAGCATTCCTCCCTGGTTTGAATCTGTCACCCTTGGTAGGGGTCGATCATTTGGAGGTGTGGGCCTTGAGTTAAATCTAGGTGTTGGGGTTTGGGGACGGTTGGAACAGTTCCTAGCTAGGTGTACGGTTTGTCTGCATATACAGCATCGGATCATTGTTCTCTGATACCCTTTGTTTGGGTTTTCCTCTTCCCATTTCTTTTTCTCCTCTCTTAACTCTCTGGCTTCCATTATTTTCTTAATCACCTCCATGAGTTCCTTATAGATAGTCACTTCATGGATAATGCAGTGCCTTCTAACTTCCACAGGACATGTTTGAATCATAATCTCTCTGATTTCTGTTTCCTGACTCTCTTGGTCATGTGGGGGTAAGCAAGTTTGACATTTTTCGTGATCTCCCTCCTCAGGGTTCTCACATTTTGGCAGTCTAGTTTCATACTCTTTAGTTTGTCTCTGGCCTTCCTTGTGGAGGTTTCTCGGCCAAATTCTTCAATTAGAGCAATCCTAACTTCTGCCCATGACACTAGTCCCTCTAGAGTCTAGACGTACTCTTACATCGTTCAGGGCCTTGCGTAAGTGTGCCTTTCCATAGGCGATCTTCTTTCCATTTTCTTCTACATAAAGTAGCGTGAATTGATATTCTAATTGTTCAATCCATAGCTCGATTTCTTCTTTCCCCTCTTCCCATAATCTGAACGGTAATACTGCCGTCATTATGTCTGATCTGTTAGATAAATATACTCAATCTAAACAATTTGTGGAATCCCACCGCTTGCCACCAAAATGTAGTACTTATTTTATTTGTCTAATTATACTACTAAGGTGGGGAATAATTCGACAGTCATTTAGAAGTTTGTATACTTTATTTAACAAACTTACTAATAGCTTTATACTAACCTAGTAACGATCTCTCGGTTCGGGCCAAAATAAGTTCAACACACAGATAGAATATTTCGTCGACCCACAATAGATGGTACGTTGGAACTCGAGAGCTCCCGTTACCACCTCTTTGGATTCCCGCTATTCAGGTATTTACTCACTTCGACTTCGATCCAGAGTCACGTTTCTAGTCTCCAAAATAATATAGTTTTACCGGGCCCTACTGTATCTACTGAAGAGACCAGGGCATTAATAAGTCTGACCTTTATTTCCATATCTAGAACACTAGATATATTCTCAACTAAACTCCAAAATAATATAACTTTACCGTTACTACATATGACCTCTATTTCCTTAGCTAGAACACTAGATATATTCTTAACTGAACTCCAAAAAAATAATAACTTTACCGGGCCCTAATATGTCTACTCAAGAGACCAGGGCGTCACTACATAATTATGACCTCTATTTCCCTAGCTAAAACACTAGATAGTTTCTTAACTAAACTCCAAAATAATATAGCCTTACCAGGCCGTAATATGCCTACTCAAGAGACCAGGGCGTTACTACATTAATGAATTGGCTTGGTAATGAGCTGGTATGGTGATGAAACCGACCGGTGAAGAAAAGGTCTGGTCATGAGATGGCATGGTCATGAGGTGACTTGTCTTGTTTGTGTGGGGAGATGGCATGGTCATGAGATGTCCTGATACCAATACACAGACTATCCCTAATTGATCCTGGGTGGTGGGAAGAGGTTGGTGAGTTTGACCCAATCTATTAATTGGAGCTCCTTCCTATTTTTCGTTGGGTTTCATTCTTACTAACTACTACTGGCTTGGGTTTTTTGCATCTTTTTTTAGTGAGTCTGATTTGTATTAATTATATTTAATCATTACAATTCGTTTAATTTATTCCATTCTTGTTAATTTAATAATTATTTTGTAGATTTATGTATTTTTCAACTCTGTGTAAGCAGAGTGGTATCGCGCAACCAGATCCCGCCCGTATACTATACACCACCAGTCGGCTTATCCGTCGTCGTCGTTGTCCGTCTGTCTGTCCACAAACTCACAACATTTGGTAAGATAGTTTCACTTTAAATGACAATTTAAATATAAATTTTTTGAGATATTATATCATAAAGGTCAAGATATGGGTCAAAGGTCAACTCTTCTATATATATCAATGTAAATAACTGATGAGTTTTAATCATATTAGGCAAAGTTTTTCTATTTTCCAAGGCAATGTCAAAGCTAACAAAACAAGTACTTGTACAGAAAGGTCAAGGTCACAGGTAAAGTTCAAAGGTCAACATTGATTTTTAGTTAACAAAAGATTACTCAAATTTCGGAAAACTGGCTGTGTTAGTTGCTTATTACTTAGATAATATATTTATCAAGTTTCATATACATATTTTAACAGTTACGGATAAGGTTAAAGGTCAAAACAAGAGTTTTCCCTAAACTCCTCCATGAAATTGTAAGGTATTGTAACGAAATTGTGCAGCCAAATTCAGTTGGTCAATGCGACGATCATCCAAATATATTGTGTAGATATACTAAAGGGTTAGGTGACAGGTCAATGTCAAATAGAAGGTCAATATGCTAAGATCTTTATATAGATATACTGTATATTGTTGTTTACCTGGTGATGGAATATATTAAACAGTAAGAAAGTTAATAATAATTTCATAATTTAATTATTGTAATTATTAAACAGGAAGGGGTCGGGCGCAAGTTGGACTAAATAATAGTCCATCTGGCGCCTGGCCCGGGGAGACGATTAATATGAAGGGTGCGTCTGGAAGTGTGGTGGGCGGGCTTGTGGCTTTGGCTCCGCTGCATGTCCGCCTGCCGAGATCGGACCCTCTCCGGGTGGTCGGGGGCTGGGGGAGGGCTGGAGCGACCTTGGTGACCCTGGTCTCTGGGTGTTCTCCCGGGTGACCTAGATGTGTGTGAATTTTGTGTTTTGTCTGTGTTTGTTCGTTGTTTTGTCTTGTGTTTTGTGTTTTCCCTGGTCTTGCTCTGTCTTGAGTCGGCCACCCCCAAGAAAATAAAAACCAAAAAATCATAAAATAAAATAAAATAGAAAATAAAAATTCAAAATATGTTGTGCTCCTACCCCTCAAAATTGTACCTTTGGGTCCCAAAACCCAAGGAAAAAAAATAAAAAAATTAGAAACAATATTTAGAGGTTGCACATCGACCATGAAGTTTCACTAATTTGTCATATTTCCAAAAATCGTACTTTCTCAGGATTCATTTTTTCTTTGCAGGTTATCAAATGTGTTAAAGTGCTTGCAGTGTTTTTGAAAGTGTAAAGTGAAAATACTGCTCCAGGTAGTAGTATGTGTATAAGACTAAAAGTTTACAAGTGCATAAGACTACGTATTGTATAAATGACAACATGGCTATGCAAAGTAGACGTAAAATTTACCTTGTCAGTACTAAAGATGATCTAACAGGAACCAAGCTGCCATCAAAAGGCGAAGTCCTCAGCAACTTCCTTCACTACCATCAAGAGAAAAAACTAACAATTCATTCTAGTGCCACTGCCGTAGTTGATGGGGTAATAAGAGTTTTGGACGAAAGCCCGCATCCCGACAATTCAAAACGACCATTCCATTGTTAAGGTAGAAAAACTGTATACTAGAATACCAGCAGTTGAAGAAGGGCTAAAATCGGAGATCAACTCTCCAAATTGAGAAGGAAGAGGTTTTCAAGCACACATTAAAGGACTTGTTTGATGTGGCCACTGCCAATGCTCTAACGACCATTCGTATTCAGAAGGACAAAGATTTCCTTCTTGGCCAAAGAGAACCAGGCCGCAGAGGAAATATGGGTCCAGTGGATGTTTCCTTGACAAAGAGAGAAATTAGAGCCTCCAAGCGAAGGAAAGTACAAGAAGAGAGGAAGCTTCGATCTGATCAGGCGGGATCAACCTCTTTCCAATTTCTGCAGATGGAGTCGTCAATTACAGGAAGTAGCAGTGGTCTAGAGGTGTCCAATGAAGAAGACGATGGTGGTGTCGGAGCAACTGCAGATGTGGAAGCCACTTCTGGTCCAAAACTGACGCTGATCATGAAGAGGTCGCACTAGTCATCCAAGACAATCAAGCCAAAGTGATTTCCTGGGCTGAGAAGGCTTTGGAAGAACTACCTGATCTGAGGGACGACTACCGAGAACTTCTGGAGCTCTCATTGATTTTCCTTGGAGGAACCCCATCTAGAGGAGTTCATTTTATTCGTCCTGGACCAATGCATCATGCTCGCTGGATGTCAAAGGTAATATACTCGCTGAAAGTGTGGATGTTCCGCGGACAATTCAAGTTGACTCAAAGAGAGGTGCAGGGCTTGCGTAGGATGTCCATCTTTGTTGCTACTTTGTATGTGAAGTACTAGATTGAGGCTCCCCTTCCCATGTCTGCTCTCCGAAATGACTTAGAGCTTCTGAAAAACCTCCATGCCTATAGAAGTATTGATAAAGCAGTTTCAAAAGCCACATTGCAAAAATTCAGCTCCTATCAATGGTATTTGTCGGTAGAACTAGTGGCACTTAGCTTCATTTTATCCTGTCGTTTCATTTAGCACAAAGAGCTTGATGGCAAAGGCCCTGAGCGAGCAACCTGGAACGGAAGACCCGCCCAAACGAGTGAGAGTCGCAGCTGAAGCTATCCAGGAACATGGTTTGGAAGACTTTGTGACCAAAGGAACACAAGCTTTCTTCAAGAAGATGAGTCTTCCGATCGGATACCTGTGTGAACCCCCAACTCTCTTCAATCTCTCTCTCTCCGCCGCAATGTTGCATCTCTCTCGCTATTCTATTGCTACTATAATAATCAGTGTTCCTCAGAGCTTTCCCAGTGCATACCACCTCCTTTATGTAGGGCACGTGGTACCCGTCTTGCAACTCAATCCCACCCCTACTCTGTGCAACTCTCCAACCCAAGAGTGAAACGTTACTCTCAAACTTTCTTCTACTCAACAGCTGAGCTCTGGAACTCTCTCCCAGAATCAGTCTTTCCCTCTTCCTATGACTTAAATTGCTTCAAACTCCGTGTGTCCAGGCATTTTGGCTCGATCGTCCCTTGATTTTGGCCCTGTCACTCTTTCAACTATGGGGGAGGCACTCGCTATAGGCAATTCTGCCTTTTGCCTCCCTCAATCACTTAAAACTCCTGGAACTCACGAGATGACTTCCAGAAGGCATACAATATTGTTCAAGGAATTAGTCACCAATGACAATGCAGAGCGAGATGCGACACTCATCCAAGAGTATAACAGACTGCTCACCAAGGATGAGGACAAACTACAGTACCTCCTCCAAGTAGTCGCAGCACATCGTCAACAGTTTCCAGATAGCCGAAAATCTACTCTTCTTGGACACCAGTGAATGGAGTGAGATACAGAACATAATTATCATAACCTTTTTCTACTGGGTGGTGGTTGGGGAAAGAGGTTGGTGGGGTACATAAGAGTTGGGTCCTCGTCCCATACCCTGGTCACACAGATAATTAAATGTGATAAATAATTTTATTGATTTATTCATTGTTTCATTACTTGTACATATTTGCATATATTATGTTTCGAGATGTTTTAATATCGTAATATCTTAATTATCTGATGATAAAACTCTTAAAATATGTTAACTAATTTTGTTTTAACAATTGATATACATTATGAAAGCTTCAAGTCTGGTTTGCCTATAGTTAAACGTATATGCGGAATTTGAGTATTGTGTTAAACTTCAAGGTCGTTGTGCAACCTCTAGATCAGGGGTTCCCAAAGTGGTCGATATCGACCCCCAGGGGTCGATATCGACCATCCAAGGGGTCAATGAATCGCCAGGGGTCGAAAGGGGGTCGATAAATGGCTAGGGGGTCTATGAATGGCTAGGTGAGGAACGTTTCAGAAGAAGTAGACCCATCTCTATGTGAAAAGGTTTAAGAATGCTCTGTTCCATTTTGCAGACCTATATTCAAAGTTTAATAAGGTACCGTATAGAAACGTCTGCAGGGTAAAGATGTTACCATTATTAAGGCCAGGACGATTCTACTGGGCTTCCAAGGCAAACTAGGCTTGTTTAAAGCGTCAATGGCACATAGAGATTTTCAGTAATTTTCGAACTCACAACAGTTGGGAGAAAGTGAAAGCATTTCAGATGGTGACATAGAAACATACATAGCACACCTGGACAAATTGATTAAAGACTTTAAACTGCGCTTTGAAGACCTGGAGAAAATACAAGTGCCTGAATGAATTCTTACACCATTTGACTTGGAAATACAAAATGAAGACATTGACTCTATTACTACTAATATTAAGGTACTGTACATATATAATTCCACATATTTACTTTATCATAATATGCATGTAATACGTTTCTTTTTTCATAACATATTATATTATTCTTATGTTTAAATGTTTGGGGGTCGATGAATAATTTGAAACTTCATTAAGGGGTCAATGACCTGAAGAGTTTGGGAATCCCTGCTCTAGATAGTAATTAATCCATACAATATTTTACACACATCCATATGATCCCTAAAGGTACAAAACTGAAGGGTAGGAGATATAAAAAATCTAAATGTAATTGTTGCATCTATAACTAAGGACCACCCTAAAATACATACATACATTTAACGTGAGCAGACAGTGATCTGTTATGAATTCAGGGTTCAGTTGCTTCAGATGCATCATATGCTTCATTAGTGAAGTGTTTGAGTTCAGGGTTCAGTTGCCTCATATGCTTCATTCATTCTGTTAAATATCACGAGAACTAACAGAACTTTCCTAAGCTAAATTTATAGGAAACTAGGCAGACTCACATATGCAGGTAATTGGAATTAAAGCAAATTAACTTACAGGGCAAGTTTGATAAATCCTAAGGCTGTGCTTTCATTGCTTTAAATGCTTCGGTCAACGTATTTGAGCACCCTGGAGCCCTTGACACGGACATGTTTAACGATGCTGTGTGTCATAATATATGAGTGACTGTGTCGGAATGTTGTGTTAATGTAGATTTGTGGAGCTGATGAGGGCGTCAGGAGTGGGGGAGTTTCATTAGTATTCTAGCATTGGTGGACACCACACCTCCCCACTTTTTGCATGTTATTATTGTCTGGGCTTTTTCACTCTTTGCATATTTATATTATTATATTTTTGCTGAACGTGAATCTAGGAAAATTTGGATTGAGAAACTTATTTCTACCCTCATGCAACTGCAACTTGTTGACACTGCACATGACCAACAGACTCTTTGCATTATTTGTTTACTTTGTTGTTGGCACTGGCATTGTGTGTTATGTTCATATTCTGTTGTATTGCATATATTTATCGCATTTATTAATTGCATTTATTTTGTTTTCATTTGACTTCTTGATTGTACACAAACTTTCAAGTCTGGCGTCATCCAGGAGTGTCCAGTCCGGAGCAGTGGGAGGTGCGCTCCTGGGAGCACATCAGTTACAGGGTAGTTTGCTACGATCTGGCTATTCGGGCAGTTGAGGACTTTATTTTGTGTGTTCAAGGCCATCATAGAGAACCGCATACAGGGCAGGAGAATTGACGGAAGTTTATGGAGGGATCCCCAGTGATCGACTGTAATGGTGCTGGGTTTTGTTTGATGTGCTAGCTATTTCAAACTTGCAAAGTACGTAGGGGAATTTTTTTCAGAGACTTTTAATTACTTCCAAGCATTATATCTTTATGAAAATTAACACAGAAAACAATACATCCGTGGGACATTAATATATATATATACATATTTTGTTTTTAAACCATATAATAACACGCTAAAAGGCGTGTTTTGAAGGGGGGAGTGTAGGGGGGGGGGGGGGGGGAAGTATAACTGTAGATTTACTTTAAAATTTATTATGTAAGCTAAATTAGTATAATAGTTTAGTTCCCACTCACGTGTTCGCTTCATGTCGAAAGTTCTAGAACTGTAAGGCTCCTGTCTGTCTCTCCCGGCCTTGCATCAATTCATTCACAAATTAATAAAGTAGAATATTCCGGTTTCACTAGTGGGATATATAAACCACCCGAGTATTTGCAGTCTTGACTCTAGACCGATCAGCTAACACACGTCTGTTCTCTCCTGCTTTGTACGTAGTCTTATCTTACATTGTGTTCAATTATCTCAAGCCTATATACGTACTCCAATCAAGATACAGCAGTCTGCATAATTGCCTGTAACTTTGATGTCAGTTCTCTAGTTAAATATTTGTCTATCAATCATAATTCATTTTGATTTAATCTTTTAATAGTTGTATAAGTGAATTTAACTACTTTTTATTGATACTTTGTGCATGTGTATGATTTAATAGGCTTATATTAATTATGTTCAGTGTTTGTAAGGAAGTATTTATTAAAGTGTATTTTAAGCCTTAATTTCGTGCAGTGTTCAGTGACCCGATATATTAAAATAGTTTACACTTGCTCATGTTTAGATCCTTATTCTTTTGCATTTATATAACTTTACTTTGTATTCTTATACTGTCCTGAAGAACCTATAATTATGTATAATAATTAATAATTTAATTAAACATATTTTATAATTAGTTTCCTTTAACCTGGATTTGTCGGGGTTGAATTTGACTCTGTCTTAAAATTTAATAATAGCCTATTTGTTTGACTCTTTCACCTCGTAACATTACATTGGCGACCTTTTGCCCAGGATCTTCAGGATTGTCATAAAAATACATTTGTTAAATTTTTAGTGATTGTGATTTTTTTTTTATTTAATCAGGTCTACTATTTCGACTTTAGATGAAGCTAGACATTGTGTAGACATTGGCAAGCCAGTTGTTGAGGTAAAAAACAATAATACAAATTAACTTAAGATTGTTGCTCAATATCTGCAGATTGCTCCTCCTCAAAGTACTCCTAAAGATAAAATTATTGCCAATTATAATTTAAAACTTGCAAAATAAACAAACCAAAACTTATACGAACACAGTAAAAATACAAAATAACTAATCAAAATCGCTATGTGGAAACTACGCTTACGTAAAATAATTATTTATAAATCAAAGTACACTATCCACCACATAGGGTGTACATTACTACATGAGTAAGTTAATCTGTTTCCCAAGCAAACTAATCGCACACATAACCACGCACTGTAGTCACGTTCAAGGAATTAGTCAATTTGGGAAGTCGTGGACGTTCTGGTAATTTTTTACTAAACTCTGCATGAATAAAGAAACTACATTAAGTGTCAAATGTTATATTAAAATCAAATTTGCAACTTGACAAGATAATAACAATAGTACAAAATACAAATATAACTCCCTAACGATAGTGCTATCGGGTAGGTACCTGTAAGCATAGCATGCTTCAAGTGACCCCTAACAATTACTACCCAACAAATAACCTATTTATTGTACAAATAAACTAAGGAAATCGCAAAAGCAAGCAATTAATCCTATCGACAATGATTTAATATAATAAATATAAATATTTTAAAATTTGAAGGCACAATAGATTTAAACAAAAGAGTACTCTGTTAACCCGGGAACTGCGGGAAGACTCTTAAGAGTAAAATCAATTTAAAACACCAATTTTTTTTTGTTGCCCCTAGGCCATGCAAAATATCACTCTTCTACCTCCCCACTTTCCTCCCCTCCTTCAGTTCTCACCTATTTTCCCTGTTATTCCCTTATTCTGTGGTATTTTTCGTGCTAACATTAGCGAGTTGCAAGCAGGGCATTGTCATCACTGTTAGCAAGAGAGAGAGAGAGAGAGAGAGAGAGTGTATCGATCGACAGTGTCTCTCCAGACTTGGGGAAAAGTGGCGGGAGAGGAGCTTGCCTCAGCCATACATTATGTAACTCCCGGCCTGTATCGCTGATTTTGACCATCCAATCGCTGTTTCCACTTGTTTTATTGTTGTAACAGGTTAATACCTTTATAATCAACCTATAATAGGCGCATATGGAGAAGTATTAATGCTATTTATGGTAAAATAAATATTTTAGTGATGGAAACCGCTCAAATACATGTGCACAGGCAGAGGTGTCTCATACCCCCCATGCACACTTCAGAGGTTAACAATTACAATCTATTTTAAAAATTAATAATAACAATAGAAAATGATAAAATAATTAATATATATAGACAAAAAGTAAGCAGAGGTTTTAAGCGAAACTTCAAGTTAATAATGCTTAATTAAAATTATTGATATCAAATTTTTAAATAGTCACAATAATTGACTTTAAAAAGATTAAATTTATGCAACAATTTACTTGCAACAAAACCTCTGTCTCTTAAGAGTCTGTATAGCAACTTAGCTCTATCCCAAAAGTCTTCTACTCTGGTACAAATTTTACGAAATCTTATTACATGGGAATAACTATAATTATAAGTTATTTTGCTATCAATACTACTATTAGGGAAAGGAAAGTTTATTACGTTAAAATTAATATCAACTTTGTGTTATATTTTAAGTGTGCACTCTTCATTAACAATCTGTATATTTATATCAAGAACATTTTCAACATCATTATTTACGTTACCTTATGTGAGGGGGATGGAATTTGGATAAATTTGTTTAGCGACTTGATTAAAATTTAACATATTACAAACAAGAATATCATCAATATAGCTACTATTATTACTTAACAATTTAGCAAGTGCTAATTTTTCTGGGATGTTATTTTTCTTGCTACTGTCACCAAAGTTTTTTATAAATTTAAATTCTAAAGCAAGCAAGAATAAGTCTGCAATTAAAGGGCTAGCATTTCCACCCATAGGAATTCCTAATATTTATTTGAAAATGTAGGGCCCGAATCTAACATAAGTATTGAAAAGGAGGAATTTAATGGCATCTTTAAGTTCAGTTCTATCAAAATATACTGAACTAGTGGGATCAAAGCTAAGTGACGCATTATTAAAATATGAATTAACATTTATGTAACGATTAAGACTACTTTCAAATCTGTCAAAATGCAAATCTATAATAAAGCAAAGTTCTGAAAATACTAAATCTAAAGGCAAATTGGTATACAAAGTTGAAAAGTCGAAGCTATGTACTGAGGTAACTTTCCGCATGGTATTAATTTTATCAAAAACTTCTACTGAATTGTCAAATTCAGTAGAAGTTATTGATAAACTTGTCACTGGTGATAGGCTGGTCTATCAGAGTGAGAACTGAGCGATCTCTGCCATACCCATAGCTTACTCTGACTGTTCCTTTTACTTATATATTTTCTAGATCTCAAGTGACGGCGTCTCTTGCGTGGATTGACCTCCTAATCTACCAAGATTGGAAGCCAAAGCGTCACATCTTTCCTTTGCCCCTCAACTTTCTCTTCATAATTGCTGAGGGGCAAGGGCCCTGGGTGGGGCTTTGGTTTCCCGGGCGTTTCCGCACCCTCCTCAGCTCCCCGCCGTGGAGTGGCTTCGGTCACCCAGGCTTTATTGTGGTCGGCGGGGAGGGTTCTGTGGTGGCGCTCGGTTGTGGCCTTGGCCTTGCTCGGGGCCTTGGGGCTGTTCGGCCAGGCAGCTTGGGGAAAAACAACAACTGAATTGTCAACACTCCAATAATAGTTAATGCCAGTTCTATTCTTGATGGTATCACAATATCGTTTATGAGTACTTTTAATGTAGTTTAAGCACTGTAAACTTGTTTTGCCAAGTTTTAGTGGTAGCAAATTTTGCTCTGGCAATAAAGCGATATTTATAAGGTCATTTATGACATTTGGGTAACAAGTATAATTTAGTAATGCATTTTTTCTTAGAAAGTTTAATATCAAAGGCTATATTGTTATTAGTATGTTCATTAATTAAGTTATCAACAATTACAATAAATGTTCTTTAATTTCATAAACAGAATTACCGCAAATATTTTTATGTAATATATTACCTTTAATGCCTAGTTCTTTTTTCATGTTTTCTAGATAACATTTCTTACATATGAAGCTATAGTTATTACTGGCTTTATCTACTGTAGTGATTACAAAATGTTTATGCAAATTTATTAAATAAATATTAAGCTTATTATAATTATAGTTTACAAAATCAGAAAGATTAAATTTATTTTTTAAAGAGAACACTTTATTTCTAATTAATTTAATTAATCATTTTGACCATGCTTCTAGCTCCCTCGCAATCGCATTGTTTTTAACAATTTCTCTTTTAACACTCAACGAGCGGCCTAGGCGGTATATTTGACCGTGCTGCCCAGCGTTTTTTTTTTACCATATATGGGGTTGGTTCCGTGCTCTTTTTCATGCATAAACAAGAGCCAGAGCGTAATACAAGTATGTATCCCTGAAAGGGTGTAAATTGAGCTTTCCAATGACACCTGAACCATCCTTCTACGATCACTGGTTGTCTTGCAACCGAAGGGCAAATTCGCTAAAATACGGTCATTTTGATACATAATTACGTGTGTAGCGAGTGAGAGAGGGTGGAGTAAATGTCAGTGGGCCTACGACGGTCGTGGCGAGCGGTCATGAGGTAACCTATGCTCCTCCCACCGCTCGGTTCTCTCTCAGAGCCAATATTGCGCCAAAATTGCACACAGACTTAAGTCTGGCCCCGCCACATTGTCCAGCTTTTTAGATACGGACTTAAGTCGGGCCCCGATAGACAATGGTTAATCTATTAACTAAAAAAACAACTTTTAAAATTTTGTCAAATGTTAGTTTATCATTCCCTATTCTATATTTAAGACTTTTTTGACATAGCTCCGCTAATTTGTCGTTTGCAAAATGTTTAACTATTTCTAAATCGCCTGTTAATTTATGACCTATCGGACTATTAATGAATTACGTCTGATAACTGGCATGTCCAGGACTCTTTGACATACGCATTTATTATTATTGAAAATCTCATTTTCTGAAAGATTCTCTAAAACTTTATTATAATTACAAATAATAGACCCAACAGGTCGCTCATAATTTTATGAATAACCTATTATTGGTTTGAAATCTTGATATCCATCCCTCAACTTGGACTTAACTTTTTTAGAATTTATTAGACTGTTAACATTAATTTTGTCTAAAATTTTAGAGGAATAAGTCAAAGTGGATATAACTTTATCTTTAATAGGGTTATCTGTGGATTTTTTAGAATTAGCTCTAATACATCCTATAAAAGCAAATACTGTATTTTAAATTTATTTGTGAAATTATTGTTATTGTTTAGAATATTTTCTATCAAAAGAGCAAAACTTTTCTTTTGTAGGCCTTCTAATGAATATTTTATTTTTTTAATTCCGAAATTTAGATATAATGAATACAAATGATTAACAATTGGGTTAATATCAGACCTATTTTTCTTTAATGCATTTAGCTTTATATTACCATGTCTACATGGTCTTTTGTTTCTAACGGGGACGTTAAAGTAAGGGGTATTAAAATAAGTTTTTTTTTGTTTTTTTTTTTTTTTTTTACAATATGTTGCCCACCCCTTTAATTTGATTATTAAGTCCAAATGGATAGATAGTCATTAATTTTCCAATCTACTAATTTGCTCTATCTAAAAGATCTTTATCATCTTTAACAATTTCAATAATTTTGTATTTATAAGCTAATTTGGTACAATCTGTGTTGAAATGCTTATATAAAAGAATTTTGGAGTCGATGCCGATCTTTACTCCAGCTCTATGTCCATAGGCTCTTTCTCTCAACTCATTCTTCGTCTGTCCAACATACTGTATACCACATTTATCACATGTTATTAAATATATAACTCTCTTTACTTTACATGATCTAAAGAATTTAGGAACAGAAATGTTGTATTCGTAATGTAACTTTTAATAAAATTGTGATGTTTAAAATCAAATTCGTTCGTGCAGAGTTTACATTTACAATCGTCAACAAAAGGACGCCGGTTATCTAATTCATTTGTACTTATTTGAATTTTGTTTTTGTGGGTGCAGAGGTATTAAAAGAGTTAATAAAATATCAAAAGTTCGTGGCCGGTCCGGGTTCGTCAACAATACAAGTACAGTACAATACAAATCAGAAACTGTTCGATATAAGTATTAAAGTTAACACGAATATGAATGCACAATTGGAAGTTGCAAAGATTCAGTTAGCTCAAGCACAAGTTGAAGCACAGGCTCAGGCAGCACAGGCACAAACAGTACTAGCTCAGGCTAAAATTAAAATTGCTAAGCTAGAGCAAGTAATGTATGAAACTTGGTGAAACTAGGTCATCTAAATTTAATTAGGCTACGATCATTTTGATGTGGTAAACATTTTTAGACTTGTCCCAGTCTTTAATGAATCTGATGTAACTAAATGTTTTAAATTGTTTGAGAAGGCAGCTACAAGTTTCAATTGGCCCGAACAGTATTGGTCAATACTCCTTCGTAGTGTACTCACTGGTAAAGCTCAAGTTACTTCTGCATCTTTGTCTCAGGATCAGTCTGAAGATTATGAGGTAGTTAAGAGCCTGATTCTTAAGGACTATGAGCTTGTTCCTGAAGCCTACAGAGTAAAATTTAGGACCACTTACAAGCAGGATAAGCAATCTCATTATGAGTATGCAAAAATTAGACATTTATTAGATCAATGGTGCACTCTTAAGAATGTAAACGATTATCGTGACTGATAAATTTAAGCAGATTATCTTATTGGAAGACTTCAAAAGGTGTATCAGGATGTAAAGGGGGTATCCCACTGTGCGACTTTTCGATGGCGAACGCCCAGCGACAGAGTGCGACAGGATTTATTTTGGTCTGTCCCAAAATTCTCCATATTCGCTCTAATATTCTCAAATTGTCGCTGAAATCTCACAACGGTCGCCCTAGCGTCGCCCATATTTGCCCAGATTTACCCAGATTCCCCGTTAAATTTTGAGCATACACAAAATCCGGCGGCGAACTGAAAATGTTGGCGAATTTGTCTCACGGCAATCATCTTGGCTCGCACTCGAGTCTCACAATTTGCACCATTGTCGTCTGATTTGCAAATTCCAATTATTGGCAACGCTGCTTTTTGAGCGAATAGGGCGACAGTATCACGAATGCAGCGAAGTGTCGAATTATTCCCAATGCCATACGATATGTGGCGAAATGAGGCGATTGGTGGGTTTTTATGTGACTGTTGGTGTCTCTCACTATAGTCTGTTTCTTTTCAACTGACGGTAAAAACACGCAAAGTTCCCATCAGGATTTCTCGGTTATTTTGAAGATTTTGTAGTGAAATGTGGTGCTAATTATATAAACTTTGACTTAATATGATGCAGACATGATTACATACTTTTCCATTAAGTATCGAGAAATTAGGGATGCAATACCGTCAGATGAAATGAAACCGAGTATACCGTATATACCGGCGTATAACTAAACATTTCTAAGCATTATATAAACCCTTCAAAACCATGGGTGGTCTTGTACAAAGAATATAATTTCAATGCAAGTGAATTTGGAGTGCCGAGATTTATCAGCCGATTTTCAGAGTGACAAAAATCGCCGATTACGATCATTTAATCATAAGTACTATATACATAACAGTAGGTTATGTATACTTACCTAATTAATTCTTTATAATATTTCATAAACTTATATAACGCGAGTTATAAGTTCAAACTATGGTTCAAATTATAAATCTGTGTACCGGAACCATTACCGAAACAAGTGTTGTGTGTGTTATTGTTGTGTGGCTATGTCAAGTGTGTATGTGAGGCATAGTTATTTTAAAAAGCCCTCTCTAAGCTGTATTTAAGAGAACGTTCGAATGGGGCAAACTTCTTAAAATTTCAAAAGGAATGGTGCTAAACTTGACGGAGAAAGGGGTTTAGAATAAAATCCTTCAAGTGTAAATCTCCCCTTAAATCGACAAATGATAACTATAATTAGAGGAAATAAACGATCATAATAGTAAAAGTGTTAATTTAATAGTTACTTCTACTTAACCCTTTGAAGATTAGTATGTATTTTGACAGTCTATTCTGACTACCTTCTGTGAACCGTAACAAGTCTTCTGCTCCACGAACGGGCCTTCCTTCGCGAGTTTCCTCCGATGCCAAGCGTCCTCCTGGTCCTTTGTGGGACGTCTGAGAATCCTGTGGAACCTCCCTCGCCACCTGTACCCGAGGCTGACGGTCCCTCTGTCATTGTGTGACAAGCTCTGTGGCAGGTCTTAATTCAAATTCTTCAAGTACTTGCGTGGAGATGGAGGCGGAGATTGCCATCCTCAAGCGTGTGAGGAGTAAGTAATCTTTGGAGGATATCCCTCCTTCTAAGGTTCAGACAAGCGTGCCTCACAGGGGCTCTGAAAGTGCCCCTCCCTCGTGGTCTTGAGATTATTTGGCATCAACGTTGGTGGCTGATAATGACAGCCTTTCTGGGGTTCCAGTTCCTGCACCTAGCTACATTGTGACGGTGGATGCGTCTTCGGACGACCACATGGCTTGCTCACCAGCTCTCTCTGACCCAGACTCCTGCAAACAGCCTCCGGTTGATTTGATTGAGGACGGTCATGGTCCGGGTGACCCTGTCGTGGCACCTGATCACTCGTTGAGGGCTGCGGACAAGGCAGGGGTCTCTTGACGGAGGGTCTATGTGCCTTGGTCGCATACTGCAGCTAGGGCAGATGTGGCTGTGGATAGAGATTCCTCCAAACGTTGTGACTGTATATTATCATCCTCTCGATTGGTTAGACCGAGACCCCCCACTGGGAAGAAGGGCTTTAAAACCCTTACCAGCGAAAGTCCTACATAGGTATTTGTGCTTTAATTTTTTATATTCTTAATCTTTAATTAGTAACACATGGCTACAACAATTTGTCTTCAATGGAATTGTCGTGGTGTATTTGCAAACTGGGAGGAATTATAATTATTTCTCTCTGATCTGAATCCGAATATTATCTGGGGGGGGGGGGTTATAAAGCTGCATCTCGTCGATACCATGCAAACCGAGAGGTTCTCTTTCTAAAAGTTCAATTTCGCAAAATGCGTGCTCGCTATCGATGGGTTCTGAAAGATTCTCGCCGAAGCTCGTGGAGATCCTAGTTTCTAAGATTACTTCTTCCACTCCTTTGCCTATGGTGTGGAAGAGAATAAGCAAGATATCTAGAAAGTTTTCTCCCTCATCTCCACCAGTGTTGAGGATCCAAGGTAATCTGGTGTCTGCACCTGGTGAAGTAGCCTCTGCCCTAGCTACTCATTTTTGCAAGGTCTCCCACAGGGATGATGCCAAACCTTGTGCAAGAGCCCGACGTAGCCTAGAGATACAGGGTCTTAATTTCCGGTCTCATGGCGGTGAAACTTATAATGTTGACTTCAGTATTTGTGAGCTGCGTGCGGCCCTCTCAGTGTCGTGACACTGCTCCTGGTCCTGACGACATCCCATATTCCATGCTTCGTCATCTCCCGAATGCCTCCTTGGTGTTTTAATTGGACTTGTTTAATAGGATTTGGGGTAAGATACTCTACCTGCAAGCTGGAAGTTGGGCATTATCCTTCCAATTCCTAAGCCTGGAAAGGATCATAGCAATGTTTCTAATTACCGCCCAATTTGTTTAACGTGTGTATGCAAATTGTTTGAAAAAATTATCAATGTCAGACTTGAGTGGTGTCAGGAGAGGGGCAGCCATCACTCCCCTTCTCAGAGTGGCTTCCGCAAACTACGGTGTACTTCTGACAACCTTATCCGACTTTAATCCTCAATCTGTGAAGCTTTTGCCTCTAAGAAACATCTTGTGGCTGTGTTTTTTGACCTCGAGAAGGCTTATGACACTATTGAGAGCAAATTCGGACTCTGAAGCGCAAAATACATATAAATATCATATGCACAAGTGTCTTCAGCACAAATTGGTAATAATCTGCTCCTGATTATTTGTACTGTACACTTCAAACTAAATTTTCAGCCAAACCTGACTAAAAATCTGCACTTATTTTGTTATATATTCATACAATTGATTAATATTAACTGGACAATGAAAATTGTATTTATTTAAAGTAATATATATACATATAAAGTAAATTAGGCAATATAATGACACATTGGATCTCAATTTTGCTCAGTCCTATAATGTGACATCCTGATAATTGTTCTAGTTTCCAAGAGATCATTTAACATTTCATCCATATATGTCAATTGGGGACTTTAGGAGATGGCCCTTGGTTTTCGTTACCAAAATTTAGTCTCTCCTATAGACTGACCCTGATCACTTTTCTTAGGCAAATTCATGCCTGATGGGAAAGCATGCAATACTACCTTAAAATTGGGTTATGCAAGTCCTAATCTACAAGTATATCAAAATTACAGCTTGTTTAACCCTCCTGGCCCAGGCAGGCTCTCAAAATGACAGTGTGGGCTACCCGGGTGATCTGGCCGAAAAACGTCTAGGCCTAGGCTACCGTATTTTTGTTTAGTTTAACTGCTAGAAGTTTCCCACGCATCTATAAATGTAGTGCGGTTTCCAATCTGTAGACTGGCATTGAGTAGAGCTCTCTATGTCAACTGGTTCAGTTGTGATGACGATTTCAGTGGAGAGCACTTGCAGGCGATGTTAGCAATATGACGATCTTTTCACTACTGAAACAACGACATACAGACATACAATAACAAACGAGTCCTCTCTTTCTTGTTTTCGGAGGTGCGGTGACGTAACGATCGGCTTTGTTTACATGCGTCGGACGCACAGCGTTCAGACCAAGCTGAATAGGCTTTCAAGCTTACAGATTTTAAAATGACACCCGGGCTCCTGCCCTTAACACTAGATTAGCGGGCTAGCGGTTTATTTATATGTACCGCCCAGCGGGGTGTTTTTAGCCAAAATAGGGCTGTTTACGTGATCATTGTCATGCCTAAATAAGACCCAGAGCGTAAAACAAGTATCTATTCCTGAAAGGGCATAAACAGAGTTTTCCAATGACACCATAACGATCCTTTTATGATGGCTAGTTTTCTTGCAACAACCGCGCAACGCGAGTGCAAAAAGCATGTAATTCGGCACTTTCCCCATACAATTCCGTATATAGCGAGTGAGAGAGGGAGGGAGGAGGTGGGATTCGTGTCAGTAGGTTCGCCGCGGTGGTCTGGAGCAGTTATACGCTCGCTACTCTCCTGCCACCACTTGTCTCTCTCTCAGCAACATTACGTGCTGAAATTGCCACACGACCTATGTCGAGCGCCGCCAGATAGTCCAGATTTATTATACTCGACTTATGTTGCGCCCGACAGTTAGGGGTTAATTCGTGGTGTCATTTTAAAATGACAACCGGGCCAGGAGGGTTAAGGTGCATTTTAGTGGAAACTTGAACATTGAGACTGGCTCAGCGAACTGAACTTCCTCACTTTGCTCCCTGAGAAGAGAAGTATGAGGTCAATTTTTAACCAAGGTTGAAGCAGAAAATCACTAAATACAGATAGTTTTAACTTCTGAAACTGAACCTGTTGTCAAAATTACGTTATAGCTCACAGTATTCATGGGAAACTAAGTTTTCACTGTGTTCCCTGGGATTTGGAACATTTGTAAATAACCTTATAAATCTTCTGTCCAATAGTAATAAATAATCCATACTAATTAAGTACCGGTAGGCATGTGCCACACGGTTGAGGTTGGTGAAAACCAACAATTCCTCCCCTTAAATGTGGTTGAAATTAACCTCTTTTACGGGCATTTTGAGGCTTGTATAGAAACAAAGGGTGAATCTGAATTAAGTATATTTATTAGCAGTAGCCTATACTTATTGCTTACAATAAATCGCTCATTTCTAAAGATTGATATTTATCAGTCTTACATGAATTATAATAAGGATTATGAATTTTGAAATGCACTCTTCTTGCAAACGAGGTGTGCAGTTGTTACATATAATTATTGTAAGGAGCAAAACAAACTAAGTGTATTTTTGTTAATTGTTCCCACAAGTTTAGAAGTCTATACAAATAAATTAAAATGGAAAGCTGCACGAAGAGATCAGGATATAGCTATTTAGTGTTTCAAGGCGAAAACAAATTAAACTTAAAATTAATGAAACCGTACTTGTACTACAGAAACCGATTCTTACCTGATGGGCTTCCCAAACCTTGACTGTAGGGTCAGCCGGGGGAAGGATGGGAAGCCTCACTCTGCTGATGCGCCAGCCCACTAGTTACAATGTCATTTAATATTAAAATTTAAAAAAGGGCCGGAAAGTGCATCATATGCAGCATATATGAAAAGTCATGTGTTATAAGAAAGGTTATGTGGTAGGAAGAAGGACAAGATACAAATGGTGATAACAGCAGTGCTAGTGGTACCTGTAAAGCATATCGCCAAGGTGACGTGCCAGGGCTCCCTTAAAAGTATCAAGGTTGGAAATAGATACCAATGTGTCCGGTAAAGAGTTCCACACAGAGATATGCCTCACCGCAAACGACCTCCTTCTACATTCAAGCTCAGTTCTCATGTGTGACACTTTAAACCTGTGACCTCTAGTTGTTATACACAATGGAAAAGTGAATATATCATTCGGATTAATGCTGCATTGATCATGAAAAATCTACCAATACTTAATGATGTTGTGCCTCAAAAGCCTACCCTCCATAGAGAAAAGATTGAGCACTTTAAGTCGCTCTGCATAACACAGACTCTCCAGCCCCCTGATACACTTCGTCCAGCGCCTCTGAACTGCTTCTATAAGTTTGGAATCACCTATGTACTCGAGGTTCCAAAAGTGGAGGAGTACTCAAGAAGAGGCCGTACATGAAAAATATATAATGGCATCATAAAAGAGGGTTCCCTGTTACGAGCGGCCTAGGCGGTAACTTCTACCTGCCAAACGTTTTTTTTTACCCTAAACAAGCTTATTTCCGTGCTCTTTTTCATGCATAAACAAGAGCCGGAGCGTAATACAATTATGTATCCCTCAAAGGGCGATAATTGAGCTTTCCAATAACACCAGAACCATTCTTCTACGACCACGCGTTCTCTTGCAACGATCATGCAAAACGAAGGTAAAATCCATAAAATACGTTAATTTCCTTACATAATTCCTTGTGTAGTGAGGAAGGATGAGTGTGGAGGGGGCCTCGGTTGTCGCGCGGGAGCCGTGCCGACCGGTCAGAGGGAACCTATGCTCCTTCCACCGCTCGGCTCTCTCTCAGAGCACATTACGTGCTCAAAATTGCATGTGACTATAGCCGGGCCCCGCTCTTTAGGTTGGGGTTCTCTTGTCAGACTATAGCCGGGTGCCGCCAAAGAGGGGTTAAGGATTTTGTGCATCACTCCACTAGTTTTGTTTACTATATTGGCTATATGCTGATGAAACTTCATTCCTGAGTCCACTGTGATGCCTAGGTCAATAGCAGAATCCCTCAGAGGAATGGGAGAATTCTTTAAGTAGTAAAAACCAGTGTGACCAATCCTCTCCCAATTTACTGGTCTCCTGGTAAACCTAAGGTGAACACATTTGTTAATATTCTTTTTTAAACCCCAGGAATCAGCCACCCTGAGAAGTGTGTTTATATCATTTTGACAAGTAGTCATGTTGGAAATTATATCCTCATCAGAAGTGGTTGAAATTTTTATATATAATTTTAGGTCGTCCGCACATTTTTTTGATAAAGAGGCAATGTTATATGTCAGGAAAATAATATACAATATAAAAAGCAATGGTCCAAGCACTGACCCCTGCGGGAACCCACTGAGGACATCTTTTGTAGAGCTTGAATGACGATTTACAGCAACTTGCATAGATCTATTCGAAAGATATTCCCTAATCCAGTTCAACAACTTACCTCGAATACCTAAACAGTATACTGTAACTGATCAATCAAAATATCATGGCAGACCACATCGAATGCTTTTGAAAAATCAAACTGAATAAGATCTACATTAGAACCATTATCCAACCATGTGATATCGTTATAGGCCTATGTTAAAAAAAGTTGATCCTCAGTAGATCTACCTGGTCTAAAGCCATTCTGATCAGAATCAAACAATCCGTTGGACTCAACATACTCAAAAATATACTTAGCTAGAATATGCTCCAGGGTTTTAACCCACTGAGCCCCAACTAGTTTTAAATAAATGTACCACCAGGGACCGGCAGGATTTGATTTTTTTCTTTTCCAGAAACAATAGCGAATGGTTTAGGAATGAAGGAAAAAACACCCAAAAAACATGTTTTTGCGCGCTCACGCGCACGCGGTTGAACTTTGAGAGTTTTCAACCATCGGCATGGTTGCGTGGGATACTTACACAGTTCCCATACAAATCTGAGCTCTCTAGGTGCCATAGGACCGGAGTAATTGGGACCGGAGTACCAGTGACGACACGTTGTCGTCGCTGGGGTTTAGCGTTACATACATTGCCGACGACACGTCGTCACTGGGGTTCAGTGGGTTCACACAAACTGAAGTAAGAGAAACTGGTCTGTAATTAAGAGGAGCCCCTTTTAAAAATGGGAAATAGAACATAATATTAATAAGGTTGGGTGAATATTATCAGGTCCTGATGCCGAAGAAGATTTGAGTTGGGAAAGAGCACAGGTCACATCATTTAAAGTTATATCAACCTCCTCAATACATGCAGCAGCCATCTGGTTGGGGGCATGATTGTCAGGGGAGCGAGCTGTAACCGAAGAGAAAGAAAACAGTGGTATGAATATAAATACGATCCGGGAAAGGTTGCAAAAAAAAAAAAAAAAATCTTAGCTGTGAGACTTGCTTAACATTATTCTCCTGTTACTGTGATTTTCTGAACACCTATCAACAAATGCAATTCTAACTGTGATTGAGGACAATTAGGTCTTCCTAACATTAGTTTTGCAGAGAACAGCGCATGTTAAAGATCTTCAGAATTAGCCTTATAAGCATGAATTAATCCACCCATTTTATCAAATTCTAGGAACTCATGGCTTTGTGAAAATAGTAATGTACAGTACTTGTAGGATTATGCTATATATTGTATTGATATGGTGTACTGTATAGTCTCTATATTTAAGGTCTCGTGACATTGTGTTTACACAATGCCTGCAAATTATTTTAAGAGTTGAATAGATAAGACATCATGATAATCGTACATGAAATGCCACAAACCAGATACATTTCTTGCCTAAAGTGTCCTCCCTCGTCCCTCTGTTCACCACGCAACAATCAGCTGAGCGATTATAAACAAAACGTTTCATAGCATTCATTCGAGAAATAATGTTCTTTTGTAGTAATATTTTGTTTTCTTTCTGCCTTAAAATAAGAAATAGATCATATAACATTACTATTCAATTTTCCAATCTAGGATGGATGAAAAATCAAAGCTCCAACAGATATGATAACGAAAGAGAACGAGCCTCCAACCGATGATTGAGGCGGTAACTATCGTAATTTTATACGTGCCACTGATTTACAAGAAATACGTTCTATAGGTGTCTCCACACTGGCGACAAAACATGTCGGCAACACAACATACAATTATAGTAGGCTACATGATGCAGTGTTGCAGACGTGTAGGCGATATACCTGCAACACTGTATCACGAACAACTTAACAGATTGTTGCCTACTACTGTATGTTGTACCGATATTTTGTGTTGCCGAAATGTAATGTCACCAGTGTGGACGCACCTTACGGTTATACTTATGAGGTCTAGGAATATTTTGTCCCAGCCTGTTTGACGTTGGCAACCCGTATCTCAAAACAACAATGGTGGGGATTGAAGGTTTGCTTGTGAACCTCTTCATAATGACGACAATTTCACAATGATCTGGCCTTTACAGTAGCCTTTACTTATGTATATTTAACTCTTGTCATGTCTACAGAGTCTCTGGCTAATGTTCAATTGATTATTAATACCGTTATTAGTACAAGGTAGGGATTATTACGAATTGATAGGGACCCTCCCATTTTCCTGGGCGATCGTGCTGCCATCTCTCGAACGCGTGGATCACTATTTACAGATTCGTGGAGTCTCTCTTTCCTCTCTATCCTTCTGTACTCTATGCTTTCAGGCAAGGACTACCAGCAATGGAGATAATATTATCTGCTGTTTGATTGTTGAGAAGCTCCTACAACTAAGTGCGGTCTCCTTTCACTTATACAAGCTCGATGTAAAAACCCGATTGTCTCATGAGGGTCCATGCAGGTTTTTTACAGGCTTATAGGATTCGGTCACTCCTCAGTCTCTTCTTCATTTGTTTATGGAACATTCTTCTAGTCATAATAGTACTCTGCCTGTGTATACTGATGGCTCTAAATCTGCCTCCGGTGTTGGTTTTGGTGTTGTGTTTCCTGACTTGAGCCGTGGAGGTAGTCTTCCTTTATCTGCCTTGGTTTTTACTGTGGAATTGTCTGCTATCATATTAGCTCTGAAATTAGTGTTTGCTCACCACAACGATAATTTTACTATTTATAGTGATTCTCATGGGGCTCTCATAGCTCTGGAATCTTTAAATTTTTCCCATCCTATAGTTTTAGCGATTTTAGAGTGGCTGTTTCTCATTCATCGTCGAGGGAAAAGAGTGGATTTTTGTTGGGTCCCTGCACATGTTGGTGTCAAAGATAATGAAAGGGTGGATGCTTGGGCAAAAGCTGCAGCTTTGAGACCTTCAAATGTAAATTACCCTCTGCCTGCTTCTGATCTGTGTACTCCTCTCATGTTTGCTGTTCGTGCTTGTTGGCAGGCACGGTGGGATTGTGTTACTGTTAATAAGCTCGGGGAAGTTAACAAATTAGTTTCGCCAAGAACTTGCCCTACCATACCTCGCAAATTGGAAACTGCTTCGGCTCGCCTCCGCATTAGACATACCAGCCTCACACACGAGTTTCTTATGTGTGGAGGTGTACCGCCATTCTGTGATGACTGTCTCGTTCCCCTAACTTGCTGGTTGAGTGTCCCAGTTTGGTCGAATTACGTCGGAGGTTACTTTTGCGGAACCGGAAGGCAGATGGTACTTACTGTCTCTCTTTGGTGCTTGGAGGGGAGGCTGGTGCCCCTGGAGACGGATGTGTTTTTATTTTTGAAAAAGGCTGGCCTCTTTCAGTTTTTATGATTGCATTAATTTTACTTTGCTAACTAATTGTACACGTGTTGTTTTACGATTTTAGTTTTCTGCAAATATGTTAGCTTGTTCGGCGCCATATGACCTTGTTGCGGTGCTAAGATTTCTATCAATAAATTCAAATTCATGAGGTTCCATCTCAGTTCGGTTGGATGGCGGAAGTATTGCCTTTATAGCGGTACTCCCTGATTTTTTTTTTTTTTTTTTTTAAGAGACAATGAATGGAGGAAGGAAAAACACAGATAAAACAAAAAGGTCCATGTGCCTAAAGGCATCCTCCATTCATAAAATGTTTGTAACAACTGGATTTAAACATTTGTTGATTGTAAGTTTGTGGAAAGCAATTCGAGGGAAGTGAATTCCAAAGAGTAGTAGCTCTGGGGATAAATGAATTCTGATAAGCAGAAGTTCTGCATTGTGGAGGAGAAAGTGTAAATTCATGGGCGCTCTCAGCTGCCCTAGTTCTACGGGGAAAGATGTGGAGAGGCGGCACAATTGAAGCAAGTTCCTCGGAACAATTGCTGTGAAAATATCTGTAGAATAATGCAAGGGATGCAACGTTTCTTCGTATGGCTAATGTAGGAAGGTCCTGTGTGATTGCAGGGTTATTGATTAATCTAATAGCTTTATTTTGAATTTTGTCCAACTGCCTCAATGCAACCACTCCACTTCCACCCCACAGAGGTGAACAGTAATCCATCTGAGAGCGCACATGACTTTTATATATTACGGCCAACTGCTCGTCAGTGAAGAATTCTCGAACTCTGTACAGGAGTCCCAGTTTTTTAGAGGCATTCTTAGCAATGCTTCTAACATAATGTGTCCAGCTCAAGTTAGTAGTTAATGTTACACCGAGAATGTCAATACTAGGGGAAGTGGGAATATTTACATCATTAAAAATATATGGGAGTCAGTGAGATTCTGTCGGTTAGAAAATTGAATGTACTTGGTTTTCTGTGCATTAAAGGAAACTAGATTCTCTTGTCCCCATTCATTAATTCTAGAAAGGTCCTGGTTCAGAGAAATTGCAGTGTTTATTTTTGAATTTATAAGATCGGGTTGGGTGAAAGAATTGGTAAATGTGAAGGAACTGTGGAGTGTTGAGTCATCTGCGTAGGAATGTATTGGATTATGAGTGGTAGATATGAGATCATTGATATGAATGAGGAACAGAGTTGGGGCCAAAACTGATCCCTGGGGAACACCAGCATTTATTGAGTGAAATTGAGAATAAAGGCCATCTACCATTACACATATTTTTCTGTTATGAAGATAAGAAGAAATTAGTGGAACTAATGATGCAAGGCCGTAGTGTGACATCTTCGACAATAAGGATTGATGCCAGACTCTATCAAATGCCTTTGATATATCCAGTGCTATTGTATGTGTTTCACCATGTTGGTCTGTAGCTTGGTTGATTTGATGCGTAAGAAGGCAAAGAATGTCTGCAGTTGATCGACATCGTCTAAAACCATATTGCCTATCACTGATTAATTTATTATTCTCCAGATGCTTAATTATGTGATTATTTAATATAATTTCAAAAACTTTGCCAAGAGTGGAAGTTATAGCTATTGGTCTGTAGTTTGATGGATCTGAAGAGGCACCTTTTTTAGGAACTGGATGGATGTTTGCTTCTTTCCAGGGTACTGGGAAGCATGAGGTATGAGTACACAGACGGAAAAATTTTGCCAATACAGGAGCGAGCACCAAGGAGCAATTCTTAAGTACTATTGGAGGAATTTCATCTGGACCAGGAGCCTTATCTACTGAGAGATTCTGCAAAATAGTTTTGACATGTCTGGTGTGGATCTTAAGTGAGGGAATTTCAGGTGAATTAAAATTAAGTACAGGGACATCTTGATTTATGTCATCTAAGGTTGAGTTGGTGGAGAAAATATCTGCAAGAAGGTTAGCTTTACCTCGTGGGTCACTTACAAGATTGCCAGTCGGAGATTTTAATGGTGGAATGGATGAAGCAGTAGTGAAGTTGGATTTGAATGAGTTAAGAGTAGACCAAAATATTTTGTTATCATTTGGATTATTTAGAAGTTTATTTGCCTGCTTATGGAGAAAGTTTGATTTAGTTAGGTTTAATACAGTTTTGGCATGATTTCTGATGTTTCTAAAGTAATTAAAGGCTTCATGTGTTTTTGATCTTGTGTATGCATTGTAGGCTATTGCTTTTTGTTCAGTTACTCTAGCACAATTATGGTCAAACCATTTAGGTGAATTAGATCTTTTACTGTACTTTTGATGAGGAATAAAAGTTTCCATTCCAATTTTTACAAAATCTTGTATGTGGCTCAAGGTGGAGTGTGCATCATTAGAAAAGAAAGAGGTCCAGGGAATATCAATAAAGAAACCTTGAAGACCCTCCCAGTCTGCCCTATCGTAATGCCATTTAGTCACCAAAACAGGTTCAGAGTGGGAAGGTGTGGTAGGTGATAGACAGGTGGCCTGTATCAGACAGTGATCAGAAGATCCAAGTGGGGACCTCACTGTAACATCATAATTTTCTGAATTGGTTGTTAAAAATAAGTCGAGTAGGTGGGAATTATGATTAGGATTATCTGGTACACGGGTGGGTTGGTTGACTAGTTGAATGAGATTAAATGAGTCTGCAAATAGCTCACATTCAAGACCAGCATCATCAGTCCTGGCTGAATGAGTGAGCCATTCAACATTATGGACATTAAAATCACCCAACACAGTGATTTCAGAAGAAGCATTTAAGTTGAGGACACTGAGTTGTGAGGACAGAGAATCAAAAAGACTTTGCTCTGGAGGAGTATTTGGGGAACGGTAGATGCAACATATGTATTTAAATTTACCAGCAGAAATTAATTTGTATATAGAATAATCAAAATAGGGACAATTGAAACTAGTAACCTCCTCCAGGGCAATTTCAGATTTTGCGAAGCAACATACACCACCTTTAGGTCTGAAATTTTGGAGCAGTTGATAACCTGGAAAATTAAATCTAGATGTGTCAGATGTGGATGTTACTTGAGTCTCTGTCAAAAAAAGGAGAGTAGGGGATTCTGCTTGAAGAAATTGGTGTACAGAATTGATGTTAGAGTGAAGTCCCCTTATATTACTAAAGAAATAGCTGTACTGACAAGCAGCTTTGGGACGTTGCAATGCTCTTGACACAGTCGCATGATGACGACCGGGAGGGCCCTGTGTCAATAACCCAACCCTGCCGGGGGTGGATATCCGAGGGACCACCAGGTTTGCTCTTAACAATTGTACTGCCATATTTAAGGTAAGTGTATGGTGTTACATGTATGGTATGTAGTGGGAAGAGTAGTATTTTATGGATAGAGGATAGCGATGTAGGGCAATGTCGTGAAGTTGGATGTGTATGTTATATAAAGAGGGTTTTCCTGATACCCCTGATGTGTGAGGCAGAAAGATATGTATCCAGCTACCAAGGCCTGGGAGAGAAAATGGAATTCAGGCTATTCCCTGAGTCTCCCGAAACCTTGGCGGTAGTACTTCCCTGGGCGGGGCTGCCTACCCCTACTACCTGCAAAATTAGTGCGGTCTGGGTCTATTTTCTTATGGGACTGAATTTTTAATCTTTTCCTTTATTTGCTAAAATGTATATAATGCTATTTTGTTTTGTTTTTATCTTGTATAGTAGGAGCATGCAGGGCTGGATTTATTCTTCTCTCCTCGTCGTAAGTTTAGCAATGCAATGCAAAGTGTTTCAAGTCTTCGATGATGTCTCTACACATAATGCACTGTATTATTTCATTGTGGTACCTTTTTCAGGTAATTATAAGATTGAGAGAACTCTATTTCTGAATGCTAAACAGCAACCCCCGATTCCACAGGATAGCGAGAGGGTTAAATATTATCCCTGTTGTCATAAACTTACTCCTGGCCACCAAACTTCTCTCCACGTTCTATACATTCTCAAACTCACTTTTTCTTGCATTTCCTGCTTCCATACTTTCGTGTCCCACGCTTTAACTGTTATCCTTATTTCATCATTAGTCACGATATTTCCTCTGATATCTATCATTTTTCTATCTTCAATTAAGCCTTCTATCCATGTATTCTTTTTGGTTTGACCTCTCATCTCCTTCACCATTCTTTCAAATCGTTCATTCCCTTCCTCTCTCAAGATATACTGTAGGTATTTTTGCTAGCTTTCCATTAATCTTACTTTCTTAATTGACAGTCCCATTTATCTTCTCAATGCTGCTTGTTGTGCATAGCTTGGGGCTCCTAGTATCGTTCTACATACACTGTTCTCAATTCTTTGCAGTTTATCTATCTCTTGCTTTGTAAAATCTACTACATTTGACCCATACAATATAGCTGGTAGAGCCACAAACTTCCAATAAGTTTTCCTATTAGTTTATATTATCATTTATTGGCATACATAAGTATTTCATATAATCACTAACCTTTATACCTGCTATCTCCTGTGTTTTTTTCCTTCATGTTATATATTATGTTTAAAACCACATGTGCAGATATGGTCCCAGGTTTATTCAACGTTTCGCCTTCTATGGCTTCTTCAGGAATACAACATATATGGAAGTACAGTCAACTTATATATAGTCCAAGCTCTGAGAAAACCACTAACAAAATTAAATAATTGGTGTAGCAATATGAAATAAAATAAAATATAATACCGCATGAACAATATGGGAAAGAGACACCTAGCCTGGTTGTATGTTCGTTAACATTATAGCTAAGGGTTTGACTAAGAAAAGAAGCCATTATTAAAGTTCATGGTGTCGTTTAAAACAATATGAGCCGATTCAAAACATCTCCGTTTACGTGTGTCCGTTTCGCATTTTACTAGCTTAGCTTCGTTATAGTTCATACCGTGCCCAGTGTCTAACCTATGTATTACCATCGCATTGCTCAATTTAAATTTCGCCATATCCGTTTTGTTCTTTTAACCATACCTGTTGCAGCCAACGCTGATTCTTTCTATATTATGTTTATTTTTGGTTTATTGATTTGTAGCCCACATTCCCTACCGGTTATCACTACCTGTTCTACCACACTCTCTGCATCTTCTACACTCCCTGCCAACAGGATTCCATCGTTAGCAAAGAACAAGTAGCCTATGTTATATGCCTCTTCTTTAAAACCCGTCTAATTCTGACAGCGTCTGTATTATTTTGAAGATTACTGGCTTAAATAATGTGGTTGAATCGGTACACCATTGCCTTATGCCACTTGTTACTGGTATCTCTAGTTCTTCATCCATCTTCACCTTGGTTTTGTCCCCCTTGTAATCCATGTGTACCTTTACCATCATATATCGTTTAACACTTATTAAATGCTTTATCATAATCTAGGGTATAACTATTAATGCTTTATTATTCCTATTCTTTTTCTACACAGTAGCCTACCTCAAAATAAGAATGCTATTTTCTACTCTACCTCCTGCTGTGTTTTTGGCTAGATGCCAGAAAGCTTGGGAAGAGCTAGAGTTGGATAGTGCAGTGCATTTTAGTATTGACGAAATAGTGTTTGGCGAGTCGAAGGGGTTCCATGTCACTTCAACCTGTAGACTATTTCAACCAGTAGCTCTCAACCAGTGCCAAATTAACCCAGACCAACCAAACCAGTGCCAACATATAGTACTAACCTAACCTAACCGTATTGGTTGATTTGGTACTGGTTGAGAGCTACTGGTTGAAATAGTCTACTGGTTGAAGTGACCGGTCACCAGTGGAAGGACATATTTGGCTTGATTCCAGGCAGAAACATGGGAAGAATGAGTTTTAAGGCGTCGGTACCTTTTGAATGCTTCCTCCTTATTGCTTACAGCAGTAGAACAGGCGTGAGTAAACACAAATGTTTAGAATTAGACAGATAAAGAGAAAGGGTATGTATGTCTCCATGCCTGATAGGATTACCTCGGTAATGCATTCAGCACTCTCCGAGGGTCTTCTACCTCTACTGACTTTTCCAAATTATGTAACTATCCAAACTCTTATGTGGAACACATTCTATTTATTTCTCCTTTCTCAGAAATCCACATCTTAGGAGATTTTAACGTTCACCACTGCCAGTACCGATGGTACTTTGATGAAAATACCCTTCCCAATCTTTATGAAAAGCTGCAAGCAAAAGTAGCAGCTGAACTTGTAAATATTGATTCTGTAAGCTTTACTTCACATGTTCATCCTTCCCATGAAACATTCATATCCCTTTCAGGATACTGGATAAACGAGACTTCCATCGTAGAGATGCAGTCCTGCATGCTTCTCATTTTCCATCTGCTCACACCGGAGTGAATATTTCAGAGAAATTCCGGAGTATGTGGGCAAGCTGGTGTGTAGATGATTCCCGAAGACTTGTTTTAGTGAGAGACGGCACATCAAACATGGCACTTGAAAGTGTGTTAGCTGAAATTGAGTCCGTGCATTGCTCGACCCACCTCCTACAACTTGTGATCAATGATACCATCATTTCGCAAAGGATTGTGAAAGACATACTAACCAAAAGCCGCAGATTAACTACGCACTTTAACCATTCAGTGAGTTCAAGACAATTCAGATAGATCAAAGGATGGCATAACTGGCAAAACATAAATAAAATATAAAAAATAAACCTAACTAATGAAATCGATGAAAATAATGAATACATGTGGTACTCAAAGGACTCGAACTTAGGATACTCAAACGTAAAATCACACTAAGCATTAGGTTATCAAAACAGTTAAAGGTGTATGCATCTACGATATATGATACATTCTCGAATACTGCATATTAATCTTAGCCTGTACATATACCCAACTACACTATGATAACGAACGGAAGGAATACTTAATGGGGCACTTAACCACAAAGGAAAGCCTCGCTATAAATTACTCCTGAACCTGGATAAATTCATATAAGTTTTCACCAATTCGCCAATAAATAAAAAAATAAACTTAACTAATGAAATCAATGAATACATGTGATAGTCCAAGGACTCGAACCTAGGATACTCACACCGAAATTCCTCACAATAAGCACTAGGCTATACAGACAGTTGAAGGTGTATGCATACGCCTACGATATATTACATATTCTCAAATACTGCACATTAATCTTCGCCTGTACTTTTTTTTCTTTCTATATTCCATCTACTCCCTCTCGGGCATAGGCTGAGAGCCTTTTCACTACACCGCTGAACACAGTGAGGTCTGTGAGGTCTTGTTCCAGTCTAGGGAGTGAGACATGCGAAGCAACTCCATCTCTGAAGCTGCTTCGCCTCTGCGCTTCCGTCTCATCCCCCACACTCTCAGAACGCCACCTATTGAGCAATTAACTCACTAGGCAATTGAGTTGAGAGCAATAAGAAATACAATTCGGCAAAGCAAGCCAACATTCCCTATTTTTTTTTTTTTTTTTCCACGGCAAGGCCATATTTATTTTTTATTTTGCTCATCCTTCTCAATATAATATTTGACCTTCATATCCATGGCATATTGAGTGGCCTCCCAGTCTTTCCCTTGATCTTTAAGGACTTTCATTTCCAATTAGTGTTTTTCTTTTTTTAAGAGAACACAATTTTCCCTCATTCTCGGCCAGTGCTTTGCCATCTTCCCGCACTCTGTCATGCTGGTCGTTGGATGTTGGCTGCTCCACTCCTTCCAACTTGCCTTCCCAGACAACTGTGGCCTCCTTTGGTACGGGTTCGTTGCATTCTCTAGAAAGAGGAAATTAACCATAAAACACTACACAAAGTGAATATCAAAAGTGTACAGTACTGGGGTACCTAGATCATAGGCTGCAAAATTTCAATTCTTGTACTGTGAAACCTTAAACGTCACATATTTATCATAAAGAAACCATATTTTGAATTCTTCATTACTCTTCAAAAAGGTTGTAAGAGATGTGAAAGTAGTCTGCAACTGATGTACACTTTAGTACAAGTTATTTGATGTTTGTATATTGAAAGTAAAACAAAAAACAATTTGTTTACATGAATATCAACATCGGTAATTATAGGGAATAGGCTTGCATCCTTTGTTTGTGTTTTCCTCCAGATTTTGAGAAATGAGTGTTTTCATGGTCTTAGTTATCATTCCAATGTGGGATACACGATAGGATTCCATAGACCTACATTGTTCCTAATACATTATGTATAATAAGGCTGCGAGCCTATTCCTATAATTTTCTCTATATCAAATCCTGAAAGATTATTAAGCTATATTGAAAATCCTTTAATATAGATAAAAACATCTAATGCATAGAGTAACACACAAATGTGGAATATATGGGCACTCACTGACTTCCAAATTTGTTAATGTTTTGCTATATACTGTACTCATTTTCATAAGCAACTGAACACAACCTATACAAAAAAAAAAAAATATATATATCAGCCCTTGTAATTCATGGATTACCCTGGACCAACATCTGGGGAAAAAATATAACGCTTACTGAATTATCCTATATCTGAGGGGGTCATCAAGGTGTACCGGCAACGGAACCCCCGTTAGGACGTCCTGGAGGGGTCCAGAGGAGCTATTCTCCTCAGAGCTTTCCTGACTAGCATACCCTTCACATGTCCCTTGCCCCCCTGTCTCCCGACTTCTACCTATAGAGCACTTTCTCTCTCTCAACTTCTTACCTCTCATTCTTCTACTCTATTTAATATCATAACTTCCCTTTGGTTCTGCACGATTTCATATATCGGCCATCGTATTATATGCTGAAGCTCTCGGATAACATATGTTTAGTTAGGCATTTTGGAAGGGTTACCAATTTTGTCTGTAGAGGTTGACACACTCACGGTGTCTCCCATCCTGTATCTTGGTGGTCTGCTGGGGGATTTAATGCTAGACTGGGATAAGGCTACTGGTGTTGTGATTTCCATGTGTACTAGGTTTTGTTGAACCTGTACAATCGCAACGGAGACGTGGGAAGCCTAGGTGGTCTTTCTGACTGTGTACCTTGTGAGTTTAGCACTGTGTTGTGAGTGAGGGCTTTTGCCTCTGCCACCCAACACTGTGCTAACTCGTTTGCTTTGACTTTGAGAGGGTCGCCAGGAGAGAACCAGATACTAGCGATCTGGATCTCTCAAGAGAGCACCCCGTCAATTAACGTAATTTGGCCGCACAGCCTTAAGGACTTCGCTAGGCTACGAGCCGCTTGCTCAGCCATTGTTTCCTAGCCTACTACATCCCAGCTAGACTTTATTCGCCTAGCAGACACCAGATTTAGATTATAAACTCTTTCTGTTATGTATGCATTATTATTCACGGCATTTATTAGTCTAGGTTGTTGTTGAGTTGCACAACCCTAGTAGGCTTTTTCATTGATGAGGAAGTACTTCTTTTGCTGTTTGAGTTCCTACTATTGCGCAGTTATTATTCCCATGCCAGTTAACCCTATATGTCCTTACAATTGTCATATCCTTTTCCTGCTTTATACTACAGTTCAAAATCCGATACGATCATCTTAACCTAGCATCAGACTTTCTTCAGAAGATTCCTGCTCGATGCTTTGGGACTTTCGTTTACTTTCTTTAGTATAGGAGTGACAGTTCATTATTGTTTAGAGTAACTTTAAATATACTTTCTTCTAGTTTGCATTAAATCATTGGAGTGATTTAATTAAGATCTCTATCTTTTCCTAGTATACCTTCATTGGAGTGATTTAATTAAGATCTCTATCTTTTCCTAGTATACCTTATTTAAGATCTCTTATCTTTTCCTAGTATACCTTATTACCGTAATTGTATGTTGTTGTGATCAGGCTGTATCAGAGATCATCAGCCTGTAGTAGTAGTGCACTTATACTGAGTTATAGGATACCCGTTATCGCAGATTTAACTCTGGAGGGTATAGGTGTTTTTGTGCGCCGGCATTATAAGTTCAGGGGTTGGATCTAGTGTTACCGTTGTGGCTGTGTGCTTTCCTAGTCCAATGATTAAGAGCCCTTGTTTTATACGAGCCCCGGTCGTAACACTACGAATAAAACAAGGGCACTTAATGATTGGACTAGTAATAGGGCACTATGCAACAACGGTACGCTACATCCAAACCCTCGAACTTATATGCCGACGAACAAAAATACCTATACCCTCCGGAGTTAATCTGCGATAGCGGGGTATCCTTAACTGGACATAAATGTACTCTACTTCAGGCTAACCCACACTGGTATAGCCTGATAACAAACAAGATGCAAGTTACGTTAAAATGCATAAAAAGGAATCTATGAAAAGATCAATTAAATCACTGCAAGATTTAATACAATAAAAAGATGCTTCAATACAGTTACTCTAAATAACAATAAACTCTTCACTCCTATCTGAAAGAAAGTGAAGTATAGTCCTACAGCATAGACCTGGAAACTTCTGAAGAAAGTCTGATGCTCATAAGATGCTCGTATCTTAAACTATATAAAGGCAGGAGGCAGGACACCACACGTGTAAATGGAATACACTAAAAGATAGGACATATAATGTTAACTGACACGAGAATACTATAAATGCGCAACGGTAACAATGCTAGACACTAAAAGAAGTACTTCCTCATCAACGAAACAGTCTGCTATGGTTGTGCAACTCAACAACAACCTAGACTAATAAATTCTGTGAATAATAATGCGTACATATCAAAAAGCTTATATTAAATACTAATAAGTGTCTACTCGATTAATAATGTGTAGCTGGAATACTCTAGGTAAGGAACTATGGTTGAGCAAGACAGGCTCGTAGCCTAGCGATGTCCTTAAGACTGCATCCTTTAAGTAACGTTAATTGACTAGGGTGCTCTATGCACTCGCAAAGGAAGCAAGCGAAAAGACAACACAGGCTACCACAGGACCGGTCGAAGTCGTGTAGGTATAAGCAAACCATACACACATCGGAGACAATGACTACAGTTACCTTATCCCAGTCTAGCATTAAATAAAAGAGCAGAAACACTAAATCAATAATGGAGACACACTAAGTTCCCATCCTCTACTAACTAAGAACCCTCAAAACCTATTCTGAGTACATGTAAATATCTCGGAGGACGGCGCATACAATACAATGGGCCGGCTATGGAAACCGTATGCAGAACTCAAGGGGACAAGTAATTGAATAAAGGTGAGAAGCAATGGAAAAGAAGGTCAGAGAGAGAGAGACAGTGGTAAAGGGGGTGATAGGGAGAGAGTATGCAAAGGGATGTTAGAAGCATGCGCGCCAAGCCTGTCCTGAGGAGAACCGCTCCTGGGAACCCTCATGGAGGAGGTTAGTTACACAGGAGCCCGCAAGGGCGCGATGGTCGGCCAATCACGGGCCGAGACGTCACAAGGCAGCAGGCCCCTAGGACGCGCCAGGATCCCCCAGCCAATCAAGGGTGCGGGAAAACTCCTCCGAGCGAGGGAGGCAGCACATACATACACACGCACATACTACACCCACGCTGCCTCTATCGCTCTTTCTCATTAACTTTACACAATGCATCTTATATTCTATTAATGATCTAAAATACTTCCCGTTGTCACAGACGAAAACAAAGACCACCACTGGACAGTCTGTGAGAATGCGAGCACAAGGAAAGAAAGAACAACATTCTCGGATAACTGTAGCCCATTTCGATGTCCCTGGCGAGTGCTAGTGGCTAACGAGAGGCGATTCTGCCCACGCTGGTAGACGTCATACCCCGCCCAAGATATAGGACGCTCAACATAGGCAAGCACCATATCTGACAAGGCAGAATGCCGACAAGATCCGTCACACATAGCCACTCCACCAGAAATGAAATGCAAAGCTCAAATCTTAAATTTTTAGCCTGCTATGCTTCCTGAGCGAGCTTCACAGAGCCCCGCCTACTAAGTGAAAGACAGGTTCAACTTAGGACTTTAGCTATAACATTGGCAACTTATAATTAACTATCAAAAAGAAAGAGTTTTTATGTGATTTTTGTATTTAATTTTAATGTTGTAATTGACGGCTGCTCTACAGGGGCAAGCCTGATTTGCCTCCACTCAAACCCACACACCTGTGGTGATATACGCCGGATCCTCCACCCTCGACAAACCGTCTGCAATCACATTCTCACAACCGGCAATATGGCGAATGTCTAGATTGTATTCTTGCAACATGAGTGACCAACGTGTCCGCCTCATATTCCGGTTGTGGAATTGGTTCAGAAATTTAAGAGGGTGGTGGTTGGTGTAAATCACCACGACTGGCCCGTAGGCAGGAACATATACTTCAAAGTGCCTGAGCGCCAACAATATTACCAGCAGTTCTTTCTCCACCACAGAGTAGTTTTTCTGAGCTGAATTAAACTTCTTGGAAAAGAAACTGACTGGATGCTCCATACCTTCCTCGTCTGTTTGCATTAAGACGGCACCAGCCCCTACACCGCTGGCATCTGTTGCCAGCTGGAATGGTCTTTCAAAGTCAGGGGCCCTGAGGATTGGGCGAGTGTATAGTAGGTGCTTGACCAGCGAAAAAGCCCTTTCACACTCAGGTGCCCACTTGAACTTTTTGTCTTTTGCTAGTAAATAATTGTCAGAGGAGCTAAACCAGTAGCATAACTCTGAATGAAACGGCGATAGTAACCGATCATGCCCAAAAATCTCATGATCTGCCGCTTGGTGGATGGCCTGGGGAACTGATTAATAGGCTGTATCTTGTTTTGTTTTTTTGGGGGGGGCACACCTGGCCTAACCCGACCACAAACCCAAGATACTGTACAGTTGCCCGGACAAAGTCGCACTTGCCCAGATTGACCACCAAGCTGGCCTCACTGAGCTTCCGAAACAAGGCTTCTATGTGCTCACAGTGACTCTAAAAAGTTGTCATCATAGATTATAACGTCATCTAGGTAGACAGTGCAGTTAGGGATGTCGGCTACTAACTCGTTCATAAGACTCTGGAAGGTTGCTGGGGCATTTTTAAGGCCATACGGCATCACATTGTAACGGTAGGTGTTCCCATCAACCACAAACCCGCATACCCCCTTCGCCCGCTCAGACAAGGGCACCTGCCAGTAGCCTTTCACGAGGTCTACCTTAGTTAGAAACTGTGCCTTACCAATCTTGTCTACACTATCGTCAACACTGGGAAGGGGATAAGCATTGGTGGGAGTCGACCCGTTCAATCTCCGAAAGTCAATGCATAACCGAACCTTCCCGTCAGGCTTGGGCTGCAGAGTGACAGGAGATGTCCACCTCACTGCTCCCTTCTCAATCAACCCCCGTTCTAACATATACTCTAACTCCGCTATGAGGGCTAGGAGTTTAATGGGTGGAATTCTGTTGGGTACTGATTTAAAGAGTGGGTGATCTCCCACGTCCATGTCTTGCACCACTCGAGTTGTGAGGCCTGGTTGCTCTGCAAACACAGTGGGGTATGAAGCAAACTGGCGCTGCACGGTTACGTGCTGTTGCTCAGGCAGGTGCACTAGAGCATCGTCAGCCACCTGACTGGAGTTCCCCGCCCACTGGTCAGCAGAGACATGACACTTCCAGTTATCTTCCATCTGGGCTTCACTGTCCCTCATTCCTTCTCCACCATGACCGCTGCAGGTCAAAACAGGGACAGCGAGAGCCTCAGGGGGGCGCCTCACAAACTCTTTCACCAGATTCACATGGCACAGCTGATTCTTTTTACGCCTATCTGGAGTAGCCACAAGATAGTCTATGTCAGAGATCTTCTTTACCACCTTATAAGGACCAGCGTACTTAGCAGACAACGGATGACCTGGCAGAGGTAACAAAATCAACACCTCCTGCCCCACCTTAAACTCCCGGAGTTTTGTCTTCTCATCGTACCTGTCCTTCATCAGTGCTTGCGACCCTACCAAATTCCTACCTGCCAACTCTAGGCTTCTCAGTATTCTCTCTCTGCTCTCGAGGACATGGTTTTGCTGTGCCCTCCCAGATTTCTCTAACCATGTTGACCTGATGTCCGAAGACTAACTCATTGGGACTGAACCCGAGGCTTTCACCAGGTACTTCCCGAGCAGCGAATAAAACATAGGGCAACCCAAGATCCTAATCCTTGCCAGAGTCCAGTACAACCTCTCCAACACCCCTTGTCTCTCTGGGTGATAGGCTGAAGAGACAACTGTACTGATACCGTGCTGCTGCATGGTCTGTTTGAAAAGGTTACAAGTAAAATTGGACCCTTGGTCTGACTGCAATTCCTGCGGTTACCCGTACCTAGAACAGTACAATAGCAAGTTACGAACAACAGTCTTAGCAGTACCATTTCGTATGGGGTATGCATCCGGATAACGAGTGGCAACATCCATGATTGTGAGGAGGTACTTGTTGCCTGCACTAGTAGGGGGTAGAGGGCCAACCATGTCGATTATAACCTAACTGAATGGTGGCCCGATTACAGGAATAGGGTGTAACAGAGCCTTGGGAATACATTGGTTTGGTTTACCTACTGTCTGGCAGGTACTGCACATTGCCACCCATGACTCCACATGTGCCTTCATACCAGGCCACCAAACCAATTTCGCCAAGGCTGCTACCGTCTTACATACACCCAAATGCCCTGCCAACGGTACATCATGCGCCAACCTCAGTAGGCTATCACGGCACACACTAGGCACTACCAACTGGTCAACCACTCTCGACCCACCCTCCCAACTCTGTCTGGGATCTAGAAAATGCCTGTACAAAATACCCTCCACCCGAAAGAAGTCCCCCGGCTTTGCATCCCCGTCCTCCTCAAGTTCGATTGCACCGTTACTACACTTCTGAAGCTCAGGATCACCTAGCTGCAGCCGACAGATATCCGAAGGAGCCAATTTATCGAGGTGCTCCCGGAGCAACTTATGGCCTCCCCCGGTACTGGACTGTTCGATCCTATCTTGCTTGCGTGCGTAACGGTGCGGTCTCGGAATTTTCTCACACCCTACCTCCTCACCAAGTGTGACAGGTTCTGGAGCCACTCCGGACCTTAACATTGGTGCTAATACGGAGTCGCCAAAAAGAGCCGCTGGATCAAAACTCTCAAAACTTTTCCCAACTTTAGCTTTCTCCTTCCGACCATTCCTCCGCTGGTCTAGAGACTGAGGAATAGGCTGTGACAACTTAGATGCACGAGATCAGGTGACAACACACGCCATCTGCTGTAGTTGACACCTCTCGACCAACTCCTGCCCTTCCCTACTCACGTCGGCCGCCCTCTCGGCAACGACTAAGGGTGAAACCTCAGAAGTAGGCACCGCAAAGTCGTTGCCGAGAAGAAGGTCGACGCCCTCTACTGGCAGTTTCTCTACGATTCCCACATCCGTCTCTCGTGTCACACCATCAACCTCCAGCTCCACTCGAACCAACGGGTATGACCGTGTAGCATTAATACCCTGCACCACAACTACCCGTGCCGCGTTTATAGGTTGGCCTGTAGTTTTTCATCAGAGTCTGGGATGCACCTGTATCACGCAACAACTCAAACCCATGCTTGCAACCAGCCCAACTCACGCAGCCACGCCCTCTATGGTCGCAAAAAGCATCGCGGACAGGTTTCGAGACTTCCGGACACTCCTTCACTGGCTGTGCCCCCGCATCTGACATATCATCCCGGGTAAATGCAGAAGACCTCAGAGACACCCCAATGTTGCTAGCCAAAGACACGACTGCTGTAGATTGGTTACTAGGGCAGGAACGTGCAAAATGCCCCTTTTTATTACACTTAAAACACTCTACTTCACCCTTGGACTTCCCCTGAGGTGGGGAAGGGCCCTGACCTATCTTAAACGGGACGGTTTTCGGTTTGTGATCAAATTTGGTATCATTGCTCTTGCTTTTGTTATTAAATGTTGCATCACTAACTCTGGAGGGTATAGGTGTTTTTGTTTGCCGGCATATAAGTTGAGGGTTTGGATCTAGCGTACCATTGTTGCATAGTGCCCTATTACTAGTCTAATCATTAAGTGCCCTTGTTTTATTCGTAGCCCCGGTCGTAACAAATGGCCAAATATATTCCTCCAAAAACAAATTTCCAAAAATCCTGCAATTATTTCTTAGTTAATTTGGTATGACGACTAAGATAAGATCCTGGCGAGGTCGCCATTTGTTACGACCGGGGCTACGAATAAAACAAGGGCACTTAATGATTGGACTAGTAATAGGGCACTATGCAACAACGGTACGCTAGATCCAAACCCTCTAACTTATATGCCGGCGAACAAAAACACCTTTACCCTCCAGAGTTAATCTGCGATAGCGGGGTATCCTTAACTGGGCATAAATGCACTCTACTTCAGGCTAACCCACACTGGTATAGCCTGATAACAAACTAGATGTAAGTTACGTTAAAATGCATAAAAAGGAATCTATGAAAAGATCAATTAAATCACTGCAAGATTTAATACAATAAAAAGATGCTTCAATACAGTTACTCTAAATAACAATAAACTCTTCACTCCTATCTGAAAGAAAGTGAAGTATAGTCCTACAGCATAGACCTGGAAACTTCTGAAGAAAATCTGATGCTCATAAGATGCTCGTATCTTAAACTATATAAAGGCAGGACACCACACGTGTAAATGGAATACACTAAAAGATAGGACATATAATGTTAACTGACACGAGAATAATATAAAGGCGCAACGGTAACAATGCTCGACACTAAAAGAAGTACTTCCTCATAAACGAAACAGTCTGCTATGGTTGTGCAACTCAACAACAACCTAGACTAATAAATGCTGTGAATAATAATGCGTACATATCAAAAAGCTTATATTAAATACTAATAAGTGTCTACATGATTAATAATATCTAGCTGGAATACTATAGGTAAGGAACTGTGGTTGAGCAAGACAGGTTCGTAGCCTAGCGATGTCCTTAAGACTGCATCCTTTAAGTTACGTTAATTGACTAGGGTGCTCTCTTGATAGATCCAGATCACAAGTATCTGGTTCTATCCTTGTGACCCTCTAAAGACAAGCAAAGAGGCAGCAATGTGTGTCACTGGAACAGGCCAAAACCCTCAGTCAACACAATGCTGCACTCGCAAAGGACGCAAGCGAAAAGACAACACAGGCTACCACAGGACCGGTCGAAGTCGTGTAGGTATAAGCAAACCATACACACATCGGAGACAACGACTACAGTTACCTTATCCCAGTCTAGCATTAAATAAAAGAGAAGAAACACTAAATCAATAATGGAGACACACTAAGTTCCCAACCTCTACTAACTAAGAGCCCTCAAAACCTATTCTAAGTACATGTAAATATCTCGAGAGGACGGCGCATACAATACAATGGGTCAGCTATGGAAACCGTATGCAGAACCCAAGGGGACAATTAATTGAATAAAGGTGAGAAGCAATGGAAAAGAAGGTCAGAGAGAGAGACAGTGGTAAAGGGGGTGATCGGGAGAGAGTATGCAAAGGGATGTTAAAAGCATGCGCGCCAAGCCTGTCCTGAGGAGAACAGCTCCTGGGAACCCTCATGGAGGAGGTTAGTTACACAGGAGCCCGCAAGGGCGCGATGGTCGGCCAATCACGGGCCGAGACGTCACAAGACAGCAAGCCCCTAGGACGCGCCAGTATCCGCCAGCCAATCAAGGGCGCGGGAAAGCCCGTGCGCGAGCAGGAAAACGCCTCCAAATGAGGGAGGCAGCACATACATACACACGCACATACTACACCCACGCTGCCTCTATCGCTCTTTCTCCTTAACTTTACACAATGTATCTTATATTCTATTAATGATATAAAATACTTCCCGTTGTCAGAGACGAAAACAAAGACCACCACTGGTCAGTCTGTGACAATGCGAGCACAAGGAAAGAAAGAACAACATTCTCGGATAACTGTAGCCCATTTCGATGTCCCTGGCGAGCGCTAGTGGCTAACGAGAGGCGATTCTGCCCACGCTGGTAGACGTCACAACCTATAACCTCTATTCTTATAATATTATATAGGGCCTAACCATAACTAGGTCTAATAATTAGGCCTGCCGTCTACACCTATAACCTCTATGAACAATAATTGAATGATTCTATAGACTAAGTGCAACATTACGAGCTAAGCAATTTTGAATTGTTTTTAACCGCAAGATACAGCAAAGAAATTGATTTGAAATCAGTTAGAATATGCAGAAATTAGTTATAAGGCCATTTTGCCACCTCTTACCCTTTATAGGCCCCATACTGGCATCATAGATGCTGATTTCAATAAGTCACGGGGGTTGAGGGCTAAAAGCCTTCCTCAATCCATCATGTAGGCAAACAAAATAAGTTTGTTTTACTCTGTAAATTCGAGCCAAGTCTTGAGAAAACTTGGTTCGGGTTCTCTAATTTTGAACTTTGCTTAGGCTAACTTAAAAAAATAAAACAAACAGAAAACTCAAGCATTTTTATTTATATTGTTTTTATTAGCCTAGGCATAGGCTGTACGTCTAGGCCTATTATCGTTGTATTACATCTTAAATTATCCCACATTTTCCCTGATTTTCATAGCCTGACCCAGTATTTTGAGCCATGTCACATCTCTAGGCTATAATGAAGCATTTCCTCAAGAAATGTGTAGGCTTAGGGTAGGCCAGGCTTCATCAAAACACATATCACATGAAATTATGAAAATATAGGCTAGCAGAAAACGGAAAAGAGTATTTTTTACTATTGCTAAATAATGGTGCACTTATAAATACTTACCCTAGCCTAATAATTCCTTATCTGTAGCACAGAGATCTGTGTTTAGTTATGATTTTTTTGTTTACGGCTATACTTTTTGTAGCAAACCATCTAGCTTGACACTGTTGTACTGTGACTTTTCTTGGGATAGGAGGCAATTACTCTCCTCACCATCTCTTCCTAGCACTCCCTTTTGTCCTTTGCGGTTAATACAGGACTCAATTTCCCCTTTAACCCTTAATTAGCGGCTCACCACATAAGTAGAGTTAAATAAAGCTGGACTATGTGGCGGCGCTCGACATAACTCGAGTGGCAATTTCAGCACGTAATGTTGCTGAGAGAGAGAGACAAGTGGGGGCAGGAGACTAGCGAGCGTATGACTGCTCCAGACCACCGCGGCGAACCTACTGACACGAATCTCAGCTCCCTCCTCCCTCTCTCACTCGCTACATACTGAATTATATGGGGAAAGTACCGAATTACATGCTTTTTGCACTCGCGTTGCACGGTTATTGCAAGAAAACTAGCCATCATAAAAGGATCGTTATGGTGTCATTCGAAAGCTCTGTTTATGCCCTTTCAGGGATAGGTACTTGTTTTACGTTCTGGGTCTTATTTAGGCATGAAAATGATCACGTAAACAGCCCTATTTTGGCTAAAAACACCCCGCTGGGCGGTACATATAAATAAACCGCATAGGCCGCTCGTAAGGTGTTAAAATGTTTGTCCTTTGGTTGACTAAGCCAACCAAAAGTAAATTTTCATCGTCTGTCCAATTGCTCACTCGCTCCCTCTTTAACTTAGTAGACAAAGATCCACTTGAAGTTGAAGCTGAAGAAGAATCCATTGCGAGCAGTAGACGGTAGATCGAGAGTTGTTGTTTGATGCACACACGTGGAAGGTATGTTTACACATTTGAAGAACCCGCCGAGCGGCCGAACTGCAGTACGAAATATTTTTGATATGGTAAATATAATACCCTTTCAATTTGGCAATATACAATCTATTTTGTACTATTTTTTTTTTTTGCATAATTACCATTTTGTTTTATAGTAATTATTATATGACTTTAGAAGCCTTTATTTACATATTTAATGTTATTCATCAATTAAAATTTTGCTAGATGTAGCTATGTTGCGGCTTTGGCAACTTTCTTAACGCCTCTACTAAAAGATATTTTATGAACAACTTTTAAGGATTTACTTTTACTTTTAAGGACTTTCTTTTAGTTAAAATGACTCTTAGGGAAATTTAAAAATTCTTTTATAAATACCGGCCCCTGGACTGGACACGAAAATGGAACTTTGCAGTAAAGGAGCCAAAATCGGAAAACTAACCCCCAAGTTTGAACCTCGAAACCGCAAAAACGTGATATGTTCGCGGTTTCGAGGTTCAAACTTGGGGGTTCGTTCTCCGATTTTTGGTCCCTTACTGCAAAGTTCCATTTCCGTGTCCAGTCCCGATCTACTGTAGTCTATGGTTATTTCTAAATTATACATGTTACCTAAATTTCATAAACTATCGTATGAATATCGCTATATTGCTGTACCAAAATTTAGTACCACTAAATCTGTTTCAGAACATACCGTACATTGCTTAAAATGCATTACAAACAATACAGGTACACATAGACGATATTGTGATACCATCACGAAAAGAACTGGCATTAACTATTATTGGAGCACTGACAATTCATTAAAAGTATTTGATGACAAATAAAATAATGCAGAAATTTACCTCAGTAGCCTACATAGCTTCGCCTTTTCAACTGTGTACACAAATGACAACACATCATTGTATGTGGGACAAAGGAGAGTTTACTGTAAGTAACGGTATCAGGCAAGGGTGCACAGGATCCCCACCTCTATTAATAGTGAATCAAATAATAAAGAGAATCTATGAAAGTAAATTAGGATTCAAAAATGAAAAATTCTACATCCCGGTGCTATACTACGCAGATGATGGTCTATTGTTAACCAACAGCAGGAAAGATATGGAAGCAATGATTTGGTTATTGATAATCATATCTAGAGAATATGGCTTAAGAATGAATACAGGGAAGTGCCAATGCATGATTCTCAACAAGAAGGAATTAGGACCAGAGAGAATAGGAGAGGTGGCTGTTGTAACTGAAATAAAATACCTAGGAATAACAATAACAGAAAAAAAAACACGTGAAAGAATACAAGGAACAGAAGATTAAATTGACAAGAAAAATGTCGGGAGTCAACTTCTCTGTGATAGCAAGATCGTGCAATAAAATTCTCATTGGAAAGACCTTTTGGAAGAGCGTAGTGCTACCCAGTGTTTTAACGGGAGGCGTAGTAGTTGATTGGAACAGAGGTGATCTGGACTCTGAAGAAGCTGCAAACAATAGAAAATACGGTATGGAGGCAAGTACTGGGAGCTCCAAGTTACGTAGCAGTGGAGGCACTGAGGGGAGAGATTGGATGTGCAACGATGGTGGAACGAGATATGAAAATAAAACTTTGTTACCTAAAACACATATTGGAAGGAAAACATATTATATGTTAAGAGAAATGTTGGTTGAAATGAAGGAGTCCAAAAGGGAAAGCCAGTGGTTAAAAGGGGTGAAAAGATACACGAATAACATAAATGTGAATAGTATGGAGAATATACAGCAAATAAATGAGAACAGTATTAAAGAAGAAGTGAGAGAATGGGGAGAGGAGAGATGGAGAACTGATATGGAAAGGAAATCGACTTTGACCATGTATCGGAGAAATAAACAATCCATTAGAGAAGAAAGTATATATGATAACACATATAAATCTCAATTGATGTTTAGAAGCCGAACAAATTCATTGAAACTGAATTGGAGGAAAAGATTTGTGGGAGAAGAGGAACTATGAGAGGTGTGCCATCAGGGAGAGGACGAAACATTGGAACACTTTCTTCTGAAATGTGAAGGACTACGGGAGGTGCGGAGGAAATACGGGATAAACCAGAACACCACACCAGCATAGAGAAGATACTACTCTTCACTGAAGCAGGTGAGGAATCAAGAGAGAAGAACCTGCAATCTATTGAAGAACATTGGAGTACGAGACGAGGAAAGATCAGACCAGGCCAGAGAGTAATTTGAAGAACTCTCCTAGCGCTGCCGTTACAAAAGGCAACAGGGCACACTCCTCAGTATCTCAGTATAGGGCCTACCAATTTGCCTTTATATGTAGTGCTTTCAGAACTTTGCTTTATTATAAATTTGAATTTTGACAGATTTGTTAAGAATGGTAAATATTTCATAAATGTGTATTCACATTTGAATAATGCAGACCTTAGCTCTACTCCCATTAGTTCAGTATATTTTGATAGAATAAATTTAAAGATTCCCTTAAATTCCTCCTTTTCAATTAGTATGTTAGATTCGGGCCCTATATTTTCAAACGAATATTAGGTATTCCTATGGGTGGAAAAGCTAGCCCTCTAATTGATGATTTATTCTTGCTTGCTTCAGAATTTATTTTTGTATCAGACTTGGTTGAAAGTAGCAAGAAAGATAACATAGGCCTACCAGAACAATTTGCACTTGCTAAATGTTAAGTAATAATAGTAGATATATCAACGATATTCTCGTGTATAATGTAATATATGTTAATCAAGTCGCTAAATTTATTTATCCAAATTCCATACCCCTCAGTCACGGAAATGTAAATGAAATAGATTTGTTTTGTATATGAATATAAAGATTGATAGTGAACAACTGAATGTATATCACAAAGCTGACAATGTTAATGCTAATGTAAGTAATATTGATAATAAGATAACATGATTAATTTTGTTTTCAACTAAACAGATTTTACAAGATTTGCACTAAATTAGATTAATTCTAAGCTAGGGCATATTACACAAACTCATAGTGGACAGAAGTGTTGAGGCAAATAAACTTTTGCATTAATTTCATCTGTTTATGGTCAATCATTGTGATTGTAGCCTTAATTTGATATAAGTAATCGTAATCAAGCATTTTTAACTTAAAGTTTCTCATATTACCCCTGCTTACTGTTTGTCACTATGTATTGTTTATCTACTGATATTGTTATACTACTTTGTTTTCATTTTCAGTGTTCTTGTTAAAAGAGTACTCTTTATTTCTATGTTATTATAATTATTCACTTTTTATAGTATTAACTGCTTGCCTTTGTGATATCCTTATTTTATTTGTACTATATGTAGGTTATGTGCAGGGTAGGAGGCAGGGGTCATGTTTGTTTTTGTTTTTTGTTTTTTCTATGTGATTTAGGGAGGCAAAAGGTAGAACTGCCTATAGCGAGTGCCTCTCCCATAGTTGAAAGAGTGACAGGGCCAAAATCAAGGGACGTTCGAGCCAAAATGCCAGGACACACAGAGTTTGAAGCAATTTAAGTCATAGGAAGAGGGAAAGACTGATTCTGGGAGAGTTCCAGAGCTCAGCTGTTGAGTAGAAGAAAGTAGGGGAGTAACGTTTCACTCTTGGGTTGGCGAGTTGCACAGAGTAGGGGTGGGATTGAGTTGCAAGACGGGTACCACGTGCCCTACGTAAAGGAGGTGGTATACACTGGGCAAGCTCTGAGGAACACTGATTATTATAGTAGCGATAGAGATGCAACATTGCGGCAGAGAGTTGGTGAGAGTTAATGATACGAAAGGCCTTCCTTTCAACTTTGACTAGGAGAGCGGTGTGAGAGGAACCTCCCCACACATGTGAACAATACTCAATACAATGACGCACTATGCTCCTTACGGCTCCCGGACGGATTGCCGACGGACATTTGGCCGAACGGACATTTGGCCGAACGGACATTTGGCCGACAGACCCTAACCTAACCTAGCCTAGCCTAACCTAACCTAACCTAACCTAACCTAACTTAACCTAACCGTTCGGCCAAATGTCCGTCGGCAATCCGTCCGGCCACGGCCCCTTACAGAGAAAGAAGCTGTGCAGGGGGTAAAAAAAAAACTAAGGCGGTTGAGCACACCCAGCTTCTGGGAGGCTGCTTTAGCAAGACTGGTAATATGGTCCTTCCAAATGAGAGCAGAAGAAAAAGAGACACCAAGAATATTGAGAGAAGATGAAGGGTTGATTTTTGTATTGTTGAAGGATAAGGGATTGTCCGCTGTGAGATCCTGACCGGTAGATAGATGGAGAAATTGGGTTTTGGAAGCATTAAAGGTAACAAGGTTTTCTCTGCCCCAATTGGAGATAGTATTTAGATCAGAATTTAAGAGTTCTATGGCTTCATTAAGTTTGTCGTTGAGAGATTGCTGGCTGGGGAGTTCTGAAAAACTAATAGAGTACTGTAAGGTTGAGTCGTCTGCATATGAATGGATGGGATTTAAGGTACAGTTGAGATCATTTATAAAAATTAGAAAGAGAATAAGAGATAGGACAGAGCCCTGAGGAACACCAGAGTTTATAGGGTGAGGAAGGGAACAATAGGCCGTCCACAACCGCGGCTATGGAACGGCAGGAGAGGAAATTAGAAACAAAGGCACAGATGAAGGGATAGAAACCGAAGGAGGGTAGTTTAGAAATTAAAGATTTGTGCCAGACTCTATCGAAGGCTTTCGATATGTCTAGTGCAATAGAAAAAGTCTCACTGAAGTCCCTAGAGGAGGATGACCAAGAGTTAGTAAGATATGAAAAAAGATCACCAGTAGAGCGACCCTTAAGGAAGCCATACTGGCGATCTGAGAGCAGATTATGAGAAGAGAAATGGTTAAGAAATTTGGAAGCAAGAATAGTTACAAAAACTTTAGAAAGACAAGAGATGAGAGCAACTGGACGATAGTTGGAGAGTTGAGAGCGGTCACCTTTTTTGGGACAGGTTGAATGTGAGCAAACTTCCAGCATGAAGGGAAGACGTTAGAGGATAGACAGAGACGAAAGAGTTTGCCTAGGCAGGGAGTCAGCACAGTTTGCGTTAATTCTGGGCTCACAGGTAACTTCCCAATAGCACTATCGTTTGTGAGTGATGTATGTATGTTGTACTATTGTTATTATTATTGCAAATAGATTTTCGTTCTTTATATTTTTCAATATGCAGTATTATCTTATATTATAACTAGTTTGAATAGAATAGTATGACTTCAATTTAAGTTTCTGTAACCATACATAATTTACCGAAACATTCTGAACTTTCCGAATGTTTACCGGAACGTCCTGAATTTCCCGAATTGACTTGAATATAACAAGAATACGTTAATATACGTGTGACTAATTTGTTTGTGAAACACATTCACTTACTCATTAAGTAATGTACATGTTTTTTTTTTTCCAAAAAATTATTTCGGTTAATCCTTATATTCACATAGTGATTGTATTGTCTTTTAATGTGCCGTTCCTGTATATTTTTTATTTTATTTGTGTGTAAGTTGTACATATTAATATCTAACTGTTTGACAATCATCCTATGTATCAATTACGCTGGAGAAAATGGGAATATTTAGATAACTGAAAGTTGTCGGTCAAGATATGTTTATTAGTGATATGCATATATATTTTACTTGGATTAGATTAACTAGATTTGTTTGCTCCTCCAACCATTATATCAGGATACTTACTTTCCTAAATACGGCCTGGCCCCAGTGGAACGCGTATCCCTTAAGTTCCACGTGAGGAAAGACTTCTGCTATAGTTGCCAATCAGCTGTTTCAAAGTCAAGGACTACCCATTCCACAGCATATGATGATATAAGGCTGCGGATTATGGAAAGTACTGCTATGTAGTCCGATTCTCTACGTGCAGTCATAAACACGAATACTAGTGGAACTTGTTTAACTTTTCCGTCTCTCTGCACAAACAAATGGACGGTGAATAGCTGTGTGAATGGATGCTGGATTATCTTGAAGGTCCCATCCACGAACCTGTCAGAATAGCAGTAGCAGTGTATTAACCCCTTGACTTCCGAAGGGTCTTAAGGTCATTAAATTAGTATGTTTTTATAAATCGATCAATCCATCAACATTAAACAGAAATGTAATAATAACGTAGGTTTCTGATGGATAGAAAGTATATTTTATTTTGTTTTAGGTATTTATAAATGTACTATAACCATAGGCTATTTAAGCTAGTCATTATGTTAAAAACGGATACCTACAGCTCCAACTTTTGTTAGTTATTTCGCTATCACTGAGCTTCAGTACATCTTTCAAGTCCTCTTTATTTATCCTACTAACCCACTTTCATATACCCTCTAACTCTGCATCTCTCTAACGAATGTAAGCCTAAATTCCTTCAACCTTTCTTCGTATACACATAACAAAGCCTCTCCAACAGCTTCCTCTCTCTCCAACACCCCTTCTCCCCTCGCTACACTCTTCAGCAAAAAAAAATAGGAAAAAGTAGATTGTAGATATGAGGTGCCGTTGTAAAGGCACCCTCAATACCGTCACCTGACCTGGAAGATTTCTAATATTTGGATCATTTTGTTATTCTTCGCTGTACGATATCAGTTGGGGTTGAAGGGGATCTGCCTTGTGTGGACCAATCGGCTCTCTGCAGACTCATGTTCTCTTACCTTCTCATGTAGCCTACTCTCTCCAAGGAATGTGTCTATTTTGTAATAAGGATACCAAAATTGAACAGCACAATCCATATGGTGTCTTACTAATTACAAGTAAAGTTTTTAAATAACATCATATCATCAGCTCTCCCACTCCTAGAGATAAGCCCGATAATCCTGTTTGCCTTGTTACGAACGCTTATACTGTATATTGTTGTCTAGGCTAAAGACCATTGATAACAAACACACCCACATCTTTCTCACAGTTTGAGGTTTCTAATTCTGCAAGTTAGGATGAACTTCTCTAAATCTAGCATGGAAAAGGAGTGGGACTTTTTTCATGACACCTGAGATGGGTTGGGTGTTAAAGGGATAACATAACATAAAAACATAAGACAATGGGAGTGTGCAGAAAGCCGATCGGCCCACACAAGGCACATCCATGTTACACCTTACCCCAATTACAAGGCCTAATTATAGACCCAACTCACTAATACCTTGAGGACTGAGCTCACCAAAACGGTCGGAGATCAACACAAGATTACGGGGTCTGCAGAGCGCCGATTGGCCCACATCCGGCTCCCCCCTCATACCCAACCCATCTCGTCCATATGCCTATCTAATGTTATCTTAATGCTCCCTATCGTGATCGATCCTACCATATTAATAGTATGAAGGTAAACAGAGCTGGTCTGGCAGGCCCCTTGAAGTGCTAGCAGATGAATTTCTGTTGGATACATTGTATATTTAATAACTTAAAACAAAAAATTGTATAATAAGTTATTCTCATTATAATATTATACATACATACTGAATATTAAATACATACATACACATTTAAAGACCGTTTGTCCACAGATACTGTGGTTACAGTCTCACGTCCTAAATGGCAGAGTTCCAGGCGGTCTTGTCAAGGGCTGCCTCTGTTGTCAAGTTCTTTATGTTGAGATCGGACCGGAGTATCCGAGCCCACGTCATTCTAGGTCCACTCCTACGTGCAGCTCCCCCCAAGTTCACAGTCCGGCAGTTCTTCACCCAGTTCTGATCATCCATTCTCTCCACATGTCCAAACCAACCAAGTCGGCTCGTGAGCATCAATCACTTCACGGATACTCCCAATTCCCAGACGCCTTCTCAATTCCTTGCTCGATACCCTGTCCCTAAGATTAACCCCACACATCCATCTCGCCATTCTCTTCTCATTCCGTTCCATTCTATTGACATCCTCCGCTTTAACCGGCCACGTCTCGGAGGTATAGGTCATCGCGCTCCTAACACATAAGGTATATACATTCCCCTTAAGGTGGGGTCGGAGCCCTCTCATGGTCAGGAGTGGCAACAGCTCTCTAAACTTTCCCCTGCCACTTCTGAGTCTAGCAATGGAGCTAGCTTCAGCGCCACCTCCAGTGGAAACTGTATCGCCCAGGTAGCAGAACTTATTCACACACTTATTCAACACTGACAGGCGGGTCATTTAATAAAAGATCTCCCTTGCACATTCAAAGTCTATGATTCTTGTCAAAGGTCCTCTAGCTCTACTACATCTCTTGTGTACCTAGTCACTACAGACACAACATCGAATTGACTTACATTCCACCCCCTCCCACATACTTTTTTTTTTTTTTTTTAAAGAGACTATGAACGGAGGGAGGAAAAACACAGATAAAACAAAAAGTCCATGTGCCTAAAGGCATCCTCCATTAATAAAATATTAGTAACAACTGGATTTAAACTTTTGTAGATTGTAAGTTTGTGGAAAGCAACTCGAGGGAAGTGAATTCCAAAGAGTAGTAGTTCTAGGGATAAATGAATTTTGATAAGCAGAAGTTCTGCATTGTGGAGGAGAAAGTGTAAATTCATGGGCGCTCTCAGCTGCCCTAGTTCTACGGGGAAAGATGTGGAGAGGCGGCAAAATTGAAGCAAGTTCCTCGGAACAATTGCTGCGAAAATATCTGTAGAATAATGCAAGGGATGCAACGTTTCTTTGTATGGATAATGTAAGAACATAAGAACAAGAAAATGGGAGTCTGCAAAAAGCCGATCGGCCCATACAAGGCAGATCCCTGTCACACCCAACCCCAATTACAAGGCCCAATTATAGACCCATCTCACTAATTGGAACTCAATCCCACCCCTACTCTGTGCAACTCTCCAACCCAAGAGTGAAATGTTACTCTCAAACTTTCTTCTACTCAACATTTGAGCTCTGGAACTCTCTCCCAGAATCGGTCTTTCCCTCTTCCTAGGACTTAAATTGCTTCAAACTCCGTGTGTCCAGGCATTTTGGCTCGAACGTCCCTTGATTTTGGCCCTGTCACTCTTTCAACTATGGGGGAGGTACTTGCTATAGGCAGTTATGCCTTTTGCCTCCCTCAATCACATAGAAAAAAAAAAAAAAAAAAAAAAAAAAAAATTGAGTACCCCACCAAAACGGTCAGATTAACACAAGATTACGGGGGTCTGCTGAGCGCCGATTGGCCCACACCTGGTAGATCCCCCTCACACCCAACCCATCTCATCCATATGCCTATCCAATTTCATCTTAAAGCTCCCTATCGTTCTTGATCCCACTATATCACTTGGTAGCCTATTCCACCCATCTACAACTCTCTTACCAAACCAATATTTGCCTATATCGTTTCTGAAACGAAATTTATCTAATTTGAAACCATTTGTAAGAGTTATTTCGTTATCACTGAGCTTTAGTACATTTTTCATGTCTCCTTTATTAATTCCACTAACCCACTTGAATACCTCTATCATGTCACCTCTAACTCTGCGTCTCTCTAACGAATGTAAGCCTAATTTCTTCAACCTTTCTTCATACGGAAGATTTCTAATATTATGGATTATTTTTGTCATTCTACGTTGTACTCTCTCCAATGAATCTATGTCCATTCTGTAATAAGGACACCAAAATTGAACAGCATAATCCATATGGGGTCTCATTAATGACAAGTAAAGTTTTAAGATAACATCAGCAGTTCTGTTACTCACACTCCTAGATATGAACCCGAGAATCCTGTTTGCCTTATTACGAACGGTTATACATTGTTTTCTAGGCTTCAAATCATTGCTAACAAACACACCTAGATATTTCTCAGTCTGAGTTTTCTAATTCCATATTAGCTAGTTTATATTTAAAATTTGTATGAATCTTCCCTATCTTTAATACCTTGCATTTGTCAATGTTAAACTTCATCTGACATTTTACTGACCATTCGTGTAAGGTATCTAGATCCCTTTGCAGACACTCTATATCTCTAACTGAATCAATTTTTCTCCCCATTTTGGTATCGTCTGCAAATTTACTTATCCTACTAGTTATACCTAAATCAAGGTCATTTATGTATATAATAAACAACAGAGGACCTAATACAGATCCCTGGGGGACACCACTCTTGACTGATCCCCATTCTGACTTAGTACCATTTATGCTGACTCTCTGCTTCCTACCAATTAGCCATGACCTAATCCATACTAACAACGCCCCACCTATTCCATGTGCCTCAACCGAGAACGCACATGACTTTTATATATTACGGCAAACTGCCAACTGCGCATCTATAGTCAAAACATAGTATACAGGAAACCATAGCAACCATAGGGAGGTGTGATGGAGTGATCTTGCCACTGGACTGTGTTCGAATCCCAGTGGGAAGATATTATTGGGATAGAATTTGTGCTGAACCTAGTATCAGTGCATTACCACAAAGCCCCCGGAAACGCCAAAAAAGTACCCTCATTAAATTCCACTGTATGAATATTCCCAAAGATGGAGGGAGTACTTCAAGGAATTGCTTAATGTAAGGAATGAAGCATCAGCAAACAGTTGGATGGGGTATGGGAGGGAGAAAAGAAGAGAAATGGTGGAGGAGGAGGTGGGGATCAATAGGTCAGACGTGTGTGAAGCCATGAAAAGAGTTAAGTTGGGGAAAGCACTAGGCATATATGGAGTGTGTGGGGAAATGCTGAGGAATAGTGGTGAGATAGTGATCGAATGGGGATGGAAAATGTGTGAACTAGCATGGTAGAAGGAGAGTGCAACTGATGACTGGAAGACAGGCATAATAGTCCCCCTATATAAGGGTAAAGGGGAAATAGGAGTGTGTGGTACCCACCGAGGAATATGTCTTCCAAGCGTAGTACGGAATGTGTACAGTAGGGTAGTGATTGAGAGAGTGAGGACGGAGAAATTGGTAGGTGATGAGCAGGGCGGGTTTAGGAAGGGAAGAGGATGTGTAGATCAGATTTTCACCCTGAAATGTGTTGTGGAGAAATATCTGGAGAAGCAACAAAAACTGTAAGTTGCTTTTATGGACTTGGAAAAGGCCTATGACAGAGTGAATAGAAAAGGTATGTGGAAAGTACTTAGATTATACAGAATACATGGCAATTTTCTGAAAGCAGTGAAGAGCAAGTATGAGGGTGCAAAGGCGGCAGTACGTGTGGAGAATGAACAGAGCAAATTCTTTGATCTGAATGTTGGGTTGAAAGAGGGATGTGTGATGTCCTTGTGGTTTGCTGTTTAAAATGGATGGAGTCATGAAAGAAATACAAGGAAGAGCCGTGGTTTGTTGGTGTATTGCTGATAAGGGAGGGAAATGAGTGGAAGCTTACTGTACTGCTGTTTGCTGATGATACAGTTCTGATGAGCGATAATGAATGGGAGTTGCAGGGTCTGGTAAATATGTTTGGAACAGTGTGAGAAAACGGAATATGAAGGCATAAATGCGGGGAAGAGCAAGGTTACGGTCTTCCAAAGGGGTTAAGCCACAGAGTGTGAGGTGAAGTTGAACTGTCAGGCTATGGATATTAATTGTCAGCTCATTTAAGTATCTGGCCAGTGTGCTGAATAAAGATGGGACTTTGGATGGAAAAGTGCGGGAGAGGGTGCAACAGGGGAAGAGGGTTGTAGGAACGCTGAAAGTAGTTGTTGTTCCCCAGGCAGCCTGGCTGAACAGCCTCAAGGCCCCGAGCAAGGCCAAGGCCATAACAGAGCACCCCCACAGAACCCTCCCTGTCCTACCACAATAAAGCCTGTGTGACCGAGGCCACTCCATGACAGGGAGCTGACGAAGGTGCGGAAACGCCTGGGAAACCAAAGCCTCACCCAGGGCCCTCTGCTCCTCTGCAATTAGGAAGAGAAAGTCGAGGGGCTAAGGAAAAATGTGACGCTTTGGCTTCCAATCTTGGTAGATTGGGAGATCAATCCACGGAAGAGACGCAGTCACTTGAGGTCTAGAAAATATGTAATTATTATGTTACCTCCACCTACCGACTTTACTCCTAGTACAGTAAAAGGAACAGTCAGAGTAAGGTATAGGTATGACAGAGATCGCTCAGTTTTCACTCTGATAGACCAGCCCATCACTACATGACTAGAACTCAATCCTCTCAGCATCAGCTAGGAAAGGCCCTAGAAAGCCGCCTTTGACGGGGGGATAGCTCCCCTATTTCAACCCCTTTCGGGGTTGGGCACCCGCCTGCTGAAAGTAGTAACAAGAAGTAGCATGTTCAGCATGGAAGTGAACAAATCCTTGCATGACAGTGTGGTAATCCAGACATTGACTTACGGAAGCGAAGCATCGACGTTGGTGGAGAAACTGAGACCAAAAGTGAGAGGGGTGGATTTCTGACCTCTCTGGGCTTAATACTAATAAGGTGTACGGTCTGGACGGTGTTCCTCCTGTTGTTCTCTTATAACTGCTTCCCTGCGGACTCCCTGCCTAGGCAAACTCTTTCGTCTCTGTCTATCCTCTAACGTCTTCCCTTCATGCTGGAAGATTGCTCACATTCAACCTGTCCCAAAAAAGGGTGACCGCTCTCAACCCTCCAACTATCGTCCAATTGCTCTCATCTCATGTCTTTCTAAAGTTTTTGAAACTATTCTTGCTTCCAAATTTCTTAAGCATTTCTCTTCTCATAATCTGCTCTCAGATCGCCAGTATGGCTTCCTTAAGGGTCGCTCTACGGTGATCTTCTTTCATATCTTGCTAACTCTTGGTCATCCTCCTTTCGGGACTTCGGTGAGACTTTTTCTATTGCACTAGACATATCGAAAGCCTTCGATAGAGTCTGGCACATCTTTAATTTCTAAACTACCATCCTTCAGTTTCTATCCCTCCATCTGTGCCTTTGTCTCTAATTTCCTTTCCGGCCGTTCCATAGCCGCGGTTGTGGACGGCCATTGTTCCCTTCCTCACCCTATAAACTCCGGTGTTCCTCAGGGCTCTGTCCTATCTCCTATTCACTTTCTAATTGTTATAAATGATCTCAACTGTACCTCAATTCCCATCCATTCGTACGCAGACGACTCAACCTTACACTACTCCATTAGGTTTTCAGAACGCCCCAGCCAGCAATCCCTCAACGATAAACGTAATGAAGCCATAGAACTCTTAAATTCTGATCTAAATACTATCTCCAATTGGGGCAGAGAAAACCTTGTTATCTTTAATGCTTCCAAAACCCAATTTCTCCATCTATCTACCCGTAAGGAACTCCCAGCGGACTATCCCTTATTCTTCAACAATACAAAAATCAATCCTTCATCTTCTCTCAATATTCTTGGTGTCTCTTTTCCTTCTGCTCTTAGTTGGAAGGACCATATTACCAGTCTTGCTAAGGCAGCCTCCCAGAAGCTGGGTGTGCTCAACCGCCTTAGGGGGCTCTTTTCCCCTGCACAGCTTCTTGCTCTGTACAGGGGCATAGTGCGTCCTTGTATTGAGTATTGTTCACATGTGTGGGGAGGTTCCTCTCACACCGCTTTCCTAGACAAAGTTGAAAGGAAGGCCTTTCGTATCATTAACTCTCATCCACTCACCAACTCTCTGCAATCTCTCCCTCCCCGCCGCAATGTTGCATCTCTCTCGCTATTCTATCTCTACTATAATAATCAGTGTTCCTCAGAGCTTTCCCAGTGTATACCACCTCATTTACGTAGGGCACGTGGTACCCGTCTTACAACTCAATCCCACCCCTACTCTGTGCAACTCGACAACCCGAGAGTGAAACTTTACTCTGTCTTTCTTCTACTCAACAGCTGAGCTCTGGAACTCTCCCAGAATCAGCGTTTCCCTCTTCCTATGACTTAAATTGCTTCAAACTCAGTGTGTCCAGGCATTTTGGCTTGAACGTCCCTTGATTTTAGCCTTGTCACTCTTTCAACTATGGGGGAGGCACTCGCTATAGGCAGCTCTGCCTTTTGCCTCCCTCAATCACATAGAAAAAAAAAAAAAAAAAAAAAAGGGGGGAGACGATAAATATGAAGGGTGAGCCTGGAAGTATGGTGGGCGGGCTTCGCTGCATGTCTGCCTACCGAGATCGGAACCTCTCCGGGTGGTCAGGGGCCGGGGAAGTGCTGGAGGGACCTTGGTGCCTTTGGTCTCTGGGTCGTCTCCTGGATGAACTACATGTATGGGAATTTGTATTTTGTCTTTGTTGTGTCTTGTGTTGTGCCTATTCTTGCTGTGTCTTGAGTCCCCCCCCCCCCAAACACAAACAAAAAGTAAATTATGTAAAGAAAAACTATAAAGTGGGGATTGGGCCTGAGTAAATAACATAGATATATTTGGTTTGACCATCTAGTAATTGAACAATCTACTGTACATTACGCTTAAGTATCTAATAACCTACCATTGAGCCACATTTCCCATATTATAAACACACTATAGACCATGAAAGGGCTTTCCCTAAAATTATATGGGAGATAAGTACTGTAGTGTGATATGTGCTAGTGAAACTTGATCATTTAGGATGGAAGACGTGCACAGAATGAAACCAAACAAAATGACAATGTGTAAATTATTGTAGGGGTTTCTTTATATACAAAAATAAGAGGTAGCTCCCTTAGTATTATTCGAACGATGTCTAGGCATTTAGAAGAACAGTGAGAAAATAGGGAATGAAATTTACCAAGCATAAACAGAAATTCAAACATACATGGTAATATACTTTGTTTATTGTATTCTAACAAGCTTTGACTCTCTGGAGTTCACTTTAAAACTCCAAGAGGACCCTTGAGTCCAAACTTGTCATGTCACAATACAATTAACATAATTTACTACCATGTGAGTAGTCAGTTCTTCCAAATTATCCTTTCCTCGTCAGGACAGAGTCCACCTGGCCAGGTTGAGATATTTTATGTTTTAAAACAATTTATTGCTTAAAGAAAAAGTTTACCGGTACCTGGCTCCTCCTCTGCCGTGTCTACATCTTCTAGCTCAGGCATATCATCCTGGGAAGTTCCTTCGAGGAAAATGTGTTGTATATTGTCAATAATATACTGTAAACAAAAACAAATGTTTAACCAACAGTAACCTTCTAAAAAATCCTACCAAAAGAATATGTCAATACATCATTCACTTAGGATTGGTGAGTAACATTGCACCTTCTACCATTCATTGCATGGTCTCTCTCTCTCCTCTCTTTCACTACTTTTATTTCAACTTCCCTCTATTTTTGTTCTGGGTGTTTTGGGAACACACAGTACAACAAGGGAGCTGCAGAAGGTGGGCTCATTTGTCCGGGTGTGTATGTCCATGGGCCAGTGATCCCCGGAAGCCCTCGCATATACAAATCTCATCATCACATAACTACAGTTTGGGGTCTTCACATCTGTCCGGCTTTGGTCAACCAACTGCTTGGATAAATAGTCTATTTTAAGAGACAATGAACGGAGGAAGGAAAAACACAGATAAAACAAAAAGGTCCATGTGCCTAAAGGCATCCTCCATTCATAAAAATGTGTAACAACTGGATTTAAACATTTGTAGATTGTAAGTTTGTGGAAATCAATTCGAGGGAAGTGAATTCCAAAGAGTAGTAGCTCTGGGGATAAATTAATTCTGATAAGCAGAAGTTCTGCATTGTGGAGGAGAAAGTGTAAATTCATGGGCACTCTCAGCTGCCCTAGTTCTACGGGGAAAGATGTGGAGAGGCGGCACAATTGAAGCAAGTTCCTCGGAACAATTGCTGTGAAAATATCTGTAGAATAATGCAAGGGATGCAACGTTTCTTCGTATGGATAATGTAGGAAGGTCCTGTGTGATTGCAGGGTTATTGATTAATCTAATAGCTTTATTTTGAAGTTTGTCCAACTGCCTCAATGCATCCACTCCACTCCACAGAGGTGAACAGTAATCCATCTGAGAACGCACATGACTTTTATATATCACGGCCAACTGCTCGTCAGTGAAGAATTCTCGAACTCTGTAGAGGAGTCCCAGTTTTTTAGAGGCATTCTTAGCAATGCTTCTAACATAATGTGTCCAGCTCAAGTTAGTAGTTAATGTTACACCGAGAATGTCAATACTAGGGGAAGTGGGAATATTTAAATCATTACAAAATATATGGGAGTCGGTGAGATTCTGTCAGTTAGAAAATTGAATGTACTTGGTTTTCTGTGCATTAAAGGAAACTAGATTATTTTGTCCCCATTCATTAATTCTAGAAAGGTCCTGGTTCAGAGAAATTGCAGCGTTTATTTTTGAATTTATAAGATCGGGTTGGGTGAAAGAATTGGTAAATGTGAAGGAACTGTGGAGTGTTGAGTCATCTGCGTAGGAATATATTGGATTATGAGTGGTAGATATGAGATCATTGATATGAATGAGGAACAGAGTTGAGGCCAAAACTGATCCCTGGGGAACACCAGCATTTATTGAGTGAAATTGAGAATAAAGGCCATCTACCATTACATGTATTTTTCTGTTATGAAGATAAGAAGAAATTAGTGGAACTAATGATACAAGGCCGTAGTGTGACATCTTCGACAATAAGGATTGTGCCAGACTCTATCAAATGCCTTTGATATATCCAGTGCTATTGTATGTGTTTCACCATGTTGATCTGTAGCTTGGTTGATTTGATGCGTTAGAAGGCAAAGAATGTCTGCAATTGATCGACATCGTCTAAAACCCTATTGCCTATCACTGATTAATTTATTATTCTCAAGATGCTTAATTATGTGATTATTTAATATAATTTCAAAGACTTTACCAAGAGTGGAAGTTATAACTATTGGTCTGTAGTTTGATGGATCTGAAGAGGCACCTTTTTTAGGAACTGGATGGATGTTTGCTTCTTTCTAGGGTACTGGGAAGTATGAGGTATGAGTACACAGACGGACATTTTTTGTCCGTACAGGAGCGAGCACCAAGGAGCAATTCTTAAGTACTATTGGAGGAATTTCATCTGGACCAGGAGCCTTGTCTACTGAGAGATTCTGCAAAATAGTTTTGACATGTCTGGTGTGGATCTTAAGTGAGGGAATTTCAGGCGAATTAAAATCAAGAACAGGGACATCGTGATTTATTTCATCTAAGGTTGAGTTGGTGGAGAAAATATCCGCAAGAAGGTTAACTTTACCTCGTGGGTCACTTACAAGATTGCCAGTCAGAGATTTTAATGGTGGAATGGATGAAGTAGTAGTGAAGTTGGATTTTAATGAGTTAAGAGTAGACCAAAATATTTTGTTACTTGGATTATTTAGAAGTTTATTTGCCTGCTTGTGGATAAAGTTTGATTTAGTTAGGTTTAATACAGTTTTGGCATGATTTCTGATGTTTCTAAAGTAATTAAAGGCTTCATGTGTTTTTGATCTTGTGTGTTTTTTATCTTGTGTATGCATTGTAGGCTATTGCTTTTTGTTCAGTTACTCTAGCACAATTATGGTCAAACCATTTAGGTGCATTAGATCTTTTACTGTACATTTGATGAGGAATAAAAGTTGCCATTCCAATTTTTACAAAATCTTGTATGTGGCTCAAGGTGGAGTGTGCATCATTAGAAAAGAAAAAGGTCCAGGGAATATCAATAAAGAAACCTTGAAGACCCTCCCAGTCTGCCCTATCGTAATGCCATTTGGTCACCAAAACAGGTTCAGAGTGGGAAGGTGTGGTGGGTGATAGACAGGTGGCCTGTATCAGACAGTGATCAGAAGATCCAAGCGGGGACCTCACTGTAACATCATAATTTTCTGAATTGGTTGTTAAAAATAAGTCCAGTAGGTGGGAATTATGATTAGGATTATCTGGTACACGGGTGGGTTGGTTGACTAGTTGAGTGAGATTAAATGAGTCTGCAAATAGCTCACATTCAAGACCAGCATCATCAGTCCTGGCTGAATGAGTGAGCCATTCAACATTATGGACATTAAAATCACCCAACATGGTGATTTCAGAAGACGCATTTAAGTTGAGGACACTGAGTTGCGAGGACAGAGAATCAAAAAGACTTTGCTCTGGAGGAGTATTTGGGGAACGGTAGATGCAACATATGTATTTAAATTTACCAGCAGAAATTAATTTTTATATAGAATAATCAAAATAGGGACAATTGAAACTAGTAACCTCCTCTAGGGCAATTTCAGGTTTTGCGAAGCAACATACACCTCCTTCAGGTCTGAAATTTTGGAGCAGTTGATAACCTGGAAAATTAAATCTAGACGTGTATGTTACTTGAGTCTCTGTCCAAAAAAGGAGAGTAGGGGATTCTGCTTGAAGAAATTGGTGTACAGAATTGATGTTGGAGTGAAATACCCTTATATTACTATAGAAAAAGCTGCACCGACGAGCAGCTTTGGGACGTTGCAATGCTCTTGACACAGTCACATGATGAGGGCCCTGTGTCAATGACCCAACCCTGCAGGGGGTGGATATCTGTGGGACCACCAGGTTTGCTCTTAACAATTGTACTGCCATATTTATTAGGTAAGTGTATGGTGTTACATGTATGATATGTAGTGGGAAGAGTAGTGTTTTATGGATAGAGGATAGCGATGTAGGGCAATGTCGTGAAGTTGGATGTGTATGTTATATAAAGAGGGTTTTCCTGATACCCCTGATGTGTGAGGCAGAAAGATATGTATCCAGCTACCAAGGCCTGGGAGAGAAAATGGAATTCAGGCTATTTCCTGAGTCTCCCGAAACCTTGGCGGTAGTACTTCCCTGGGCGGGGCTGCCTACCCCTACTACCTACATATGGAACTACAACAACAGTATTTTGGATTTCATTTATACTACATGGTTCAAGGGAATCCTTCATGATAATCAGGGACATTACTAACTTCTGCTACTATTGTCAGAAGATAAACTATATCTATCACCCAACAGACAGAGTTGCATATAGCTCTCCGCCCTGTATCTTATTTTTACCACAAATTTTAGATAGCCTAAAAGGTATCTGACTCCCACTAGTGTGAGTTTAACACTCTAGTGAGTTTAACACTCTAGTTACAATTTGCAAGATGCACCTTCTGCAAACTTTAAAGTCTTATTTTTTCACCAGTCTTCTCTACTTCTTTTCATCAGGAAGAATTGCTAAAAAAAATAGACGGAAGAGACTTCCGATCTTGAGATCTAGAAAATATATAAGTAAAAGGAACAGTCAGAGTAAGCTATGGGTATGGCAGAGATCGCTCAGCTCTCATTCTGATAGACCAGCCCATCACCACATGACTAGAACCCAATCCTCTCGGCATCAGCTAGGAAAGGCCCTAGAAAGCCGTCTTTGGCGGGGGGATAGCGCCCCTATTTCAACTCCTTTCGAGGTTGGGCACCCGCCTCACCGAGCGTTCTAACGATTGGCACCATGCCAGCGGCAATAGGTACCGGTAGTCGTAATTGTGAACATCAACAAGCTTATAATTTAATTATAAAGCTGTACAAAATCACTGTACCTTTTGGTGATGAGCCATTGCCTTCATGAACAGTTGATCGCTCTGACTTGGTTCTTTTTTGTGGAGGCTCCTCGTCGTCGCCTGAATCGATGTTTGAGGTCACCTGCTCTCTTAGCCTTCGCTAGAGCCTCTTCAAAGGTGTCCGATAAGAAAATTACATTAACATTTTTGGTAACAAACAGAAGGGACCAAAATATTTGTTAAACAAGTACTGTACAATGGATACAAGTTAAAAAAAAAAATATATAATATTGGTCACTGTGTAATGTCAACTAGGCATGTTTCCATATCTACAATTATTACACTTCTAATATCAGAACTATATAAACTACCTTTCAGATATAGGAAAAGCCCTTTCAGTCAATAATGGTACCATTTCATCCTTGTTTAAGCTCGGCCAGATAGCCAAGTGAAAACAACTTTCATCCACTTCTCTCGTAACTCTACCACGCTCTTCGTATGGTTGTTCTTTAGGCTAGGTATCATTTTGGTAACTCTATGTTGAACTTGTTCTAGCTTGTTTATATCTTTTTGGTAATAAGGGCACCTGGATTGAAAGCAGTATTCCAGAAGAGGGCAGACTAAGGAATTGTAAAGGGTTAGGATAACTTCTTTGGATTTATGCTCAAATGATCTGCCTATAAAGCCAATTATTTTGTTTGCCTTCTTAACAACTTCTGAACATTGTTGACTCGGTTTTAGGTTACTCGATATTGTTACTCCCAGATCGGTTTCTCTGTTTACATTCTTAACCCTTGTCTATCGGAGCCCGAATTAAGTCCGTATCGAAAAATTTGGACTATGTGGCAGGGCCCAACTTAAGTCTGTGTGCAATTTTGGCGCAATATTGGCTCTGAGAGAGAGACGAGCGACTGGAGGAGCCTGGGTTACCTCATGACCGCTCGCCACAGCCGCCGTGGACCGACTGAGATTTACTCCACTTACATCCACTCTCACTCCCTCGCTACATACGTAATTATATAAAGAAATTACCGTATTTTAGCGATTTTGCCCTTCGGTTGCACGATCGTTGCAAGACAACCAGTGATCGTAGAAGGATGGCTCGGGTGTCATTGGAAAGCTCAATTTACGCCCTTTCAGGGATACATACTAGTATTACGCTCTGGGTCTTGTTTATACATGAAAAAGAGCACGGAAACAACCCCATTTATGGTAAAAAAAAACAACGCTGGGCGGCACTGTGAAATATACTCCACCACCCGCTCTTAAGGTGTTAAGTTGAGTGCCATTCATCGAATAGTTTGCTATCTCATTTAGGTATCCGATATGTAGTACTTTACGTTTATCCGCATTGAATCTCATTTGCCAAATTTGGGCCCAACATGACAATTTATCTAGATTGTGTTGCATATCGTCAACTTGTTCTTTTGAGAGTACGCTATTTGCAATTTTTGTATGGTCAGCAAATTTTGAGATTGTACAGGTGAGACCCTCATCTATTAGTCCAGTCAAATTGTAACTGAACCTGGCACAAATTGCAACATTAATGATTTCACCTGTATTGACTTGTGGAAACCCACAAATATAACATATCAAAAATCTATTGTGTATGGCCACCCTCGTAAGGGGAGTAAGGCGTCTGGCAATAGATAGATAGAAAAGTCCACAAAAATCCGGATAGTGGAAAGCCCTCAAAATAGCATAATTATGTTAATTAGTCCAATCAAAATGTAACTGGACCTGGAAATAATTGCAACATAAATTATTTCACCAGTATGGCTTCGGGAAACCCCCAAATACAACATGTCAAAAGTCTTCAAAAATCCGGATAAGGAAAAGTCCTCAAAATTGCATATTGATGTTAAATGCTATCGCCATGAGCCGAAAATTGAAAACCAGCAACCAAGTGTCCTAACCTAATAAAAGTGGGGTCTATACCCATGTTTTCATGGCCAAGGAATCCAATGTACATACAATTAACCTCCCTCGGGTATTACATAATATGGATTATGCACATCAGCAGCAGCAAATACCCAAACATCTAAATTTGTTCCGTTACAAAATCAGGACTTGTTGTGATACAATAAAGTGCACCTACAGGAAACATGGACTTGATTACACAGCTTCATGTTGTGACTTTTTTTTTTTTTTTTCAAGAGACAATGAACGGAGGAAGGAAAAACACAGATAAAACAAAAAGGTCCATGTGCCTAAAGGCATCCTCCATTCATAAAATGTTTGTAACAATTGGATTTAAACATTTGTAAATTATAAGTTTGTGGAAAGCAATTTGAGGGAAGTGAATTCCAAAGAGTAGTAGCTCTGGGGATAAATGAATTCTGATAACCAGAAGTTCTGCATTGTGGAGGAGAAAGTGTAAATTCATGGGCGCTCTCAGCTGCCCTAGTTCTACGGGGAAAGATGTGGAGAGGCGGCACAATTGAAGCAAGTTCCTCGGAACAATTGCTGTGAAAATATCTGTAGAATAATGCAAGGGATGCAACGTTTCTTCGTATGGATAATGTAGGAAGGTCCTGTGTGATTGCAGGGTTATTGATTAATCTAATAGCTTTATTTTGAATTTTGTCCAACTGCCTCAATGCAACCACTCCACTTCCACCCCACAGAGGTGAACAGTAATCCATCTGAGAACGCACATGACTTTTATATATTACGGCCAACTGCTCGTCAGTGAACAATTCTCGAACTCTGTACAGGAGTCCCAGTTTTTTAGAGGCATTCTTAGCAATGCTTCTAACATAATGTGTCCAGCTCAAGTTAGTAGTTAATGTTACACCGAGAATGTCAATACTAGGGGAAGTGGGAATATTTACATCATTAAAAAATATATGGGAGTCAGTGAGATTCTGTCGGTTAGAAAATTGAATGTACTTGGTTTTCTGTGCATTAAAGGAAACTAGATTCTTTTGTCCCCATCCATTAATTCTAGAAAGGTCCTGGTTCAGAGAAATTGCAGTGTTTATTTTTGAATTTATAAGATCGGGTTGGGTGAAAGAATTGGTAAATGTGAAGGAACTGTGGAGTGTTGAGTCATCTGCGTAGGAATGTATTGGATTATGAGTGGTAGAAATGAGATCATTGATATGAATGAGGAACAGAATTGGGGCCAAAACTGATCCCTGGGGAACACCAGCATTTATTGAGTGAAATTGAAAATAAAGGCCATCTACCATTACACATATTTTTCTGTTATGAAGATAAGAAGAAATTAGTGGAACTAATGATGCAAGGCCGTAGTGTGACATCTTCGACAATAAGGATTGATGCCAGACTCTATCAAATGCCTTTGATATATCCAGTGCTATTGTATGTGTTTCACCATGTTGGTCTGTAACTTGGTTGATTTGATGCGTAAGAAGGCAAAGAATGTCTGCAGTTGATCGACATCGTCTAAAACCATATTGCCTATCACTGATCAATTTATTTTTCTCAAGATGCTTAATTATGTGATTATTTAATATAATTTCAAAGACTTTACCAAGAGTGGAAGTTATAGCTATTGGTCTGTAGTTTGATGGATCTGAAGAGGCACCTTTTTTAGGAACTGGATGAATGTTTGCTTCTTTCCAGGGTACTGGGAAGCATGAGGTATGAGTACACAGACGGAAAAATTTTGCCAATACAGGAGCGAGCACCAAGGAGCAATTCTTAAGTACTATTGGAGGAATTTCATCTGGACCAGGAGCCTTATCTACTGAGAGATTCTGCAAAATAGTTTTGACATGTTTGGTGTGGATCTTAAGTGAGGGAATTTCAGGCGAATTAAAATTAAGTACAGGGACATCTTGATTTATTTCATCTAAGGTTGAGTTGGTGGAGAAAATATCCGCAAGACTGTAAAGGATAGAACTGTTCAAATCCTTCAAACCCCCTCGACAAACTGGACTTTGCTGAGTGAAGCAAGCAATACTGCCAACATGGTACTTGAGTTCCTATTAATTTCCTAAATATATTATTTTTTGGGGGGTAAAGTGCTGATGTGGACAATTTTTGTATGCTCTAATGGAATGTAGGTATTTTTGGTTTCACGTTTTAATACACTGACCCTGAAAACACAGATATAGACACTTATTTTACTGAGATTGCATTATTGGTCACCTGTTGATTAACATAATACTTGTTATGTAATGCATCTGGTAGGTTACTCTAATGATCATTGAATTCTCTGGCGTTGAAAATATGGGTATAGCCACCTATTTTACTGAGTTTGCACCATTGGTTGCAAGGTTACAAAATGTTCTATTTTGGGGGGCATTTGCTGCTGCTGATTTGCATAATCCATATTATGTAATACCCGAGGGAGGTTAATTGTATGTACATTGGATTCCTTGGCCATGAAAACATGGCCCAACTTTTATTATGTTAGAACACTTGGTTGTAAAGTTATGCTGGTTTTAAATTTTCGGCTCATGGCGATAGCAATTAATATCAATATGCAATTTTAAGGACTTTCCCTTATCCGGATTTATGAGGACTTTTGATATGTTTTATTTGGGGGTTTCCCGAAGCCAATACTGGTGAAATAAGTTATGTTGCAATTATTTCCAGGTCCAGTTACATTTTGATTGGACTAATTAACATAATTATGCTATTTTGAGGGCTTTCCACTATCCGGATTAATGAGGACTTTTGATATGTTATATGTGTGGGTTTCCACAAGTCAATACAGGTGCAATAATTAATGTTGCAATATGTGCAAGGTTCAGCCCATATTTCTAGTAGATTGACTGGACTATGTCGTTGATGTATATTAGAAAGAAAATTGGTCCTAGTACCGATCCCTGGGGTACTCCGCTACTTACATTGGTCCATTTAGATGCCTTACCGTTTATGACTACTCTTTGCTTTCTGTCGCGGACTCAATTTTCTATCCATTTCAACACACCGTCTTTTATTCCATGCGCTTTTAGTTTTAGCAGTAAACGTTTGTGGGGAACTTTGTCAAAGGCCTTTTGAAAATCAAGGTATATAATATCTACAGCTTTACTCTCATCGTAGAGGTTGAGGATATCGTGGAAGAAATCTAAGAGGTTTGTTAAACAGGAACGTTTTTTTACGAAAGCTGTGTTGATTATCTTTAAGTATGTTATTTTCCTCTAAGTGATTTACGAGTCTGTCTCTTATGACCGTTTCTAGCATTTTACAAAGAACTGAGGTTAAGCTAATTGGAGGATAATTACTGGGTAGGGATTTGCTGCCTTTTTTTAATATCGGTGATACGTTGGCTAGCTTCCACTGATCAGGCATAGTTCTAGACTGCAATGATTTATTGAATAGTAATGTCAGTGGTTTGGAGAGCTCATCCTTAGCTTCCTTTAGAACTCTAGGCGAGATTGTATCCGGTCCAGGCGTTTTATTTACCTTGAGTTTATCTAAACAATTTAATACTTCTCTCTATGTAACAGTGATATTACTTAGAACATCTGAATTATCAATCTGAATCGGCGATGGTGTAGGGAGATCTTCTGTTGTAAAAACTGATGCAAAGAAGGTATTGAGGGCATTACTCATTTGTACTTCGTCTTTGGTGTATTCTCCATTTTCATCGACTAACGGTCCAACAGTTGAAGTAACTACTTTTTTCTTTCTGATATAACTATAGAATTGTTTCGGGTTTGTTTAATTTGATTCGCAACATGTGTGCCTTCATAGTTCATATATTAGCAACATGTATTACATAATGTCATAAGTGAAGTAACAGTGTGATAAGTGCATAGATTAAAGTTTTATAAGTGTCGAGGGTGTGGCAAGACTCGCGCGCGTCCATGGTTACCATGACGACTGGCGGGCTGGCGGCCACCTTGTGCATGTTATCACGCACGTACACATTTCACTTTCACTTTTATTATGCCTCTCTCACATACTCTGTTTATTGAGTTTATACTTTATCGTATATTTTACTAGGAGGGGTACCCGGCATTGCCCGGGTTTAAATTCTACTACCATAATCACCATCATCAATCACTACTACCACAATTATCACAATACTACTACTACCATAATCACCGGCCTCGACCTCCCTGTGCCTCATTAAACGGCGACCTCGATTTCGGCCGCTAAATGACCTCCGATTTTGGATCTGACCTCATCGGTAACCCCATTTTGAGGAGCTGCGAACAACTTTCGTTCCATACACCTTTTTGATCGGAGGCTTCCTTCTGCCCCAAACGGCCATTTTTTCGCTCCCGTCGGCCATTTTTTTCGCTCCCATTTACTACATAAGTTCTGCGGAAAATGTGTTTTCTCTGATTTCCACTAAACTTGCCTAAAACCATCTCCAAAGCCTGGGCTTTCCAACGGTGCCCCACACTCCCACCTGGCACCAAAACTGTGGGAAGAGTCTAGTAACAAAGGTCGGGTAACTGACAAACATTGACCTCTATTTATTATTATTAAGATGTTAGAATATGACTGTTACACATTGTTTTAGGCACCTTTTACTTAGAAATATGAGCTTTGACGTATTCTTAGTGGGGAGACAGGGACGTGGTGGTGAAAGTAGGGGGAGTGGGGAAGGACCAGTGTACACATAAACTTGATGTGTATGTAGCAAAATGACACACTATCTCGTCTCTTCTTATCCCTACCATGACCTGGCGGAATTTTGAGGAATGCTGTGGGGTCTGGAGTCATCCTCCTCCTCCTCTCCCAACTTGGTGGGGAGTCAACTATGTTATGGGGAGCGTTAGGGGAGCGATAAACATAGCGAGGAGACGAGGTAAACTAGGTAAGTTGGTAACTAGGCCGGGAGGGAGGCCGTCCAGTCCTTTCACTCCCGCGCTCTCACTCCCCACCGCGGCGGGACTTGGGTATTGCCACTGTTGGGCAACATCATAAAGGTATATCCCATATGAATTTGAACCCTCTAGCTACCATAGGATAAGAATAAATAAGCACAAAAGTGGCGGTGGAATAAGTGGATATGCTGGCTTTCCCCATCCACCCTTACTCACCCGCGCGGATGGGCTAGGGTGCGGATGGGCTAGGGTGTTGCGCGTACTGCCACTGTTTGGCAACATCATAAGGTAGTTTCCCATATCATCCTCAGGCCTCTAGCTACCATGGGACAAGAGTAAATAATTTTAATGTAGCGGACGCAACGTATGGGGCTCTGGGGTTTAGCGTTACATACATTACCGACTCGTACGCTGGGGTTCTGTGGGTTATATTAGTGCCTAAAACCTACGCTCAATTTCATATTCTGTTTATCTCAATCCCCCCTCTTCAAGAAAATTTATTGTTGATTAATTAATCTACTTTCTTCGAGAAACTTTAAGCTATGCTTACTTGATATTAAGTGTTAACTTGTTTATTTTATGAACAGTATATCCGTTCATACTATTACTGATGTAGATAATTATGATTCCTCTCGTCTAGGAATTCTAGTCTTGCATAGATCTATTATCTAATTATTCATCATTTGAATACACCACTATTTGCGTGAATTCTTTATAGGAATCTGCTAACTTGTTCAGACCTCCTTTATGCCTTATTAGGTATTTCCATTAGTACAACTTCGTCCTGTGCGCCATTATTTATCATTAGTATTATACTAATTATTCGTACACACTAATTTTATTTACGCTTTACTTAATATTGGTTAACTAAGTTAGTTCTGTTAACTATATATTTGCTTGTTTTCGTTCAAGAGATATTAAACCTCTGATTATTCATCAGTAGAGGTAAAGCGTGGGATACCATCTCGGCGAAGAAAACTCAAGAAAATCTCCTAACCAATGCAGACCAGGTTGCAAAAGCACGCCTCCAGGCAGCCGCCCGTTCGGAGAGTGGCTTGTGGTTACACGCCATCCCCATCCCACCTCTTGGAACTCACTTGGATGCTGAAGCGCTCCGGGTCGCCATCGCGCTCAGAGTGGGTGCGGCAGTTTGTCACCCACACACTTGCAAGTGTGATGGGAGGATGGATGCTCAAGGTCACCATGCCTTGTCATGTAATTACAACGCAGGCCGCCTGCCAAGACACTCTGCACTAAATGATGTCATAAAACGGGCCCTGCAGAGTGCTAACTGTGCATCAATCCTCGAACCACATGGACTTCACAGAGAAGACGGAAAACGGCCAGATGGGATGACCACTTACCCTTACAAGAATGGCCGGTGCCTCGTGTGGGATGCCACATGTGTTGACACTTTCTCCACAACCAACGCCGCCAGAAACGCCGACGAAGCAGGTGAAGCCGCCCGGATAGCAGAAAATAAAAAGCGAGAAAAATATCAAGCCATCGCCAGAATTCATCAGTTCGAGCCCCTGGCATTCGAAACTTCATGAGTCTTCGGCCCTACCACCCTTAAGATGGTGAATGAAATAGGCCGTAAAATCAGAGAAGTTTCAGGAGAACCCCGGGAAACCCTCTGGCTCAAGCAAAGACTAGGGATGGCTATCCTCCGAGGCAATGCCACCAGCGTCATGAGCTCAGTTCGACAGGACTGGGTCATGCCACTGCGTGAGGCCCCGGCAGGAGTGGTGTATCCGTAGTCTTTCCACAGTAGGGTAAAACAAAACATAAACTTTATTTGTATGTAACATGTGTGATGCACATTAACCCTCTCCGACATATGACGCAATTTTGAGCCTATTAGGGATACTTTAAAGCCTTTATTACCATCAGGGGTATTTACAAACCTTTAGTTAGTTACTTCAACCTCTGCAGTTGTCTTTGAGTTAGCTGTGGGCAGAAAACTAATTTTGGAGAGGTAATTATAAGAGTGAGAGAACTCTATTTCTTATTGCTAATCTGGTAACCTCTGCGTCATATGAGTCTGAAGGGGTTAATAAAAGGGGATGTGTCGGTGGTTGAAAGCCACAGTTGCTCGCGCGTTTGGGGCTAGCAACACGTATTATGAAAAACATGCATCCTCCTTCATTCACTGTCCCCCCCTTCACTCACTCAACCCCACAATTTGCCGGAGGATAACAGGTTTTTCACAATACGTAGACGGAGGTCTTTTAAAAAAAAAAAAAAGGTAAAGTACTAAATCTGAATTCCTCGACCCGAGATATTATTATCGCATATAATCATTGATGAGTTATATGTTCACATCATAATTTTCTCATCTTAAGTTATGAATATATTGAATTGTAAAAATAATTCCGTATACCTCCCCTGTTAATTTCAGTTGATTATTCCAATATAGTCTCACTAATAGTAAATATTATTTCCAACATCGCAGTACTTCGAATGACCTGATTGAGCTACCTGGTCAGTTTATCTTAACCCGTACTCTTTAAACTACACGCGCGCCACTCGTCACCCTTAAGCGAATGTTGAAATAGAAATCCTTGTGCGTTCCCCTTGTACTTAACCCTTGTGTATCGGGGCCCGACTTAGTCCGTATCGATAAATTTGGACTATGTGGCGGGGCCCGACTTAAGTCTGAGTGCAATTTTGGCACAATATTGGGTCTGAGAGAGAGACGAGTGACTGGAGGAGCATGGGTTACCTCATGACCGCTCGCCACGGCCGCCGTGGACCAACTGAGATGTACTCCACTTACATCCACCCTTACTCCCTCGCTACATACGTAATTATATAAAGAAATTACCGTATTTTAGCGATTTTGCCCTTCGGTTGCATGATAGTTGCCAGACAACCAGTGATCGTAGAAGGATGGTTCGGGTGTCATTGGAAAGCTCAATTTACGCCCTTTCATGGATACATACTTGTATTATGCTCTGGGTCTTGTTTATGCATGACAAAGAGCACAGAAACAACCCCATTTATGGTAAAAAAAAAACGCTGAGCGGCACAGTGAAATATACTACACCACCCGCTCGTAAGGTGTTAAACCTGTTCATTCTTAAGTGTTTAGAGATTTCATATCAACTTAATTCAATTTAAGAATAAAATATGTTAGACACTCAACTCGCATAAATATTATTATCAAGGGTTGATCCTATTTGTAACGTGTTAATCTTCAATTGCATATTTCCCATCTCTAATACCATAATATATCCTTGTTCCATGTTATTGATTAGAGACTGATACGTATGACTAAATGTATACCACTGTTTGCTTGCTATTCCTTATAATAGTTAAGTTAACTCTCGGTCCATACTTCTGATCTCGCCATACTCGTGACTTTCACATTAATTTGATCATGCACAGAATAGAAGAGTCTCACCTCTATATTAAGTCAGAGGAATAACTATTCTATATATATATATATACTGTATATATATATATATATTTATATATATATATATATATATATATATATCTTCACATGCTCATTAATAAATTACAAGTGTATAAGTTACATGTGTGTCTATATTGTGTTCTGTAGCATCTAATTGAGTACCTATTTTGTGATTAAGAAAGAGTTAGATGTGTTCCTGTTCGGGATATTTTGAGTCTATAAGCCCAGAATAGGATTTTTGTAGAGACTGAACAACGGGATTAAAATATAACCTGGCATAACAAAAACCTCCTCCTGTCATTCAACACTTACATACTTTGAACATCTTTATATAATAAAAGTAAAATAAATTTCATATGCACATATTATGTACACAAGTTTTCATTTGTTTCTGTCATTCTCACCTGGTACACCATAACTACTCATAATGTCAATCTCCGGACAAGTGCTAATTCTTCCATTAAGTCACCCAAAAACAATGTTTTTAACCCTTCTTTGGCGGCGCGCAACTTATGTCGTGTAAAATAAATATGAATAAGTGGCGGTTCACAAATTATATCTTGTGCCATTTTCACCACGTATTGTTGCTGAGAGAGAGAGATAAGTGGTGGGAGGAGAGTAGCAAGCGTATGACGCTCCAGACCACCGCGGCGGACCTATTGACATGAATCCCACCCTCCCCCACCTTCACGCACTCGCTACACAGGGAATTATGTAGGGAAACTACCTAATTACATGGTTTTTGCACTTGTGTTGCGCGATCATTGCAAGAAAACTAGCGGTCGTACAAGGATGGTTGGGGTGTCATTGGAAAGCTCTGTTTATGTCCTTTTAGGGATAGATACTTGTTTTACGCTCTGGGTCTTATTTAGGCATGAAAATGATAACGTAAACAACCCTATTTGGGGTAAAAACACTCCGCTGGGCGGTACATATAAATTACCGCCTAGGCCGCTCGTAAGGTGTTAACACATTAGGAGCGGGCCGGTGAGTTTTTTTCCACTACGCGCCCAGCGTTTTTTTTAACCATAAATGACATTGTTTCCATGCTCTTTTTCATGCATAAACAAGAGCCAGAGCGTAATACAAGTATGTATCCTTGAAAGGGCGTTAATCTAGCTTTCCAATGACACCTGAACCATCCTTCTACAATCACTGGTTGTCTTGCAACGATCGCGCAACCGAAGGGCAAAAACGCTAAAATACGGTCATTTCGTTACATAATTACGTGTGTAGCGAGGGAGGGAGGGTGGATGTATGTGGAGTACATCTCAGTAGGTCCACGGCTGCCGTGGCGAGCGGTCATGAGGTAACCTACGCTCCTCCCGTCGCTCGTCTCTCTCTCGGAGCCAATATTGCGCCAAAATTGCACCATGGACTTAAGTCGGGCCCCGCCACATAGTCCAGATTTTTAGATACGGACTTAAGTCGGGCCCCGCTAAAGAAGGGTTAAACTCACTAGCATACTGTCTATTACTTCATTTAGTGTTCCAGAATATGTCTTTCACAGCCATGTTATATTTGTCATAGGGTGACAATGCTGCCACAACAGCCACTTTTACCTTCACAAACTTTATTTTCTTAAAATGCACCTCAAGTTAACATTCATAACCATGGGAAAATCGAAGCTCATCCTTGAGTAGTGTGTGGGAAAAGATAGAGAACAACTTAAAGCATGTAACAGAAGTGGCCTCTGCCAGTGCTGAGTCCCCCTTGGAAAGAATCTGTGCATTGGAATTAACCCTTCCACGCACAAGATGCGATTTGAGCCTATTCTAGGTTTCTATAAAAGCTTTGTGACCATCAGTGGTGATTAGGAACTTTTAGTTTTTTCAATTCAACCTTTGCAGTTGTCTTTGAGTTAGCTGTGGGCAGAAAACTAGTTTTGGAGAGGTAATTATAGGATTGAGATAACTTTATTTCTGATTGCTAATCGTAACCCCTGCGTCCACACATGCGTGAAAGGGTTAAGGGGTATCGCCAAGATAAATATTATGTTGAAATACTTGTGTATGCAGTGTGCAAGGCTCAGATTTTATTGAAAGATTCACCCAAGTGTGAATTTCAACAGAGACTCCCTGGAGTTAATGGATAAGTTTTGTTACTTGAGAAACACCATCACTACCAGTGTTGGGGTGGAGGCTGCTACTATTGCCAGAATCAGATGTGACTTAGGTTCCTTCCGAGAACTGTTGTCAATCCAAAGCATGGAAAGACGAACCCTCGCCTTGAAGGAAAAGGTGTATTGGAAGTGTAATTATTTATGCTTTTGAAATATGGCAGAGTATACCAATAACATGAATTGAGAATGGCGAGATGATTGTGTGGTGCAACACTGCAAGAAAGGATACCAAATGAAGAGCTGAGGGTAAAGAATGGAATATAATTATTATCAGTGACAAAATTGGTTTAAACAGGCTTTGAAGGTTTCAATACGTGGAATGAATGGATAAAGTAAGCATGTGAGTAAATGCAAATCCTTAAAAGTGGAGTGAGCTGCACCATGATCTATAATGGAAAAAGATGTATGAAAATACTTTACACGCTGTTCAATTAATGAACATGACAAGTTTGACGGCTCTAATTAAAACTGTCTGGAGTGCAACAATTTGACTGAAACCACCCTTGCATGTGCTCCCTTTGGTCTGGAAGACACAGTACATGTGTAAAACGGTTGCTGAACATGTGTGAATGGGTAGCATTTCAAGACAGGCAAATATGAATAACAATCTGAGATGTGATGAAGTGCGAAACAAATACCGGAACATTTACGCAATTTAGATAAGATATAATTTGAAAAGCATGCAAAGGAGTATTTGAGTGCATGTCCATGAGTTTAGAGGTAAACAACAAAGATAATACTCTAACAACACCTAGCAGGGGCCCTGTAATGGATGAAAGATTATCCAAAAGGCTATGCATTGGATTTATATCCCAAGGATATTAATTTATCTGATGATAAAATTGTCAAAAGTAAAGATTTATCTATATTTACCATCCGGTATGCCATGCATAGTTTTTAATTGTCCAATATATATGCGCACACAATTTATTATTGCAAAATGCCAATAAAGGTATATTTGGGACAACTTGGGTAAATTGCAATCATTTTACAAATCAACTTGCGGCACTAAAACATACTGTATTTGTATTATGTTTGAGATTTATTCAAATGACAATATATTTACAAAACATACAACAATCATGCTTTCGTTCGGGAATCCTTGATCTATTTATCTATTTATCTATTTATATGCTGAGGCCCAATCCCAACTTTTCCTATTTTTATATATTTGTTATTTGTTTTTGTTATATTTAATTTTATTTTATTATTGTTTTGTTCTTGGGGGTGGCCACCTCAAGACAGAGCAAGGACAGGGAAAACACAAGACACAACATAACACAACGAACAAACACAGACAAAACACAAATTCACACACATCTAGGTCACCCAAAAGAAGACCAAGAGACCAGGGTCACCAAGGTCCCTCCAGCACTCCCCCGGCTCCCGACCACCCGGAGAGGTTCCGATCTCGGCAGGCAGACATGCAGCGGAGCCGAAGCCACAAGCCCGCCCATCTTGATAGCGAGTAATTCATGCTTTTCAATTGTCAATTTCATGCACAAGAAGTATGTTCATAACATTGATATTGTTTCAACTAGTTCATTACATTGAAATTGTCTCGAGTAGTACAATCTTAGCAACACCAGCATTACACAAAACAAACCTTGCAACTAGGAAAATGGAATATTTAACGCCTTACGAGCGGGCCCGTCAGTAACTTCTACTACCCGCCAAGCGGGTGGTTTTACCCTAAAGACCTTGATTCCGTGCTCTTTTTCATGCATAAACAAGAGCCAGAGCGTAATACAATTATGTATCCCTGAAAGGGCGTTAATTGAGCTTTCCAATGGCACCAGAACCATCCTTCTACGACCATGTGTTCTCTTGCAATGATTCGTGCAAGATGAAGGAAAAATCCCTAAAATATGGTAATTTCCTTACATAATTCCCTGTGTAGCAAGGCAGTGAGTGTGGATGTGGGCCCAGTGCTGGCGCGGGAGCCGTGCCGAACGGTCAGAGCCGACCTACGCTCCTCCCACTGCTTTTCTCTCTCTCGGAGCCAAATATTGCACAAAATTACACACCGCCTGAAATCGGCCCCGCCACATAGTCCTTTCTTCTCTAGACCGACTTAAGTCCGGTCCCGCCAGACAAGGGTTAAAAGTGGGTATCCCATAAAATGTAGAATATTATACATGCAATATAATTATACAGTTTGGGTAAATCATATGCCATAAAACATGTACAAAATGTAAGTGCACCATAAAACTAAACCATTCGTCAATATGCATAATTACTAAATACAACTGAAAAGCTTAATGTTCATGAACATTTAAAGTTGTCAGTATTAGCGTTATCTGCAGGAATAATTGGAGCACAACTTTTAGTACTTTCCACATGCAAAATAAGACTTCTTGAACTCTCTGATGGCACCAGAACATTCCACGAAAACTTCAATATGGTGACCTTCCCAGCGAAAGTCCTACATAGGTATTTGTGCTTTTAATCTTTTTATATTTTTAATCTTTTAATTAGTAACTCCTTATGGCTACAACAATTTGTCTTCAATGGAATTGTCGTGGTGTATTGGCAAACTGGGAGGAATTACAATTACTTCTCTCAGATCTGAATCCATTCTGTGTCTGTCTTCAGGAGACAATGGTGGGCTTCGACCGTTGCCTTCACCTAAGGGTTATTCAGTCTTCCATTCTGCTCCTCCCCTGGCTGGTGGTCATAGCGGTGGGTGTGCCATTTTATGTCGTTCCGATGTCCCATTCACCTCCTTTGCTGTTCAGTCTCCCCTTCAGGTTGTAGCAGTACAGATGCATCTTGAAAGGTGTTTTACCATCTGTTGCCTGTACCTCTCACCTCAATCCCAATATTGCGATCGGATTTAGAGACCATTATCCGACAATTTCAGACTCCTTTTATTTTACTTGGCGATCTTATTGGTCGCCATACAATATGGGGTGATTCAGTTTACAATCCTCGGGGTGAGCTTCTGGCCTCCTTGGTTGGTGATCTGGATTTGGTTGTCTTGAACGATGGGAGACCAACCCATTTCCATGTTCAGACTGGCACTTTTTCTGTTCTTGACCTCTCCATTACTTCTCCTGACTGTGCGCTTGATTTTTCCTGGGACGTTTTGGATTATCTGCATGGTAGTGACCATTATCCAGTGTTGCTCCAGTCCTCTCACTTTACTCCGCCTACCTGTTTGCCTCGCTGCTGTCGGGGTAGGCCTGACTGGCCTCTTTTTGAACAACTGCGAGTTTGATTTGACTGTACATGATTTCCCAGATATTGATAATGCACAACAATATTTTACTACGACTATGATCAAAGCGGGGCTTCGTTCCATCCCACGGTCTTCGGGTGTATATTCCCGGAGACCTGTGCCGTGGTGGACTGCAGCCTGCTCTTTTGCTTGGGGGTTTATAAAGCTGCATCTCGTCGATACCATGCAAACAGAGAGGTTTTCTCTCTTAAAGTTCAATTTCGCAAAACGCGTGCTCGCTATCGATGGGTTCTGAAATATACTGGCCGAAGCTTGTGGAGGTCCTAGGTTTCTATGATTACTTATTCCACTCCTTAGCCTATGGTGTGGAAGAGAATACGCAAAATATCTGGAAAGTATTCTCCCTCCTCTCCACCAGTGTTGAGGATCCAAGGTAATTTGGTGCCTGCACCTGGTGAAGTAGCCTCTGCCCTAGCTACTCATTTTTGCAAGGTCTCCCAGAGGGATGATGCCAAACCTTGTGCAAGAGCCCGACGTAGCCAAGAGAGACAGGGTCTTAATTTCCGGTCTCATGGCGGAGAAACTTATAATGTTGGCTTCAGTATTCGTGAGCTGCATGTGGCCCTCTCGTAGTGTGGTGACACTGCTCCTGGTCCTGACGACATCCCATATGCCATGCTTCGTCATCTCCCGAGTGCCTCCTTGGTGTTTTTATTAGACTTGTTTAATAGGATTTGGGGTGAGGGTACTCTACCTGCAAGCTGGAAGTTGGGCATTGTCCTTCCTATTCCTAAGCCTGGAAAGGATCTTTGTTTCTAATTACCGCCCAATTTGTTTAACCTTGTGTGTATGCACATTGTTTGAAAAAATTATCAATGTCAGACTTGAGTGGTGTCTGGAGAGGGGCGGCCATCTCTCCCCATCTCAGAGTGGCTTCCGCAAACTACGGTGTACTTCTGACAACCTTTTCTAACTTGAATCCTCAATCTGTGAAGCTTTTGCCTCTAAGCAACATCTTGTGGCTGTGTTTTTTGACCTCGAGAAGGCTTATGACACAGCCTGGCGACATGGAATTCTACGGTAACTTAATGCTTTTGGATTACGTGGTCGCCTGCCGGTGTTGCTTAGATACTTCTTGACTGATCGTGTGTTTCGGGTCCATGTGGGTTCTTCCCTCTCTGCGTCACTGTGCCAGGAGGAAGGTGTTGCTCAGGGTTGTATCTTAAGTGCATTTTTGTTTGAGGCGGCCGTCAATAGCATTCTAGACCAGGGGTGTCAAACATGCGGCCCCCCTCCCTCTAGCATGCGGCCCACGAACCAGTTTGCCAAGTAGTGTCAAATATTGCATTATCTTCTAGACATAATTAGTATTTCTTAAATATATTTTATGTTGGTACTTTTTTAACTTACTGACTAATTCTAGGAAGTATTTGTGAGAGTAAGACGCTTACAGTAGATTAAATACTCTTTCACCCTTAGACATTCTTCTTAAGCTGAATAAAATCGTCAACGGGTTTATGATAAGCTCATTTGGGGCCAGTGGGACAGTTCTTGCAATCATGCTCAGTATGTGGCCCAAGACTACGGGGATAAAAAATCAACTAGTGCTACAGGTGCCACAGTTGCCGTAAATTCATATTTAAATAATACATTTTATTTGTTTTTAATATTTTCTGATTATTGTTAAATCTGGATAATATGAAGCATTTATATTAGGACGGATGGAGGCATTACCGCTATATTATATTTGGCCTGCTACATTAACCCCTTCTGTACCAGCAATGTCTTTTTAACTTTAATCTGGCTACTATTTGACGATTGTGTTAAGTTTTACAAGGGCCTCCAGCAATTGATAGGCTTTGAACTATCTCACTTACTCCTTTCTACTACCTTAGATCCTTCTTAAACAGCACAAAATCATATAAACATTGCTACAATAAAATATAAAAGACGTTGCCGGTACAGAAGGGGTTAATCTCTATCTATCTATCTATTGCCGGACGCTTTACTCCCCTTAATGAGGGTGGCCATACACAGAATGCCCCCAAGCGGACCTATTCCCTGTAAGAGGACAACCCGAGCCAGTTTATTGAAGGACTAACAGGATTGACCACTCAATTTAGGATCCATCTGACTCCGAGGACCTCTGTGTATCTTTTTAGCACCATTTTTCTACAATGGTGTTTGGCTAGTCCATCCAATAACCTGCCTTACCCTTAGGTAAGCAGTACGGATTTGTATCGGGTTTACTCCCCTAGAAAGGTTGCCGACCAAGGCTGACGAGTCCTATCCAACCGGATTTTTATAAGGTTGTCTCCCCTAGATGGGTTGCCGACCAAGACTAACGAGGCCCATCCACACGGGTGGGGTTAATGTAGCCCTACAATATTGTACTGTGTCAAATTTGGCCCGCCAGAGAAAATTTGTTTGACACCCCTGTTCTAGGCGCTGTGCCTGCTGGGGTATCCTCGTCCCTATATGTGGATGACTTGGCTATCTGGTTCCCGCATGTCTGCTATTGAGGGACGTATGCAACTTGCGTTGGACAGGATTTCTGCATGGGCTGATTCCACGGGCTTTCGGTTTTCCCCATCAAAGACTGTGGCTATGCACTTTTGCAGAAAACGAGGGGTTCACCCAGACCCTGATCTAATGCTCTGTGGCAGGAGACTCGGTTGTGTGGCAGATACAAAGTACTTGGGTCTCACGTTTGATTGCCGTTTGACTTGGGTTCCGCACTTGACAATTCTGAAGGCATCGTGTATGAAGGCTTTACATCTGTCAATGGTTCTGTCACACACCTCTTGGGGTGCTGATAGCAGAACACTACTGCATTTATTTCAGGCATTTGTCACATCCAAACTGTCTTATGGCTGTGAGGTTTACTCCTCTGCCACGGACTCCAGACTTAAGACTCTAGATGCTATGCATCATGCTGGTCTCCGTCTTGAAACTGGAGATTTTCGGTCGTCTCCGATTCCCAGATTGCTGGTGGAGGCTGGTGTACCTCCCTTAGATATACTGCGTCAATCTGTGGTTGTACGTTGTTGGTTTCGGATTCGGCGCCTTCCAGACTCTCTTGTTTGTACCCGTGTCTCGGGTCAATTTATTTTTGTTCATATTATGGTCAGCATCCTCGAATGCCTCATCCTTTTGGCTATAGAGTTTGTGAAGTTATGAAGGAGCTTTATCTGTCGACGTTTCCTGTGAGTCCCGTGCAAATTCCAAGGATTTCCCCCTGGGTCCTGCCTGAACAGTCATTCTGCAGGTTTTTTACAGGCTCAAAGGATTCGGTCACTCCTCAGTCTCTTTTTCATATGTTTCTGGAACATTCTTCTAGTCATAATAGTTATGTGCCTGTGTATACTGATGGCTCTAAATCTGCCTCCGGTGTTGGTTTTGTTGTTGTGTTTCCTGATTTCAGCCCTGGATGTAGTCTTCCTTTAGCTGCCTCGGTTTTTACTGCGGAAGTGTCTGCTATAATTTTAAATCTGAAATTAGTGTTTGCTCACCACACCAATCATTTTACTATTTTCAGTGATACTCAAGGGGCTTTCATGGCTCTGGAATCTTTTAATTCTTCCCATCCTTAGAACAGCGATTTTAGAGTAGCTGTTTCTCATTCATCGTCGAGGGAAAAGAGTGGATTTGTGTTGGGTCCCTGCACATGTTGGTGTCAAAGGTAATGAAAGGGTGGATGTTTTGGCAAAAGCTGCAGCTTTGAGACCTTCAATGTACATTACCCTCTGCCTGCTTATGATCTGCATACTCCTCTCATGTATGGTGTTCGTACTTGTTGGCAGGCACGGTGGGATTGTGTTACTGTTAATAAGCTCAGGGAAGTTACCAAATTAGTCTCGCAAAGAACTTGCCCTACCATTCCTCGCAAATTGGAAACTGCTTCGGCTCGCCTCCGCATTGGACATACCAGACTAACACACAAGTTCCTTACGTGTGGAGGTGTACCGCCATTATGCGATGACTGTCTAGTTCCCCTTACTGTCAGGCACTTGCTGGTTGAGTGTCCCAGTTTGGTCGAATTGTCTCTCTTCGGTGCTTGGAGGGGAGGCTGGTTGCCCTGAAGATGGTGTTTTTATTTTTGAAAAAGGCTTGCATCTTTCAGTTTTTATGATTGCATTGATTTTACTTTGGTATCTAATTTTACACTTGTTTTTACGATTTTAGTTTTATGCAAATATGTTAGCTTGTTTGGCGCCATATGATCTTGTTGCGGTGCCAAGATTTCTAACAATATATTTAATATGGTGACTGTAGTCTTCTTAATTGTGTTTTTTGTGTGTGATCTTGTGGTAGACCATGGTTTAGTCAGACTATAAACGTGGACCTACAACAACAACTCAACCTGTGAGGCAACTATGGAATGTTGCCACAAGGACCAGGGACTGGAAACTCACTTTCATGTAGAACACCCATCTTTTTGTGCAGGTCATGAACAAGGTGTGTAATATCAAATCTATGATATTAACAACTTCAAACAAGCCATGAAGATGGACGTAGTCAAACACGTCACAATATACATACTATTTCACATTTGTTATTAGAAAGAGGCAAAGCCAAGTTAAAGACAAGACTTTTATATTGTTATTATGACTGTGCCCAACCTCAGCTGGAATACCAAAGTGCAGAAATTCAACCACTTAAGAATGCCAAACCAAGACGCTGTAGGTGCAGTGAAAATAGAATATATAAGTCTTACAAGTTACCAATAAAATAAAAAAGAAATTACCAAAAATAGCAAGATTATGAAAGATGAGGTACCAGTGAGTATCTACCTTTACTTTAGTTCAGTTCAATTAAGGTTGTACTGTAGAACAATATGTGTTGTTATTATTAACAACTAGACACCACTCTTAACAATAGTCAGACAATACACTTCAGAGGCATGGTCGACAATAGGAAGATGCAAAATTAAAGAAAATGCTTAAACAAATAATTGAAAGCCAAGTACAGGGTGGGCATGAGTTTACACTAATACATGACCAAATAACTGCTACCTTAAATATGATGTTGATTCATATGTCAATGTTGGATTTATGGTGGCATGAGATGTGTCACGGAAATCTGTCTAGTTAAGGCAAGGTGACAAATAAGGGAATGGGTTATTGTCATGAATATTATCTTCTTCCATTTTAAAACCTTTATTCCACGTTTTGTCAAAGATGAAGAAGGAAGTACTTTCATTGACGAACTACTAGGATTTGCCAAACCACATTCAATTGTGAAAGAGCTACAAGGAGAAGAAAAGAAAGGCAGGCATGAACCATAAACTCTACCATTATAAAGTGTTTAACCCGTCCAACCCCGGCTAGTTTTGTAATGTTTGTTCACCAGAACCCAGCCGGTTTTCAAAAAATGGTTTTATTCCAGAAACAATAGCGAATGGGTTAGGAATGAAGGAAAACCACGAAAAACCGCTCAAAAAGCTTAACAAATGGTCCTACAGAGCCCCCGAAAACGTATTTTACAAGAGTAAAAAATTGAAGGCAATTATCCCAAAAAACAGGTTATTGCGCGCTCACGCGCACGCACATGGACTTTGAGAGTTTTCAACCATCGGCACGGTTGCGTGGGATACGTACACATACAAATCTGAGCCCTCTTGAGTGGCTACACCTTAGGTTACGGTCGGCGCAATTAGGGTGACGCGCCAGGCGCGTCTCTGGGGCTGTGCGTTACATACATCGCCGACGCGTCAGGCGTGTCGCTGGGGCTGTATGGGTTAAGATGCCGTGGAAAGTACCTCACATAATTGCATGTTTTCCAAAATATAGATGTTATTTGGAAACTTTTAGAGATATTTTCCTAACTTTGGAGCTCAATTACCATGGCTGTACATGCTTCTCCTCTTTCAACTTCCTTGCAATCTGAACAAGAGGATTTTTTTTAAGGATGAACTTTATTTCTTCTGACTTTCATAAAGTTCTCAAAGGGAAAAACAGAAATATTATCCAGACATCCATGAATAGCAACCTCATCCGACAATTGCAGCAAACTGTGCACATTGTAAACCAAAAACTCTCTGCCATATATTTATCGTCCTTGTTCTACAATAGAAATCAAGAGTTTGTTGGCCAACTGTGCATTCTCTTTAGCGGGAACTGCGGGGAGACTCTTATGAGTTTTACTGGGCGACTGAGGGGAGACTTATGATCCAAGGCCTAAAAAAAAAACACATTTAAAACACCCCAGTAGCACTTGAAACTTTTTGTTTTTTTTTGCCCCTCAGCCATGCCACATACCACTCCTCCACACCCACTCCTTCCCCCCTCCCCTTCAATTATCACCTATTTTCCCTGTTATTCCCAAATTCTGTGGTCTATTTAGTGCTAACATTAGCGAGTTGCTAGCAGGGCATGGTCATCTGTGTTACTATGCGTGGGAAAGAGCGAGAGATACAGAGAGAGACGTCAGTGTCTCTCCAGGCATCGTGAGGGGAGGATGTGGGCCAGGCTGGCTCACACTTGATGAATAAAACTCATTTTCATTTCGCGATTTTGACCAACCAAACACTTTTTCCACATGTTTTATTGTTGTAACATGTTACTATCTTCATATTAAACGTAAAGTAGGCGCATATGGATAAGTATTAATGATATTTATGGTAAAATAACTATTTTAGTGATGGAAACAGTGTAAATAGGTCCGCACCACGGCATGGTGTTCACTACATACGGTGCGTATTCCAGAGGTTAATAGCAGAGACATGGCTACATTAAAAAGCAGAAAATGCTTATACCTTTTGTCATCGAGAATGTTTCTTAACACAACTTTGCCAGTATACAGTAAGAACTGTCTATATTCTGTTGTCCTGAACCTTTCAATCTCGGCAAGACTTCGTGGTTTGCGGGCAAAGACAGCCGGTATGGATGTTTGCAAATCCAGAAGATTCATATTAATATCTACGATTTGGTTGGCAGACATGCGTACACCTTTCATTCCTTTGATCCAAGCCACTAACAATGTTTTCATTACACAAAAACAAACTTGATGCATATAATCAATTGGGAAGGCTGTGACCATGTCAATTTCCAGATCACAGAAAGGCGAGGTACCCGTGTGGTACTCTTCCTGGCTCTGTTTCCTGAAAGACATATTTGTTCTCAATGGGAGATTCCTAGTTTTTTGGAAGGTCATTCTCCCTTCCCAGGCCCCCTTCTGAGCACATTTGTCAAAACCCTGGTAGCTACTGTACTGTTTAACAGCTTTGACCAGTGTTTTGGCATATCACATATGATTGCCCACACGTGGATGGAGAACAATTTACCCCCAAAATGAAAACCATCTGTCAGGAGTTTCTTCAGGTCCCTAACAGTGTCTTCTAGGAAATGAGGATTTGATGGTTTCGAAGAGCCACAGCACAGTGCAACTGTATACACTTTGACAAGCTTCAAGTTAACAACAGCACATAGGATGGGCCACACTCCCTTATTGGAGCTTTTGAACAAAGGAAGTCCATCGATGTTGATGGATAGTTCCAATGTGTAAAAATTTGCTATATGATCCTCAGGATAAGCTTGTAATATCCATGTTAATTCTTCTAAAATACCCAAGCACAAATACTGCTTGTCAGACTTCATAGTGACAGATGTTGTTGTTGGTGTTCTCAACAAAGTACGTGCTGTCAGTGGTAAACCATGATGACCACTTTCTTTCAATGACTTGTGAAGTTTGTCAACTGTTATGTGCGGAATGTTGCACTCAACAACCCAAGAAGCAAGGACACTGGAAAAAGACTGCTTTGAATCTTCTTCCATTTCCGTTGCTGAAAACGAGACTATATCTTCATCACTATCATTCCAAGTCCCCATATTTTGTTGATCAACAAATCCCTGGTCCAGAGGTAAAGAAAGTGTTGGAGGATCAACTAGACCACTTGAAGTGCCGTCAATTGAACTTGACAAATCACCCCTCCAATATCTTCAACAGAACAAGCCACTCCGATCTCTCCAGTCGACTCTTTGTTTTCTGAAGGTGAACTGCTCTCTTGTGGTTGTTCTGTACCGCTTTCGTCTTCACGCTTCCAGCTTGTAGGCAGAGTACCCTCACCCCAAATCCTATTATACAAGTCTAATAAAAACACCAAAGAGGCATTTGGGAGATGACGAAGCATGGCATATGAGAAGTTTCTAGGAGCAGTGTCACCACATTCCGAGAGGGCAGCACACAGTTCACGAAGACTGAAGTCAACATTATAAGCCTCCTTGCCATGAGACCGGAAATTAAGACCCCGTCTATCTTGGCTACGTCGGGCACTCGCACAAGGCTTGGCATCATCTCTCTGGGAGACCTTGCAAAAATTAGTAGCTAGGGCAGAGGCTACTTCACCAGATGCCGACACCAGATTACCTTGAATCCTCAACACTCGTGGAGAGGAGGGTGAAAACTTTCCAGATAACTTGCGTATTCTCTTCCACACCATAGGCAAAGGAGTGGAAGAAGTAATCTTAGAAACGTAGGACCTCCATGAACTGCGGCCAGCATCTTTCATAACCCATCGATAGTGAGCGCGCATTTTGCGAAATTGAACTTTAAGAAAGAGAACTTCTTGGTTTACATGGTATCAACGAGATGCGGCTTTATAAATCCCATGAGCAAAAGAGCAGGCTGCAGTCCACCAATGTACAGGTCTCCGGGAATATATACCCGAAGACCGTGGAATGGAACGAAGTCCCGCTTGAAACAGAGTCGTAGTAAAATAATGGCGTGCATCATCTATAGCTGGTAAATCATGTACAGCCAAGTCAAACTCACAGAGTTGTCCAAAAAGAGGCCAGTCAACCCTACCCAGACACCAGCGAGGCAAACAGGTAGTTGGAAAAAAGTGAGAGGACTGGACCCACACTGGCTAATGGTCACTACCATGCAGATCATCCAAAACGTCCCAGGAAAAATCAAGAGCACAGTCAGGAGAAGTAATGGTGAGGTCAAGAACAGAAAAAGTGCCAGTCTGAACATGGAAATGGGTTGGTCTCCCATCGTTTAAGACAACCAAATCCAGATCACCAACCAAGGAGGCCAGAAGTTGCCTCGAGGATTGGAAAGCGAATCCCCCCATATTGGATGGCGACCATTAAGATCGCCAAGGAGAACAAAAGGAATCTTACAGTTTCTTACAGTAGATCCTCTGGAAAAAGGCAAACTAGGCCTGTGTATAGAGCTCAGTGCCAGTACTTGCACTGCTGCGGTCGTTCACGGTGTTGGCGGCGGCGGTAGCAGACGCAACATTTTTACTATTCTGTATTTTTGCTTTATAATCAAACCTCAAATCTTGTCTTCCCCATGCGTTATCAAGATTACTTTCAAACTTCCTTATTGATTCGGAATCGACTACATACTGGGGCAGTGCGTTCCACTCATTTACCACTCTATCACAAAATGAGTTCTTTGCCTTTTCAAGCCTATTTCTTTTTTTGTAAATTTTCTTAGTGTCCTCTCGTTCTTGTTCCCTCCCGCATCAAGAAGATACCTTCACACACATCCTCATCATACATTCCTGACACTATCTTAAAAGTCTCTATCATAACCCCTCTCTTTCTCCTATATGCCAGTGTTGGAAGCCCCAGTGTCGTCAACCTCTGCTCATAGCCCGCATTCTTCAACGTTGGTACTAGCTTGCTAGCTCTCCTCTGCACTTTCTCCACTGCTTCTATATCCTTTACCATTGCATAGGTTAAGAAGGACCTCTCATACACAGACGAAAAATACATACTTTACCAGGGAGCTTTTGTTATAGATTATTTGCAATATTTATAAAAAATATAGCTTAAGACGGTTATTAAGATATTTCAGTAACTATAAATTCACACAGGCATAAGTTCAGATCTCAATACTATTGGTAATAAATCCGTACAATAAAATATTACTAATCATTTTACTCAACGACTTTCTGGAAATTAACTAACCTGCAAAAATGAAAGAAAATTGAACTTCACGATATTCCTCACCTCGACCAATCAAGTCTCTCCTTTCACACGCCTTTTTGGTTTGAGGGATTCATTCATAAAACTACGTTCTTTACAACGGATGAAATGCCACACACCTCCACACACCACAACATTTTTGCGCAGGACTAAGTTGGCCAACTGTACATTATGCAATTCTTGTTCTATTTAATATAAACAAAATACATAAGGTAAATTGAAAATTCAAATGTTGTACATATACTGATATGGATTTATATATTTAAGTACAACTAATTTATATTAATTCTGCGCCTCGCACACTCTGCAACTGGATTTATTATCAGGAAAATCCAGGATTGAATTTGATTTGAAAGCAAAATATGGACCAGCAGAAAATGTTGAAGTCTATCCCGGAGAGGAATCACCAGATCACCAAATGCAATTACTTTATGAACCAACATTAGTGGAATATTGGATTTTCGATATGTTGTAACTTTTCAACAAATTGTCAAAATATTAATGAACGGTGTTCATATATACAGTATATATAGTTGTACGTGCTTAGACTTGTATAAATCATTAGCATTCAGTAGTAGAACCTTCTTAAAATTATCTGAATGGTCCAATACGCAGAAAAATAATATTTGTATTCGTTCACTAATTGTACTATATAATACTGTTAACTTTTACACAATTATATTGTTATATACATAGCCTACATATTTGATAGATCAATATAATTCCTTAGTGGAATATTCTTAAATAAATATAGCCTTCCCAACAAATGCTATATCTAATATTTATATCAATTGCACAGAGTCCTTCCAAGAAAACTGAGGAAATAAGGTAAATTAAAAAATACTCTTCAATATGGCTTGCGCCCTATATCCGATTTTATTAGTGTTCCAGTGTCTTTATATAATAATTATATAAGCACGGAATCAGACATATAGACAAGAATGAATACAAATATATCTTCCTATGCCAGTTAGTGGCAACCATGAAACAATCCTAAACTATCATGGTGCTGCCTCTGCAACACTACAATACAGTATATCTCTCCCCCTCTCCCTGTGAAGTATTTCAGTAAAAAAAATTACATATCTCCTTTACATAGTGATAATTTGTTGCCAACCCGCTTGCCTAGAGCAGCCTTTCACACCCAATCTCTCACATACAAAGTATCGTTTACGAACATTGTAGGCCGTTGTACCACCTCCAAATGAAGGTGAAGTGGCTGAAGACAAGGAGAGAAGTGGACATAATTATATAAAGCGTTTGTTAATGTTGGATTATTGTGATGATTACTATACAGACACAAATTTAATCAGTGTCAACTGTCCACCTCATTATAAGGTAATACAAAGGGAAAACGTTAAAAAGGACTGAAATTAGTATTACTTAACATGGATTAAGCCATCAAAATACGAATTTAGCATGCTAAGGTAAAACACTAGGTCCTGTGAACTAAATCACTGGATTATGGCAATGACATAAAAAAGTATGCTAAAACAGAAACTAGAATATATAATAATACAACACCACTCAAGTTACATATCTCTGAGTATATTGATCTCTTTCAAGAAAGCCATCAATTTGTCAACCACATAAACATCACCCAAGAAAGTCCAAAGTGATGGGGACAGTAATCGCCCTGCAGTACATCAGGAGAGGGCTACGCTCCTCCACAACTCTATCACAGGACAAAGAGATGTGTTTGATCGATAGAATCCCGCCATAGATGGTACATTGTGGCGGGAATACACGGTTCATGTAAGGTTTCATATGTGTCAGTAGGGTACAGTTCAATCTAAGCCTTGCTAGGGCAATCTCCTCCCTACGAGAGCGACGTGTAGCGGAAGGCCAACCCCCAAGTGTTGGCTTGACTCAACTAATAGCCAGGTCGGCCCACTGACTTTGCCACAGAAGATTAATTGATTATTACCCAAAAGAGAGACTGAACTGAAGATCCTGAGGGACGTCCCAAGGCAACTAAAGTTCTACCACCAATTTTGCTAGTTCGTCAGCCTGTTCATTGCCGAAAATACGACAATGACCAGTGTGACGCATGTCCACGTGTGAGCATGCTGTACAGAACGCCTAGTCATGCCCCACTCTCGCTAGGATCGTCAGGGCAGGAACTTTGGCTGTAGTCTATGTAGAGTTTCCTAACTTAGTTCATGTGAGCCGTTGTACTATAAGTATTATGAATATGTATTTTGTTTTCATCTGAGTCAACGAGTTCTATTTTATATCATTAGTTATAAGTGTTGTGTGTAAAACTTATTTGTAATGATGGGAAGAGAAACAGCCACAGTTAGGTGTCAGTGGGTATGCCAGGCAGGAGGTAGGCCTAACTCACTCGCATTCCTCCCTCCCTCAGTGCTAGGGGAGCCTTTGTGTATCCCAGAGGAGAGAGAGAAATTACATAATGGTTGTCAGTGGGCGGTCCTTAGTAGTTCACGTTGGGCTCACTAGAGGGCCGGGTATAAAAGGGAAGTCTAGCCATTTTTTCATCAGAACTCATTAGGCAGAGCGACTTCTCATTTCCCTTGCTAACTATTTATATTCTTCTGACTGATGGGAACTTTCTCTACTACCTTACATTCTTATTTCCTCTTTTCCCTGCCCTGTTTAACTTCCATGGTCCCGTTGGTGCAGAGCTAGTCAGCCAACGTATTATCGCTTGAGTTCTCACGAGATACTTGCCTATTAGATAGCCTATTTTGGAAGGGTTGACTTAGAATAGGATTGATTCATGTTTGTTGCACTTGTATAATTATGCATTTCCCTGTGTGTTATTATTATTATTCCTGTTTTTTGCTAGTCTAGGTAATGCTAGACTGGGGTAAGGCTTTTCTGTGTTACGAGTTGTTGTTTGATGCAGTGGTTAAGCGATAAATCTGCATACTCGTTTCGGTTCAGTGAAGCCTAGGTTGTCTTCGCGGCTGACTGTGTTGAGTTAATAATTTACAGTGCGTGAGGGCAAGAGCCTAACCACCCTGTATTTTATTAACAGTTTGTTTTTACTTTGTCAAGGAGCCGGGAGAAAACCAGATACAAGGGATCTGGATTTCTCAAAGTGCACTTGTTAGTTTTAACGTAATACTTTAAACAGTCGTGAGGACTTCGCTAGGCTACGAGCCGTTTTTGCTCAGTCACTGCTACCTTTTTGCCTACAGTACCCCAGCTAGACTTTACTCGATTAGTAGATACAGAATAGTATTAAAGCTTTCCTTATGTATGATATTGTTTATGCACTATTGATTTCATGTGTTGCCAGCTTGGCTACTTTAGTGATTAGTGGCCCACGAGCACAATCCGAGTAGGCTATTGCCGTTGCATTTGCGGAGTGCTTCCTTTTAATGTTTGCCATTTACTATTGCATATTCTTTTAATTATTCTTATGCCAATTTAAGCCTTTAATAGTATTTAATTGCCAGTGTTTTTGCTTATTGAATTACTGTTCAAAATCCGATACGTACTTCTTACGAGCATCCGAGAAGCATCTAACTTTTTTCAGAAGATTCCTTGCTCGATGCTTAAGGACTATTAATTAACGTAACGTAATAGTGCCGATCCGAAGTAGAGGGTGGTGGACTTCTTAAGTTCATAGTCAAGGGTGGATTACTTCGGCTTCGGCCAACACTATTCTTTGGTGTTGTTGTTTCTTACTTCATTGTTTGATTGTTGACCAGACTAGATAATTCCTGTCTCCTTATTAGTCTGTTGTTGAACACTAGTACCGAGTTCTTGTATACCCCGTTATAGCAGATTGAACTCTGGAGGGTACTGGTGTTTTTTGTTCGGCTGGCAGTACTCAGGGGTTGGGATCGTGTGTTTCCGTTGTGGCAGCGAGCCGTATTCGAGTCCTGATTGAGAGCCCTTGTGTACCCGAGTGCCAGTTCGTAACACCAGGTATCCGAATCAGAGAGAAGGTTTTACAACGAGAAAGCAACTTATTGATAATGCAGTCCTGGATTTCAGAGGAATCCGTTCTACATGAATCTTTGCCTGAAGGGCTGACTTGGAATCCAAAAAAAAATACAAATCTGTCATGAGGAGAAGTTTCAGCAAAAACAAATGAAGAAGAGACTGAGGAGTGACTGAAGCCTTTGAGCCTGTAAAAAACCTGTAGCATGATGGTTCAGGCATGACCCAGAGGGCAATCCTTGGTATTTGCACGGGACTCACAGGAACAGTCGACAGATTAAGTTCCTTCATAACTTCACAAAACTCTATAGCCAAAAGGATGAGGCATTCGAGGATGTTGACCATAATATGATTTTTTTTTTTTTTTACCCGAGACACGGGTACAAACAAGAGAGTCTGGAAGGCGCCGAATCCGAAACCAACAACGTACAACCACAGATTGACGCAGTAAATCTAGGGGAGGTACACCAGCCTCCACCAGCAAGCTGGGAATCGGAGACAACCGAAGATCTCCAGTTACAAGACGGAGACCAGCATGATGAACAGCATCGAGAGTCTTAAATCTGGAGTCCGTGGCAGAGGAGTAGACCTCACAGCCATACGACAATTTGGATGTGACAAATGCAATAGTGTTCTGCGATCAGCACCCCCAAGAGGTGTGTGACAGACCCCTTAACAGATTCAAAGCCTTCATACACGATGCCTTTTGAATTGTCAAGTGCGGAACCCAAGTCAAACGGCAATCAAACGTGAGACCCAAGTACTTTGTCTCTGCCACACAACCGAGTCTCCTGCTACAGAGCATTAGGTCAGGGTCTGGGTGAACCCCTTGTATTCTGCAAAAGTGCATAGCCACAGTCTTTGATGGGGAAAACCTAAAGCCCGTGGAATCAGCGCATGCAGAAATCCTGTTCACCGCAAGTTGCATACGTCGCTCAATAGCAGACATGCGGGAACCAGAAAGCCAGATAGCCAAGTCATCCACATACAGGGACGGGGATACCCCACCAGGCACAGCGTCTAGAATGCTATTGACGGCCGCCTCAAACAAAAATACACTTAAGACACAACCCTGAGCGACACCTTCCTCCTGGCACAGTGGCGCAGAGAGGGAAGAACACACACGGACCCGAAACACACGATCAGTCAAGAAGTCTCTAAGCAACACCGGCAGGCGACCACGTAATCCAAAAGAATGAGTGTCCGTAGAATTCCATGTCACCAGGCTGTGTCATAAGCCTTCTCGAGGTCAAACAACACAGCCACAAGATGTTGCTTAGAGGCAAAAGCTTCACAGATTGAGGATTCAAGTCGGATAAGGTTGTCAGAAATACACCGTAGTTTGCAGAAGCCATTCTGAGAAGGGGAGAGATGGCCGCCCCTCTCCAGACACCACTCAAGTCTGACATTGATAATTTTTTCAAACAATTTGCATACACACGACGTAAAACAAATTGGGCGGTAATTAGAAACATTGCTATGATCCTTTCCAGGCTTTGGAATAGGAAGGACAATGCCCAACTTCCAGCTTGCAGGTAGAGTACCCTCACCCCAAATCCTATTAAACAAGTCTAATAAAAACACCAAGGAGGCATTCGGGAGATGACGAAGCATGGTATATGGGATGTCGTCAGGACCAGGAGCAGTGTCACCACACTCCGAGAGGGCCGCACGCAGCTCACGAATACTGAAGTCAACATTATAAGTTTCTCCACCATGAGACCGGAAATTAAGACCCTGTCTCTCTTTGCTACGTCGGGCTCTTGCACAAGGTTTGGCATCATCCCTCTGTGAGACCTTGCAAAAATGAGTAGCTAGGGCAGAGGCTACTTCACCAGGTGCAAACACCAGATTACCTTGGGTCCTCAACACTGGTGGAGAGGAGGGAGAAAACTTTCCAGATATCTTGCATATTCTGTTCCACACCATAGGCAAAGAAGTGGAAGAAGTAATCGTAGAAACCTAGGACCTCCACAAGCTTCGGCGAACCAAATTATGGTTAGCATTGACATAAACAGTTCAATACTGCATTGCACTTCACTGCAACTACAGCTGAAGAAAAAAAAAAAAAAATCTCCGTCTCTATTCTACTAAACAAGTGAATTCTGGAACTATCTCCTTCAATCAATATTTCCTTCATCTTATGACTTAAAATGCTTCAAACATAGTCTGTCCAGGCATTTTGACTCCAACGTCCCTTGAATTTGACTGTCATTCTTTTGGCTTTGGGGGAGACACTCATTACAGGCAACCTGCCTTTTGTCTCCTTCATACACATAGAATATATATATATATATATATATATATATATATATATATATATATACTGTATATTATAGACACACAAGTAAAATAAAATAATACTGAAAGTTAAAAGGTGTGATGCAGTGATTACAAGTTTTGGAAGAGGAGTGGGTTGGGAAGAAATGAACTGAAAGGAGGAAAGTTTGTAACTGACAGGCAAGGATTTTGTCAAGAGTGGAGGGAACAGAGAAGTAGGAATATAGATTATGAACACATGTTGATAGGTTAAAACAAAATTTGTATTGCTTATATCAATTGGAGTTTTTGTAATGGACTTGTTATGGATAAGAACACACCAAACAAATAAAAATATGTTTGCATAGCACCAATATATAACTTAAATTAGTCAAATATTGATTGTTTAGAAATACTAGATATTAAACAGGTGTTATATTATAATATAATATATATATATGCTTCATTGTATGAAAATACTCCTGTAGCATATGGCTCCACCGAGTCAACCGTTGATTCTTGTTCTTAAACCAACTGATTAATTGTAAAGGGTGATGATCAGAATAAATGAAAATATTGGCACCGAAGGAAGGCAAATACACAGAAAAATGTTCCAGAGCCAATGAAAACATTACATTTACACCGAACAATTGAGCTGATATATTATCCACTTTAACCTTCTCTGATTAACATTAGACACTTTTAATTAGGATGTGACTATTACCATAACCATGAAGTGTTATATTACTTAAGTAACTGTTTCTAAACAAAATATGTCTGGTTTCATCAGTTCATGGTTTTTAGTCGTCCTTAGACGAATGATTACACTCGAGAAGGGCTTTTCGTAAGCCTACCCAGTGCTAATATGTTTACAAATGATTTAACTCGAGAAGGGCTTCTCGTAGACCTACCCAGTGTTAATCTGTTTAGTACATTGCATCAGGCAGCTTAGTATAACTGTACTATCAAATAGTCGAGCAATGTGCTATATTGTAAAAGAATCTAGTTTCCTTTAATGCACAGAAAACCAAGTACATTCAATTTTCTAACCGACAGAATCTCACTGACTCACTTATATTTTTTAATGATGTAAATATTCCCACTTCCCCTAGTATTGACATTCTCGGTGTAACATTAACTACTAACTTGAGCTGGACACATTATGTTAGAAGCATTGCTAAGAATGCCTCTAAAAAACTGGGACTCCTGTACAGAGTTCGAGAATTCTTCACTGACGAGCAGTTGGCCGTAATATATAAAAGTCATGTGCGTTCTCAGATGGATTACTGTTCACTCTGTGGGGTGGAAGTGGAGTGGTTGCATTGAGGCAGTTGAACAAAATTCAAAATAAAGCTATTAGATTAATCAATAACCCTGCAATCACACAGGACCTTCCTACATTATCCATACGAAGAAACGTTGCATCCCTTGCATTATTCTACAGATATTTTCACAGTAATTGTTCCGAGGAACTTGCTTCAATTGTGCCGCCTCTCCACATCTTCCCCGTAAAACTAGGGCAGCTGAGAGCGCCCATGAATTTACACTTTTCTACTCCACAATGCAGAACTTCTGCATATCAGAATTCATTTATCCCCAGAGCTACTACTCTTTGGAATTCACTTCCCTCGAATTGCTTTCCACAAACTTACAATCTACAATGTTTAAATCCAGTTGTTACAAACATTTTATGAATGGAGGATGCCTTTAGGCACATGGACCTTTTTGTTTTATCTGTGTTTTTCCTTCCTCCGTTCATTGTCTCTTTAAAAAAAAAAAAAAAAAAAAAAAAAATTACTTCTGGGATTCGGTAGTGACTACTTTCTCAGCGGCAATCTGTGTGAGTTATGTGGTTGCCCAACTTGCAGTGCAAATGTATCTTACAGTATTCCAAATGTATAGTTTATTTGAGTCTCTTAAATTACAGTTGATCAAATATTTTAACACATTTGTTCACGATACTGTTGCACTACGTGAGGCATCTCAAGACTAGAATAAGGTTTTTTGATCTACTGTAGGTGCAATATGGCTACACAATTACCAGACTTATGTATAATTTAATCTCTTTAAATGATCTAGTTGCATGTGTTTTAAGTAAACCACGGTATTGTCGTCTAAACCATGAACGCAGTTTGAGAAACCATGATAAAATAGCCAAGTGCAATAACTCCTACGGAGGTCCTTATGTTGACCCCTTCTCTCTCCTGCTTAGCCCCATTAGTTTTGACGTTCGCCCCATTAGTTTGGTAATTTTAAGACCTTTCATGCGCTGTAGGTGTCGATTATGATCTGGCGAGCGATACCGTTAGTAGGAGGAGATTTGTCTACCGAAAAGTGTATCATTTTAACTCAAATGGTGTTCTTGGTGGTATTTTTTTATGCTAGATGGAGGTCTAGGGAAAACAAAGACGTTCTTTATGATAGTGTTCTATTAAATGCTTGCGCCTTTCTTGTTATGGATTACAAGCGGAAATAGAATCGCGTATATTTAAGGTGTTTACTGAAAATTATGATGTGATTGGTATAACAGAATCTTGGCTCAATACAGTAGATAGAGACTTTTTAGCAGAGTATTCACTTCCCGGTTATGTAATGTTTGAGAAAACCTGAATAAATAAAAATGGAGGTGGCGTTTTATTTTATATCAAAGAAAGTCTTAACCCGACCCTCTTGTCAAAACCTCAAATTGTGAACGTCGACACATCTTCTGTGCTAATAAAGAATAATAAAGGTACAAAACTAATACTTGCATTAATATACAGACCTCCAGCTCAATCAGTGCAAACTGACCGAGAAATTTATGAACAAATTGCAGATGTAAGTAACTCACAAGATACCGTATTTTTTGGCGACTTTAATTTACCTGTGACCAAGTGGGGCGATACTCTTACTTCACACTCCGGACATGACTTGTATACGAACTTGCAAGAGAGTTCGCTTTATCAATTTGTTCAAACACCGACCCGTGGTAATAACGTTCTTGACATTGTACTTGCAACAAAAGAAGAATTAATAGAGAATTTGAATGTTGGTGATGAATTCAGTAACAGCGACCATCGTACGATAACTTTCACTTTAAACTTTACTAGTTACGAACCAAATAGTAGCATCGAAAAAGTCCCTAATTTCAAGAAAGCAAACTTTCATAAACTCAGAGCTATGTTTAAAGAAACTGACTGGAGCTTTTTAATTAACAATAACGACATAAATACATCTTTGAAGTTATTCGAAACCACTTACCTAAAAGCAGTGCAAGACTGCATACCATCGAAAATACGGCGTCCAGGCCATAATAATAAGCCCAAATGGTGGAATAAAGATATTTCAAACTGTCTGCTTGCTAAAAAATTTGCTAATGATAGATTAAAATCCTCACACAATGACGAAGAACGGGTGAAATTTGTAGAGCTACGACGCAAAGCCAAAAAGTTAATTAAGCAAAGTAAAAAGACCCTAGAGTTACATATTGCGAATCAAAGTAAAACAAACCCGAAAGAATTCTATAGTTATATCAGAAAGAAAGAAGTAGTTACTTCAACTGTTGGACCGTTAGTCGATGAAAATGGAGAATACACCAAAGACGAAGTACAAATGAGTAATGCCCTCAATACCTTCTTTGCATCAGTTTTTACAACAGATGACCTCAGTGATATCCCTACACCATCGCCGATTCAGATTGATAATTCAGATATTCTAAGCAATATCACCGTTACAGAGAGAGAAGTATTGAATGGTTTAGATAAACTCAAGGTAAATAAAACGCCTGGACCTGATACAATCTCGCCTAGAGTTCTAAAGGAAGCTAAGGATGAGCTCTCCAAACCACTGACATTACTATTCAATAAATCCTTGCAGTCTGGAACTATGCCTGATCAGTGGAAGATAGCCAACGTAACACCGATATTAAAAAAGGCAGCAAATCCCTACCCAGTAACTATCGTCCAATTAGCTTAACCTCAGTTGTATGTAAAATGCTAGAAACGGTCATAAGAGACAGACTCGTAAATCACTTAGAGGAAAATAACATACTTAAAGATACTCAACACGGCTTTCGTAAAAAACGTTCCTGTTTAACAAACCTCTTAGACTTCTTCCACGATATCCTCAACCTCTACGATGAGAGTAAAGCTGTAGATATTATATACCTTGATTTTCAAAAGGCCTTTGACAAAGTTCCCCACAAACGTTTACTGCTAAAACTAAAAGCGCATGGAATACAAGACGGTGTGTTGAAATGGATAGAAAATTGGCTCAGCGACAGAAAGCAAAGAGTAGTCATAAACGGTAAGGCATCTAAATGGACCAATGTAAGTAGCGGGGTACCCCAGGGATCGGTACTAGGACCAATTATCTTTCTAATTTACATCAACGACATAGATGAGGGTCTCACCTGTACAATCTCAAAATTTGCTGACGATACAAAAATTGCAAATAGCGTACTCTCAAAAGATCAAGTTGACGATATGCAACACAATCTAGATAAATTGTCATATTGGGCCCAAATTTGGCAAATGAGTTTCAATGCGGATAAATGTAAAGTACTACATATCGGATACCTAAATGAGAAACAAACTATTCGATGAATGGCACTCAGCTTAAGAATGTAAACAGAGAAACCGATCTGGGAGTAACAATATCGAGTAACCTAAAACCGAGTCAACAATGTTCAGAAGTTGTTAAGAAGGCAAACAAAATAATTGGCTTTATAGGCAGATCATTTGAGCATAAATCCAAAGACGTAATCCTAACCCTTTACAATTCCTTAGTCCGCCCTCTTCTGGAATACTGCGTTCAATGCTGGTGCCCTTATTACCAAAAAGACATAAACAAGCTAGAACGAGTTCAACGTAGAGTTACCAAAATGATACCTAGCCTAAAGAACAAACCATACGAAGAGCGTCTTAGAGAATTAAATCTATTTCCTTTAACCCAGCGCAGATTAAGAAGTGACTTAATTCAAGTGTTCAAAATCATCAAAGGCATCGACAATATGAACTGTAGTAAGTACTTCACTATCGACCAATCTAATTACACGCGGGGAAAAGGTTGCAAAATTATTGGTAAATCTTTTAACTCACACGAATCTAAGAATTTCTTCTTCAATTGAGTTGTCAACTTGTGGAATGGGCTTCCCCGAGACGTTATAGACTGCAGCACCGTTGATTCATTTAAATTCCGCCTAGACAAATATCTCGCATCAAACCCGCGACAGACTGCGTTTGTAAATGAATAACTTTATTTTATCCTCCCCTTAGTTACTAACCCATATGTCCCCTACTAACTTCCTAGCCCTGCCACGTTAGTGGCAGGGCAGTAGTTCCCTTTCCAATGTTCCCTTACCCACTCTAAACCACTGTTTGGACACTTGATCCTCAGTGTTTTGGAGGACAAGCAGCCTAGAAGGGTCACTAGATCTGTTGTTGCTTGATTTCCTTTGTACTCCTTTGTACTCTTTTGTGTTACTATCAAAGATTCACCAAACATTATGATCCGGGAGTAAACGGTTTATTGAATTTATGGTTGTGTATTAGTTATATATAAAAAAAATCGTCTGGTTCATTTGTAAGACTACTACACAAATATAACTGCGTATTGAAAACAACAGATATTAAGGAGAATGAAACAACCGTCTCAATTGAAGTTATCCAACCGATCCAATCATTTGATATCCTGTATGTTGGCTGCCTTTCTGTGATAGCGTCGGAGGGGAGGAAATATGATAATGGTAAAACAACCAACCCGTAAAATAACCCACTGCCATACAGGTGGCGGGTTTACTGGGGCCTCTCTGTCTTGTCAGTATGGTGTTGTACAACCATAGAGGTGGTGGGTTTACTGAGGCCTCTGTCTTTTGTCAGTATGGTGTTGTACAACCATAGAGGTGGAGGGTTTACTGAGGCCTCTCTGTCTTGTGTCAGTATGGTGTTGTGCAACCATAGAGGTGGAGGATTTACTGAGGCCTCTCTGTCTTCTGTCAGTATGGTGTTGTGCAACCATAGAGGTGGAGGATTTACTGAGGCCTCTCTGTCTTGTGTCAGTATGGTGTTGTACAACCATAGAGGTGGAGGGTTTCCTGAGGCCTCTCTGTCTTGTGTCAGTATGGTGTTGTACAACCATAGAGGTGGAGGGTTTACTGAGGCCTCTCTGTCTTGTGTCAGTATGGTGTTGTACAACCATGGAGGTGGAGGGTTTACTGGGGCCTCTCTGTCTTGTGTCAGTATGGTGTTGTACAACCATAGAGGTGGAGGGTTTACCGGGGCCTCTCTGTCTTGTGTCAGTATGGTGTTGTACAACCATAGAGGTGGAGGGTTTACTGGGGCCTCTCTGTCTTGTGTCAGTATGGTGTTGTACAACCATAGAGGTGGAGGGTTTACTGGGGCCTCTCTGTCTTGTGTCAGGATGGTGTTGTACAACCATAGAGGTGGAGGGTTTACTGAGGCCTCTCTGTCTTGTGTCAGTATGGTGTTGTACAACCGTAGAGGTGGAGGGTTTACTGAGGCCTCTCTGTCTTGTGTCAGTATGGTGTTGTACAACCATAGAGGTGGAGGGTTTACTGAGGCCTCTCTGCCTTGTGTCAGTATGGTGTTGTACAACCATAGAGGTGGAGGGTTTACTGAGGCCTCTGTCTTGTGTCAGTATGGTGTTGTACAACCATAGAGGTGGAGGGTTTACTGAGGCCTCTCTGCCTTGTGTCAGTATGGTGTTGTACAACCATAGAGGTGGAGAGTTTACTGAGGCCTCTCTGTCTTGTGTCAGTATGGTGTTGTACAACCATAGAGGTGGAGGGTTTACTGAGGCCTCTCTGTCTTGTGTCAGTATGGTGTTGTACAACCATAGAGGTGGAGGGTTTACTGAGGCATCTCTGTCTTGTGTCAGTATGGTGTTGTACAACCATAGAGGTGGAGGGTTTACTGAGGCCTCTCTGTCTTGTGTCAGTATGGTGTTGTACAACCATAGAGGTGGAGGGTTTACTGAGGCCTCTCTGTCAGTATGGTGTTGTGGAGGCCTCTCTGTCTTGTGTCAGTATGGTGTTGTAAAACCATAGAGGTGGAGGGTTTAATGAGGCCTCTCTGTCTCGTGTCAGTATGGTGTTGTACAACCATAGAGGTGGAGGGTTTACTGAGGCCTCTCTGTCTTGTGTCAGTATGGTGTTGTAAAACCATAGAGGTGGAGGGTTTAATGAGGCCTCTCTGTCTCGTGTCAGTATGTTGTTGTACAATCACATATAGTCCGACATTACAGTGCCTATTGAACTAATGTTTTTTTCTAATATCATATTCTAAACATATCCTCAGCATCACTTAACGTTTTTAACGTAATGAAGAATAAGTATTTGCATTAATTACATAACATTGTATTTTATTATCAATATGAATATTTAATGATATATTAAATCTTGACTTGCATGCTTCAGATTCATGGAATGTTATACATTTTGCAGCACATTCACTTCAGTGAGCCTTATCAAACATAAATAGTTACTTGACTGGTTATAATGTGCTATTTATAAATTATACATATATGATTTAACTTAAGCCTAGGGTGTAGAGTTATTGCTACACCTTTAGCTGTAACCATTATTATTGACAACAGAGTGAAAGGACTGCACATAATAATTACAAAATATATATGCATTATAGTTGGCATATTCTTATTCGAAACACAAACACGCAATATAATTATTATGTTCCCTCCACCAACCGACTTTTCTCCTAAACTCAATTCATGAAATCAACAAATACATGTGGCAGTCCAGGGATTCGAACCTAGGATGCTCACGCCGAAATTCAGCGCATGTATCTATTGCGCTACGAAGACAATTTATGGACAATCATCAGTGTCAATTTGGAAATAAGAGAGAGTTGGATAATTGTTGTATTAGCCTTATTTTATGCATGAAGAGTGAATCTATATTTATATGACATATCAATATAGCTGTGAATATTGTATGAGAACCGTGCCATTCCAAGTTTATAGCTTCAATATGGAAAATTAATGGCAGCATTTTCCCAACAGGAAAAGGAAGGTGGTATAGGCAATTTAGATACCATTTGACTCGAAGTCATTTACTAGTTTATCATTGTTACGACAGTGTTGTTTTTTCTCGGTGGCATGTTTTCCTGTTTCCTGTTGTTACCAAGAGACACAGCCAGGAGGTAATATAAGGTGTTACCAAGACACACAGCCAGGAAGTAATATTAGTTGTTACCAAGACACACAGCTAGGAGGTAATATTAGTTGTTACCAAGACACACAGCCAGGAGGTAATATCAGTTGTTACGAAGACACACAGCCAGGAGGCAATATTAGTTGTTACCAAGACACACAGCCAGGAGGTAATATTAGTTTTTACCAAGACACACAGCTAGGAGGTAATATTAGTTATTACCAAGACACACAGCTAGGAGGTAATATTAGTTGTTACCAAGACACACAGCCATGAAGTAACATTAGTTGTTACCAAGACACACAGCCAGGAGGTAATATTAGTTGTTACCAAGACACACAGCCAGGAGGTAATATTAGTTGTTACCAAGACACACAGCCAGGAGGTAATATTAGTTGTTACCAAGACACACAGCCAGGAGGTAATATTAGTTGTTACCAAGACACACGGCCAGGAGGTAATATTAGTTGTTACCAAGTCGCACAGCCAGGAGGTAATAGTAGTTGTTGGCAAGACACACAGCCAGGAGGTAATATTAGTTGTTGGCAAGACACACAGCCAGGAGGTAATATTAGTTGTTACCAAGACACACAACCAGAAGGTAATGTTAGTTGTTACCAAGACACACAACCAGGAGGTAATATTAGCTGTTACCAATTCGCACAGCCAGGAGGTAATATTAGTTGTTACCAAGACACACAACCAGAAGGTAATGTTAGTTGTTACCAAGACACACAACCAGGAGGTAATATTAGCTGTTACCGTAATGTTAGTTGTTACCAAGACACACAACCAGGAGGTAATATTAGCTGTTACCAATTCGCACAGCCAGGAGGTAATATTAGCTGTTACCAATTCGCACAGCCAGGAGGTAATATTAGTTGTTACCCAAACAATGTGTACAATGAAGAGGTGTTTTAGAAGGTAAAAATCAACAATAACATGTAATAGTGACCGCTATATACCAGGTATAATATAAGGTCCAATTCATCTTCATTTCAACAACCCATACTTTCTTTTCAACAAAAATATGACAACAAAGCTGTTAATATTGTCCAGGTATCGCCAGTGAAAGTGAAGGAGATAATTGTATATTTTCGCTCGAGTGGAAGTAGGGTGTAGGCCGCTGGTCAGCAACGTAAATATGCAGATTATTGTTAAGTTTTCCTGGGTGGTGTGATATATATATATATATATATATATATATATATATATATATATATATATATATATATATATATATATATATATATATAGAGAGAGAGAGAGAGAGAAATTAACATGCCATATATTATACCAAAAGAGAATAAACACAGATTTCAAATTTCTAGGTCGCAGAGTTGGGCATGCAGTTAATGTTATGTTATTATTATTTATTTTATTTATTTAGTAGTTTGTAAATGCGAAAGCTGCACATCTGCTGTATTATTATTATATTTATGTATATATATATATTTATTTTTGTGCTTGGGGGGGGGGGGGTCCTGATTATTCCCTTCTCTCGTTACACTGTAGGTATTTTCTTTAGCTGCTGATGCTTCTATACTGATACACATAATAATAAGTTATTCTTTCATGGGGTCATTTGCAAACTTTCGTTAACCTCAGTTATATACTTATGCCTCTCGGGTGAGCTCTACAAACGTGAAATTATCGCCTGATACGCACTTGGAATACAGCTCATTGGGAAATCCGTTACGATATATCCATTCAATATTTAAACTTTAGCCACAGCAAAGCGTTTTGAATATCTAAGGTGCCACTATGAAGGAGTTTGCACTTGAAAACTGTTATTATAATTATTGGACTTGAAAGTGAATACAGAATTACAGAGGTTTGACTTAGCCTATAGTAATGTCGGGGGACCACTGGGTGCGTTTTCTGGAATTTAATATTCTTCATGTGAGGTCAAGACCCCACCAAAGGAACACTTGTTAACTCGGCCACTGTTCCACTGATGACTCCGCTACTGCTAGAATTATGAGAGAGAGAGAGAGAGAGAGAGAGAGAGAGAGAGAGAAGTACGTACTTCATTGCACGTACAGTTAACTCTATTAATTCGTGGAGACAAACACCCAGAGCTTGGAGTTTAAAGTCTGGTAACACTGAATATAAGTAGTTTGCCAATCGTACGATTCTTCATCTCCCCCCCCCCCCCCTCCAAACCCCAACCCACCCACCAACCCCACCACACCCACCAACCCCACCACAAACGCAAGTGCTCCACAACACCTCTCTTCCCGTTTCTCCCTTTCCTCCACACCTATCCCTCCCATCCCATTCATACCCATCTCCTCTGATAATTTGCACAACCTCAGATCCCTGTGCATGAAAGATCGCAAGTGCACCAAGAGGTACCCAAGACAGCTCCTCCAAGAGACCCAGACAGGAGAAGATGGCTACCCGCTCTACAGGAGAAGGAGCGAGCAAGATGGTGGCTGCACCTACATGCTGGAGAGCAGAGGGCAGCCAACCATCAAGATAGACAATCGCTGGGTCGTGCCCTAGTGCCCCCTCCTGTCAAGAATCTTCAAGGCTCACATCAACGTCTAGTACTGCAACTCCATCAAGTATGTCTGCAAATAAGTCAACAAGGGAAGCGACCAGACTGTCTTCTCGGTGCAGGGACACGACGCGCAGCTCGACGAGATCCGCAAGTTCGAGGAAGGACGGTACATCTGCACGAGCGAGGCCATCTGGAGGCTCCTCTCCCGACATCCATGAGCGGTTTCCCCCCGTCCTGACCCTGGACGTCCATTTTGAAGAATGGGGAAAGGGTCTACTTCAATGCAGCCACTGCGATGCAGAGAGCAGCAGGGGAGAGGCCCAAGACCAAGCGGACAGCCTTGTTCGACCTCTGTAGCAGGGATGGTTTTGCCAGGACCTTGCTGTACTGCAATGTGCCAAGGTACTACACATGGTAGCAAGTCGTTTCAGAGGCGGATGCGAGGAGCTGCGGTGGAGGGCTGCCCAGGTGTCAAGGGAAGCCACACAATCGGCAGAGTCTACGCTGTCCACCCAAGCCAGGATGAGTGCTTCTACCTCAGACTCTTGCTCCATCATGTGCATGGCCCAACATTCTTCCAGCACCTAAGGACCAGGTCGGATGGCCACATCTGACAGACCTTCCGAGAGGCCTGCCAGAGGAGGGGCCTCCTGGAGGATGACTCACACTGGGACCAGACCATGCAAGAGGCCAGCGTCTCAGAGTCGGGTGGAAAGCTCAGGCGCCATTAGACATGTAGGCTATATGCTGCTTAGTGGCCAAACTATGGTTGTTGGATTTAGAGAGGAGGGACTGTTGCTGCGATGGTGCCCTCTGGTGGCGGGACTACATACAACCAATCCACTTTACTCTGACAAAAAATATCCTTTGGTCACCCAGGGAATGAACATGGGTCTATAGGCATACCAGCGGCAGCCAAGCCCTCTACCGACTGCCCCACGCACAGGTGTACAATAACAAAGCAATCTTAGTTCCCTTTTGAGAATAAAGTGATAGTCTTGTGATGATACATACATGCGGTGAGTTTATTCAAATTTCCATCACCAATTATTTTACACCTCTGGGTGCGACACAATGGAAGGGATATTTCAGGCACGTGGCTATAATTGACCGCTAGCGAGTTTCAGGCTATAAGGAAGTTAGAGCCATAAACATTGATTTAAAATGGAAATACAATAATAATGTAGGTTTTGATGGATAAAAGGTATGGCAGATCGGGTTTCATGTATATATAAATGTACTACGACCATATTTTAGCTGGTCTATCTATCTATCTATTGCCCGACGCCGCGATCCCCGAAGGGTTGGCCACAAACAAACCGCCTCCATGCACCGCTGTCCCCAGTCAGTCGACGCCCCTCCCCCCAACCAGCACTGCCTTCGTTCAAATACTTCCTTACTCCATCCTTCCACCTCTCCTTTGGTCTACCTCTCCCTCTCTGTTCCTCCACCTCGCTCTCGTACACCCTCTTAGTCATTCTCTCGCTTTCCATACGTTCCATATGGCCGAACCATCTCAAGTTGTTCCTTTTCACACTTTCCAGCACATCTACCTCCACACCACACCTCTTCCTTACTTCTTCATTAGTCTGTCTATCCCTCCATGTAACTCCGCACACACTTCTTAAGTAATTCATTTCCACTGCTCTCACTCTTGGTCTGAGTCTCTCAACGTAATTCAACGTAATTCTGGTAATAGCTGGTAATTCTGCTAAATATCGATGTCTACATCTCCAAATTCCTTATAGAACGAAACTCGCTAGTGACCAATTATATGGCCACAACAGTTTTGACTACCTCTGGAGTCCACTACAGACGCGACAACAAAGTCTATTTCATTCATATGGGTACAATTTCTCTAGAATATTACTCTTTGAGCATTTTTGGAAAGTAATAGACGAGAACTGCAAACTAGATTAGTCATTATGACGGTCAGTATTATGGTACGATGTATTTAAATATTCGTTCATGGCTTCAAAAACTCCTTATTAGTAACATGTAGTAAAATAAAAAGCCTGCTTGAAAAAAATAAATAAAAATAATCACACTCGCATGTAATATACTATTCCACTGCATATATTTCCACTTCCCAATACCATCGTCCCAAACTAATTATCTGCCTAGCATGAAAGACGGTTGGGGCGAGCCTGGGATATTGCTTTAACAAATTGGGCCGATTCTCAGACGCCCGGGGCCTCCTCTGGAATATATTGCATCCAATATTGGTCCCTTCCCCGACGACACATTGCGCAATACATTATTGGGTAAAGGTTAAGGGGAGCTCTTTAGTCTATATGTTCACTTAGTTATTTGTTGTTAGTATTTGTTTAGCTTCCTTCCTAGACCTCCATGAAGCTTATACAAAATACCCGCAAGACCCTCCTACAAGAACCATTTGTTAATTTTTCGGTACAAAAATGGCCCAGCCTAGGACCGATCCTTTCAAACTGTTATGCTCGCTATCGCTAGCCACGAAAAAACATGCGCACCTAAATGGCACGCAAGGTCTTAATATTGATAAAGAATAAGGATGAAAGGTCATAAAATTGCCATACTAATGGGGCAAACATCCTAAAACCTCAAAGCTAATGGAGCTAAACATGAGGAAGAAGGGGGTCCAGAAAAACTCTACCTCCCGTAAGAAAGCACCACTAGGTTTACTTACATCGTCTTGGATTGGTTATTATAAATCTTCCTAATTAGTTCGGCAATATACTGTACTAATCTATAGGGCACCTATAAAGAGACCAACTGGCCCATATTGCATAGATCACTATCATGCAAGCAAATGTTTGTGGTTATTTTTTTAATAATAGAAGATTGTACTGTAGTCTGTGTTTATTATTGTAATTGCGTATTTTTTATCTGAATTATCCAGGTATTACAGGTATATTATAGTCAAATATGATGTTAATTATGAGAACTTTGCACTAAGGGGGTAGGGTCTATTTATTAGGTTAATTATTTAACATAGTTTTAGTTTCCTCACTAGACTACCATAATACCGTGATATATAAAAGTCATGTGCGTTCTCAGATGGATTACTGTTCACCTCTGTGGGGTGGAAGTGGAGTAGTTGCATTGAGGCAGTTGGACAAAATTCAAAATAAAGCTATTAGATTAATCAATAACCCTGCAATCATACAGGACCTTCCTACATTATCCATACGAAGAAACGTTGCATCCCTTACATTATTCTACAGATATTTTCACAGCAATTGTTCCGAGGAACTTGCTTCAATTGTGCCGCCTCTCCACATCTTTCCCCGTAGAACTAGGGCAGCTGAGAGCGCCCATGAATTTACACTTTCTCCTCCACAATGCAGAACTTCTGCTTATCAGAATTCATTTATCCCCAGAGCTACTACTCTTTGAAATTCACTTCCCTCGAATTGCTTTCCACAAACTTACAATCTACAAATGTTTAAATCCAGTTGTTACAAACATTTTATGAATGGAGGATGCCTTTAGGCACATGGACCTTTTTGTTTTATCTGTGTTTTTCCTTCCTCCGTTCATTGTCTCTTTAAAAAAAAAAAATAAAAATAAATAAAATCACCATCATCCAATCACTACTACCACAATCATCACAATACTACTACTACCATAATCACCGGCCTCGACCTCCCTGTGCCTCATTAACCCTTCCTACCTGGGTTGCCTTAGGTAAGGACAGCTCGGCAGAAGGGCCGCTACCCGGTATGCCTTACCTAAGGCATTTGCTTTAAAGCGTGCTTTAAATTTCGCGCGGGCAAATTTTACTTTGCGTGGGCGATCGTAGCGCCACCAAGCCTCAACTACCACTCTTATCAGTTCCTACGTTGCCGCCATTGCGAGCTACAGCAAAAAAATGAATTCCGACGCGTCCGATACTGTGCAATCTCCCGCGTGTCCCAGTGCTAACCCGCTTGCAACATCTACGCCACTGCCAACCAAGAAGAAAAAGAAACTAAGGAAAGTGAAACGTTTGCTAAGTGAGAGTGCAATACACCGTGAACTTTTCAACCCGGATTTGAGCAGTGGTGAAAGCTCTGTGGACAAAAACCTCTATATTCCGAGTAGAAGTGGAAGCGAAGTTGCCGATTTTGTGGGATTTGGTGATGATGACAATGTGGATTTATTTGAGGGGGGGTGATAGTAGTGATGATCCTGATGTGGAAGTGGTGGAGGAAGGTGCTATTGAAGTACCAAGTGTGCTAGAGCCAACCCCTTCGCCTAGTTTCGTAGGTCAGGGTAGGCCTAGGCCTAGCCCTACGCCAGGACCTTCCCCTTTGCCTGCCCGTACGCCCTTGAAAGTGGGTAAATACTTCTATAAACTGTCTTTAGTGAAAAGTGCAGCCAAGAAAGCATGCAGGGAAGCAGAACAAGTGAGGGAAGGTGTAGATAGTGATAGTGACGCCGACCCAGGCCTAGCAACCACCCGCATTCCTTTGTCCCGATGCCTTGACGCCGGGAGGGCCACCCACAGCCCTCGGCTTCATCTGTCCCTCAGGATGACCAAAGGGCCTCTACAAGTGCGTCATTGGCCTCCCACAGTGTGCCACCACAGGCCCCGCATCGTAGGTCATTATTTCCGCCGGAAAAGTCCACGGCTACCCGCAAAAGGAGCCCAACTCCCGAGGCCGAGGCTCCCATTGCTCAACCTCCCGCAGCCTCACGCCGCCGACGCCCGGTCTATTCTTCACCAGAGTTGTCTCCTGAAGAGGATGCTGACGACCCCAACATTGCCCCAGATGACCTGACGTCGCCTGAGGAAGAGGAAAACGAAGAGGAAGAGGAAGTCCCGACAAGAAGAGTCAAAGGGCGAGGTCGTGGACGTGGTCAGCCTGCCGATGCCGCTGCCCCTCGGCCTGGGCCTGGGCGTGGGCATGCAGGGCGTCCGCCTGGGCGAAAGCGTGGCCAAGGGCGTGTGCCAGGGCGTCCAGGGCGTGTGCCTGCTGCAGCTCCACGTCCTCGTCCTCGAGCAGCTGACATGTTTGTGTGGACAGATGGGGCGGATTTTGTGCCAGATTGTCCTGCCTTTGACGAGGTACAACAGGGTTCCGGGGTGTCACCAGCATATCCCTGTGGCCCAAATGCCACCCCCAGTGAACTTTTCTGTGGCTTGTACGACAATGAAGTCATGGAATACCTTGTCAAAGAGACAAATAACCACCAGGCTATCTGTTCAAACTTTCTTGGGAGGAAGACCAGTGCCAAGATGGTGGCATGGAGAGCTCTCACTGTGGCAGAATTATATGTGTTCTTGGCACTCACAATGCTGATGACACACATAAAGAAGCACGTTCTGGCCGACTACTGGATAACTGGCGACCTCACAACGACTCCAGCATTTGGCAAATTCATGTCAAGGGATAGGTACTTCGACATCCTCTCATATTTCCACCTGACAAATAACATGCATGTCCACGAGCCCGACACACTCTGGAAGATCAGGCAACTGTATGACATGATACGTCATCGGTTTTCCACCTACCTGATTCCATTTCAGAAGCTGTGCATCGACGAGTCTCTGGTCCTGTTCCGTGGTAGGCTGCACTTCCGACAGTATATCCCGTCCAAGAGACACCGCTTCGGCATCAAGCTCTACGTCCTCTGCGACTGCAAGACAGGATATGCGCTCGACTTTATAGTCTACAGCGGCAAGGGTGGTGAGGTGCAGATTGACCCCCTCATTGGTTTTGGCGGCGCTGTGGTAAAGAGGATGATGGAGAGGTACTTCTATGACAACCACATCCTCTATACCGACAATTATTACACGTCGCCTATCCTCGCCAAGTACCTCCATGACCGCAAGACCGGAACTGTCGGCACAGTGAAGGGGAAGAGGAAGGGCATGCCAGCCTACCCAACCAAGACTAAGAAGACGGACATCTTCCATAAGAAGAGAGGCCACATCCTCTCCATCCACTGGCATGACCAGCGCAAGGTCAACCTCCTCACCACATGCCACAAAGCAGAGATGGTCCCCACAGGGAAGGTGGACCGAAAAACGAAGAACCCTATCACGAAACCAGCTGCTGTTCTGGACTATAACCTCAACATGCGCCTCGTTGACAAGTCCGACATGCAGATGGGCTTCATAGACTGCCTGCGAACATCTTGCAGGTGGTACAAGAAGTTTGTCCTGCATACAGTAGATATGTCTGTCCTCAACGCGTACAACATCTACCGTTTGAGGAGTCCAGTCATGAAGTACAAGAGCCTGCGGACCTTCCAAAAGCAGCTGATACTCCTGGTAAAACATGCGGGTACACCAGGGAGGTCACTACAAGGACCAGGCATGATGGACAGAACAGGGTCTGCCGAGTTCTTCAGAAAGCACCAGCTCGTCGCCCTTCCTTTCCAGGGTCCTAACAGCAGAATAAGAATGCAGAAGAGGTGCTATGTGTGCACCCGCACAACTCGACGACCAAGCAAACCCACTAAAACCACTTGGCAATGCCTCGAGTGTCAGGTGGGACTGTGTGCTGGCACCTGCTTCAATGATTTCCACACTATGACAAACTATTGAAGTGTAAGTGACAGTGATAGTGACACTCAATAATAATAATAATAATATAACTAAGTATAAGTGAAAGAGACACACATAAGTAATAATAAGTGCCTTCAGAACAATATGAACAAGTGAAAGTGACACTAAAATATATATTCCTAACAATACATAAGTGAAAATGACACTATCAATTACCATAGTCCAGTATAAATAATCATAACTACTATAATAATAACAATAAAACTAAGTATAAGTGACAGAGACACAAATTACTTCAGAAAAATAACCTTATTGAATGAAAATAACATAATAACAATAATATATGGCATAATAAACAATAAAACACTAATAAATCGCTTCCTGCCATAATTCAAGGTAGAGCGACGAGTCTAAACGTTCGTCGTAGCCTGGGCCGCGGTTGAGCGTTCGGACGCGGCGAGGTAAATACGCGGAAAAAGTTACCTCCACTTCCATCACCATCACTCCGGAACCAGTAGAGCTAGAAAGCTCTACTCAACGCCATTCTACGCGGCAAGGTAAGGCGCACATTTTGACATTATGTTTGATTAATGTAGGTAGTATATTAAGCGAGATTAACCTTAGTTTACTTTTGTTGTGTTTTCAGCCAAATCGCCCGGATACAGCCTCCGTCCTTAAGAAAGGCGGCCCGGGTAGGAAGGGTTAAACGGCGACCTTGATTTCGGCCGCTAAATGTCCTTCGATTTGGGATCTGATCTCATCCGTACCCCCATTTTGGGGGGCTGCAATCAACTTTCGTTCCATACACCTTTTCGATCGGAGCCTCCTTCTGCCCCAAACGGCCATTTTTTTCATTTTTGTTTCAATTTCGGCCTCAAAACGACCTCCGATCGTGGCCTCGCCCCCTCTATGACCTGACCCAGGCTCAATTGACACCCACATGCAAAGTTTCAGCTCCCCATGTCCAAAACTGCAGCCGCCTATTAAGAACAAACAGACAGACAAACAGACACACGAACTGATTTAATAATATAGATTCTATGTGTATGAATGAGACAAAAGGCAGGCTACCTGTAACGAGTTTCTCCCCTAAGCCAAAGGGGAGGTAACATGAGCTGGAGGAGTATGGTGGTAGTGGTATAGGGTGGCGAGGCTGAAAATGCGCTGAGTCATCCCACGCTAATAAGGGGATGAACAGGCGGAATGGGGGAGATGATTCTAGGGCAGGCATTTCCTCATCTGTTTCGTCTGAGGAAGACAATGGCTGTGCTGCCAAGATAGCTGCACTCAATCGCAACGCACAGAATATGTTAGAGGTTGTTGTTGTTGCCGTTCCCCAAGCTGCCTGGCCGAACAGCCCCAAGGTCCCGAGCAAGGCCAAGACCATAAACGAGCGCCCCCGCAAAACCCTCCCTGCTTACCACTAATAAAGCCCGGGTGACCGAAGCCACTCCAAGGCAGGGAGCTGAGGAGGGTGCGTAAATGCCCGAGAAACCAAAGCCCAACCCAAGGCGCTGTGCCCCTCCGCTATTATGAAGGGAAAGTTGAGGGGCAAAGGAAAACTGACGTTTTGACACCCAATCTCCCAACCGCTAGGTTGGCAGTAGGTAGGTCAATCCACGGAAGAGATGCCGTCACTTGAGATCAAGAAAATATATAAGTAAAAGGAACAGTCAGAGTAAGCTATGGGTATGGCAGAGATCACTCAGCTATCACTCTGATAGACCAGCCCATCACCACATGACTAGAACCCAATCCTCTCAGCATCAGCTAGGAAAGGCCCTAGAAAGCCGCTTTTGGCGTGGGGATAGTTCCCCAATTTCAACTCCTTTCGGGCTTGGGCACCTGCCTATGTTAGAGGTTGAAGCTTTTAGTGGGGAGATAGTAGGAGGTGGTGGTGAAGGCAGGCGTGGGGGAGAATGCATGTGTTGCGGGGGAGGAGTGGTTCATTACTCTCCTCATCCTCATTCTCAGCTGGTCTCGTCTCACCCCTACGATGACCTGCAGGAATTTTGACGAATGCCATTGGGTCAGGGTCATCCTCGTCTTCATCCTCACATGTTGGAGAGTTATTAATGTCCTGGGGAGAAGTCGGGGAGTGAGACACCCTCCATGCAATGCACCCTCCATCATATGACAGGTGCCATTTTGAGGACAATATTAACTATGAGAGAGAGTCCGCGCATTTAGGGAACGATAGCCGACCTCTGACTGCTCGCCACCACCTTGGGGCGGTCGCTGACACGTACTGTGTCTCGTCTCCACTTCCGTACATCATGCAACAAGGTAAAACACTTGAAAAATACCTTATTATAGGGTATTTTCACCTCCGGTTACTCGATCGTTGCAAGAGAACCCATGGTCGTTCAAGGATGATTCAGGTGTCATTGGAAAGCTCTATTATCGCCCTTTCACGGATATCGAATTGTATTACGCCTTTGCTCTTGCTTATGCATGAAAAAGAGCATGGAATGAAGCTTGTTTTGGGTAAATATACCCGCCCAGCAATACGGTCATGTTAACAAGCATGCTCACTTTTAGGGAGTTAATAGGAAGGGAATACTTATTTTGTTATTATGATTCTATCTAATAAAAAAATACTGACACAGTATTTTGCAATTTCAAATGTATTGTATTTTCAATCTTTACTTACAGTGTGTATCTACGCATTATTATTGAATTCAATGCTTTGCACAAATTGCAACTCAATTTATTATTAGCAACTTCCAGACATATATTTGCTTTCGATACCAAAATATGAAGCAGCAGAAATTGTTGCAGTCTATCCCGAAAATGAACCAACAGACCCACCAAATGTAATTACGTGATGAGGCTCCAATAGCAGAAAAAAATATTTTCGATAGTGTGCACCTTTTCATTCTATGTACTATATACTGTATATTGTATAGAACAGTAGTTTCTATGCATCATACAACATAATGAATTGGTTCAAGCTGTCTATATATTATTTGGTATGGCTTTACACACAGTATTGGTTGAAATAGAATATCGTTGAACGTGGATGGCTATCATGCCTGAAAAGGTTCTGGGTATTTGTATTGTTATGCAACACTATTATTTTTAGTGCGCTGGATATTGGTTCGTTTATTCCCAATATGGGAAAACTTAGAATTCTGAGTAATCAACGATAACACAGCTGACAGTGATATATCTAACTCTAAAATCACTCAATCTCCACCAATGGCACAGACTACACAATTTCGGCTCACAAGTTTATTTTCATTTAAGCTAGGGTACAATCACATATGACTGAGTCTGAGTCTTACTTTATATATAAGCTCAGAGAAAAATATGGAATAAATGTCACTATTCCTGATGCATAGAGGAACAAGAATAAAAGTTTCTCTAAATAAATAATAACATAAATAATTGTAAGATGATGAATATACATACAAGTATAAATAAACACAGAGAGGTTAGTCTCAAAAATAAAAGCTGATATCCTGAGGTAAAGTAACGCGAGGTAAAGCGTGAATGAGGTAGGTGAATTGTACTGAGGTCACACGTGTTCAGTGAGGATAAGATATATAATTTAAAATATCAGCCGAGATATAAATAACTTGAAAGTTAGTGCAACGTCTAGAAGATATAAATCGCTATTAACCTATAGAGTCACAATTAGGAATATTAGTTCGAGGAACTGAGGATAATCAACTCTGCGTAAACATAGTTTGGTATTGCCCCCCCCCCCCCCCCCCGTATAGTGGATACCACCGGAAAAAAAAATCTGTTGTCGTTGTTGATGTTGTTGATGTTGTTATTGTCGTCCGTCTGTCCCAAAACTACTCCTAGACCGTTGGACGGATTTTCACCAAATTTCCCATGAACATTTGTTGCGTGAATGCAAACGTCAGTCAAAACAGATTTTATGAATGTATGCAATAGTTATGATTATAGGTCCAAAATATGGTTTTATTCCCCCCCCCCCCACCACCAAACCCAGCAATGATGGCATTTTGGGGGCGAAAACATCTCGCTACACATTTGCTAGGTTAAGTTAGTTTAGTTGGCATTAGAAGTGATGGTAGTAATAGTTGGGATTGATGGTGATAGTAGTGATGATGGTGATAATAGTAGTGATGATGGTTGTAGTTGTATTGATGATGATGACAGTAGTGATGATGATGACAGTAGTAGATATGATGGTGACAGTACTAGTAGTAGTGATGATGGTCATAATAGTAGTGACGATGGTGACAAGTAATGATGATAGTTGTAGTGATATTAATGACAGTGATGATAGTGTGAGTATTAGTGATGATGGTGAGTAGTAGTGATGATGGTGAGTAGTAGTGATGATGGTGAAAGTTGTAGTGATGATGACAATAGTTGTGATGATGAAGATCTTAGTAATGGTGATGATGGCGGTATTAGTGATGATGGTGACAGTAGGATACATGATGGTAATACCTGTGACAGTAGTAATGATGATGGTTATAGTGGTAGTGGTGATGTTAACAGTAGTAATGTTTGTAAGATGGTGGTGATGATAGTAGTTGTTGTTGTTGTTCCCCAAGCTGCCTGGCCGAACAGCCCCAAGGCCCCGAGCAAGGCCAAGGCCATAACTGAGCGCCCCCACAGAACCCTCCCCGCCGACCACAATAAAGCCTGGGTGACCGAAGCCACTCCATGGCGGGGAGCTTGAGGAGGGTGCGGAAACGCCCGGGAAACCAAAGCCCCACCCAGGGCCCTGTGCCCCTCAGCAATTATGAAGAGAAAGTTGAGGGGCAAGGGAAAAATGTGACGCTTTGGCTTCCAATCTTGGTAGATTGGGAGGTCAATCCACGTTAGAGACGCCGTCACTTGAGATCTAGAAAATATATAAGTAAAAGGAACAGTCAGAGTAAGCTATGGGTATGGCAGAGATTGCTCAGTTCTCACTCTGATAGACCAGCCCATCACCACATGACTAGAACCCAATCCTCTCAGCATCAGCTAGGAAAGGCCCTAGAAAGCCGCCTTTGGCGGGGGGATAGCTCCCCTATTTCAACCCTTTTCGGGGTTGAGCACCCGCCCATGATGATGTGATGATATGCCCATGTGATGATAGTAGTAATGGTGGTTGATAGTTGTAGTATCAATGATGATAGTAGTGATTAAGATGGTAGTGACGATGGTGAGAGTAGTAGTGATGATTGTAATTGTAGTAGTGATGATAATCATAGTAATGGTGATGATGACAGTAGTCGTGATGATTGTGGCAGTTGTAGTGATGATGGCAGTAGTAGTGATGATGGTGATTGTGATTGATGATGGTATTAGTAGCCGTTTTGATTTTGGGCAAAACGGCACGTCTACTTTATTAATATTAGCCCGAGTGAGAGGCTGAAATCTTGTCATATAAATATAAACGCGACGAGGGCTAAATAGAATTTAATAAAGAATTCAAATAATGCTTAATCTGAGGTTGAAGTCAGGAAGCACGGATATATATCGGTCTGACTACGAGACAAAATAAATTAACACTCTCTGTGGACACTTATTCGCAATTACGTACCCAGCTAATAATACTTAAACATAAGATAAGATCTGCTAGACGTTCACTGGTAATTTAAGTTTAAGATGCGTGTTATTATTTCCAAACTAATATATCTATAAACATGAAATGTAATATAGGTATCTACATCACAAAGTATCTAGATATATCAATCCCAAGACAGAGTTTGTATGTTCTCTCAATACGAGCAACGATTGCTAGAAGACGAGAATAGTTAATCTCGGCGATTTACGTTAAAATAGAACACGTAACAGTCATATCCTATCATCACTTTGCAATAATCAACACACTCATTAGATCGAACAAGAAGCACTTAATTTGAGTTGGAGTATAGGAAGAAACAGCCGTGAGAGATCTGGTCACACGTGGCGACTAGGTGAGGTGTCCGTCTTCCTGTTTGCACCAGGGCGACACGTCCTACACTCGCACTACTAGAAAGGGCTCTTCTAGCTTGTCTGCTACACTCCTCTTTAGCCAACACACAACCAACACACTCAGCTTGCAGATACTTTTTAAGGGGGCTTAGGCTAGCCACTACGGAAGTATTTTCCGAGTTGACTGGGTCACGTATAATCCAGGTACTGACGGATCCGTACCAGACAGTGAATCAACTTTGCCTAACTTTATCCTGTTTTTGATCAGGTAGTATTATAAATTTCAGATAATGACAAGGCTGATTTATTTCGGAACAGTACAGGCATGAGAATTATAGTGTTTGAATTATTGCTCGGTTATACAAAGTCTTAAAAATATAATACACACATAGTTATATGAGAAATGGTATTCTGTATTTATTTATTTTAAAAGTAGGTCTTAGGAGGCTTGTATATGATACATTATTTACAGTTTTCACAGGTTCTTGGTCTGGGGAGGCTTCTATGTAATGTTTTGGTTATTAGATGGAATCTTCTGTTTATAGTTGTTGCCTCTCTTCATAACAGTAAGGGTAGTTAATTCTGACTGGGTAACTAGACGGAAATGGAGGCAGTTGGTGTGTTAATTCCATAAAATATGCTTAGTCATAATTTAAATTGGGTTCTTGTTGTGGATTCTGACGCTTTGAGGAGAACGGCCATTTTTTATATCTCCCCTTGGGTTCCTTAACCCTCCCACATTCTTACGACGCGATAGAGTCATAACGCCACCCCTCCAAGAGTGCTTGTATGACTCAATCGCGTCATAATGCCACCTGTAAGTTAGAAATATTCGCCAAAAATAAGTTTATGACTCGATTTTGACTGGTAAGTTAGGCATTAGTAAGTTACAAAAGGAAGTATCTAGCAACCCCATAGCATCCCTCTCTGAGGAGCCCGGGCCTTTGTTAAGTCAATAGTTTCCCGGCCCCCAGACTGTGAGGCAGGGTCCCGGCCCTTTAAATTCTGGGCTCCCTCCCTCTGGCCCACCATGCGTAGCTATAGGCAGGCAATTATGGATTATTTCATCTACCCAGTGAAAGTGTTTAGTGAATAATTCGAACTATATATGTATATAAGATGTTACTTGTAACTTTTGGTGACTGAGGGGAGTGAATCTTGGTTAACCCCTTGAGAATTGATGCAGTTTTGTCTAGGCATCATTGATGACTTTACACTATTTTTTGCTTGAAAGACAAATATATTTATCAATAAATACTGCCTACGAAATAAATACATTATAATCACGAAGATGTCACAGGAATGCTTACAGGAAGCTTACAGGAAGTATGGTAAGTACTCTATTGAATTTTAGTTATATTACAGTACCGGTATATATTATATATATATATATTATATATATATACAGTATATAACAGCCCCAAGGTCCCGAGCAAGCCTAAGGCCCATAATCGAGTATTTATATTATTATTATATTTTGTATTTTATTTAAATATTTATTTATTTGATTTATTATTGTTTTTATTTGTTTTATTTTATTTATTTCATTTTATTTATGTTTATTTTATTTATTTTATATATATATATATATATATATATATATATATATATATATATATATATATATATATATACATATATATATACAGTATATATATATATACTGTATATATATTTTTTGTTATTCCTGTTCCCCAGGGTGTCTAGCGGATCAGCCCCAAGGTCCCGAGCAAGCCCAAGGCCCATAATCGAGTATTTATATTATTTTTATATTTTGTATTTTATTTATTTTATATATACAGTACAGGTATATATATATATATATATATATATATATACCGGTATATATATATATATATATATTTTTTTTTTTGTATTCCTGCTCCCCAGGGTGTCTAGCGGATCAGACCCAAGGTCCCGAGCAAGCCCAACGCCCATAATAGAGTATTTATATTATTATTATATTTTTTATTTTATTTATTTTATTTATATATACATATATATATATATATATACATATATATATATATATATACATATATACATATTTATATATATATATTATATATATATATATATATATATACCCGGTATATATATATATATATATAATTTTTTTTTTAATCCTGTTCCCCAGGGTGTCTAGCGGATCAGCCCCAAGGTCCCGAGCAAGCCCAAGGCCCATAATTGAGTATTTATATTATTATTACATTTTTATTTTTATTATATTTATTTATTTGATTTGATTTATTTCATTTTATTTATATTTTTATTTCATTATTTTATTTTATATATAATTATATATACAGTATAAATATAATATATATATATATATATATATATACAAATATATATATATACTGTATATATATATATATATGTATATATATATATACTGTATATATATATATATATATATATATATATACTGTATATATATATATATATATATATATATATATATATATTTTTTTTTTTTTTATTCCTGTTGCCCAGGGTATCTAGCGGATCAGGCACAAGGTCCCGAGCAAGCCCAAGGCCCATAATCGAGTATTTATATTATTATTATATTTTTATTTTATTTATATATTTATTTATTTTATTTATTACTGTTGTTATTTATTCTATATCTATATTATTATGTTCCTTCCAACAACCAATTATACTCCTAAAATCGATTAATGAAATTTTACAAACACATGTGGCAGTCCGTGGATTCGAATCCAGGATGCTCACACCGAAAATCAACACCTTATGCATCGCACCACGAAGACAGTTAAAGAATGGTGGACACTGCCTACGATTTATTATGCAACTTCGAATCCTGCATATCAATCTAAGCATGTACACACATCCCAACTGCAACTCACGTAGGCTATGCATATGTGAATGGAAAGAGCAATTAATGGGGCCTTAACCACTAGGGAAGTCCTCTCGATAAATTACCCCTGAACCAATATCAATTATTATGTTCCTTCCAACAACCAACTATACTCCTAAAATCGATTAATGAAATTTTACAAACACATGTGGCAGTCCGTGGATTCGAATCCAGGATGCTCACACCGAAAATCAACACCTTATGCATCGCACCACGAAGACAGTTAAAGAATGGTGGACACTGCCTACGATTTATTATGGAACTTCGAATCCTGCATATCAATCTAAGCATGTACACACATCCCAACTGCAACTCACGTAGGCTATGCATATGTGAATGGAAAGAGCAATTAATGGGGCCTTAACCACTAGGGAAGTCCTCTCGATAAATGACCCCTGAACCAATATCAATTATTATGTTCCTTCCAACAACCAACTATACTCCTAAAATCGATTAATGAAATTTTACAAACACATGTGGCAGTCCGTGGATTCGAATCCAGGATGCTCACACCGAAAATCAACACCTTATGCATCGCACCACGAAGACAGTTAAAGAATGGTGGACACTGCCTACGATTTATTATGCAACTTCGAATCCTGCATATCAATCTAAGCATGTACACACATCCCAACTGCAACTCACGTAGGCTATGCATATGTGAATGGAAAGAGCAATTAATGGGGCCTTAACCACTAGGGAAGTCCTCTCGATAAATGACCCCTGAACCAATATCAATTATTATGTTCCTTCCAACAACCAACTATACTCCTAAAATCGATTAATGAAATTTTACAAACACATGTGGCAGTCCGTGGATTCGAATCTAGGATGCTCACACCGAAAATCAACACCTTATGCATCGCACCACGAAGACAGTTAAAGAATGGTGGACACTGCCTACGATTTATTATGCAACTTCGAATCCTGCATATCAATCTAAGCATGTACACACATCCCAACTGCAACTCACGTAGGCTATGCATATGTGAATGGAAAGAGCAATTAATGGGGCCTTAACCACTAGGGAAGTCCTCTCGATAAATTACCCCTGAACCAATATCAATTATTATGTTCCTTCCAACAACCAACTATACTCCTAAAATCGATTAATGAAATTTTACAAACTCGTGTGGCAGTCCGTGGATTCGAATCCAGGATGCTCACACCGAAAATCAACACCTTATGCATCGCACCACGAAGACAGTTAAAGAATGGTGGACACTGCCTACGATTTATTATGCAACTTCGAATCCTGCATATCAATCTAAGCATATACACACATCCCAACTGCAACTCACGTAGGCTATGCATATGTGAATGGAAAGAGCAATTAATGGGGCCTTAACCACTAGGGAAGTCCTCTCGATAAATTACCCCTGAACCAATATCAATTATTATGTTCCTTCCAACAACCAACTATACTCCTAAAATCGATTAATGAAATTTTACAAACACATGTGGCAGTCCGTGGATTCGAATCCAGGATGCTCACACCGAAAATCAACACCTTATGCATCGCACCACGAAGACAGTTAAAGAATGGTGGACACTGCCTACGATTTATTATGCAACTTCGAATCCTGCATATCAATCTAAGCATGTACACACATCCCAACTGCAACTCACGTAGGCTATGCATATGTGAATGGAAAGAGCAATTAATGGGGCCTTAACCACTAGGGAAGTCCTCTCGATAAATTACCCCTGAACCAATATCAATTATTATGTTCCTTCCAACAACCAACTATACTCCTAAAATCGATTAATGAAATTTTACAAACACATGTGGCAGTCCGTGGATTCGAATCCAGGATGCTCACACCGAAAATCAACACCTTATGCATCGCACCACGAAGACAGTTAAAGAATGGTGGACACTGCCTACGATTTATTATGCAACTTCGAATCCTGCATATCAATCTAAGCATGTACACACATCCCAACTGCAACTCACGTAGGCTATGCATATGTGAATGGAAAGAGCAATTAATGGGGCCTTAACCACTAGGGAAGTCCTCTCGATAAATTACCCCTGAACCAATATCAATTATTATGTTCCTTCCAACAACCAACTATACTCCTAAAATCGATTAATGAAATTTTACAAACACATGTGGCAGTCCGTGGATTCGAATCCAGGATGCTCACACCGAAAATCAACACCTTATGCATCGCACCACGAAGACAGTTAAAGAATGGTGGACACTGCCTACGATTTATTATGCAACTTCGAATCCTGCATATCAATCTAAGCATGTACACACATCCCAACTGCAACTCACGTAGGCTATGCATATGTGAATGGAAAGAGCAATTAATGGGGCCTTAACCACTAGGGAAGTCCTCTCGATAAATTACCCCTGAACCAATATCAATTATTATGTTCCTTCCAACAACCAACTATACTCCTAAAATCGATTAATGAAATTTTACAAACACATGTGGCAGTCCGTGGATTCGAATCCAGGATGCTCACACCGAAAATCAACACCTTATGCATCGCACCACGAAGACAGTTAAAGAATGGTGGACACTGCCTACGATTTATTATGCAACTTCGAATCCTGCATATCAATCTAAGCATGTACACACATCCCAACTGCAACTCACGTAGGCTATGCATATGTGAATGGAAAGAGCAATTAATGGGGCCTCAACCACTAGGGAAGTCCTCTCGATAAATTACCCCTGAACCAATATCAATTATTATGTTCCTTCCAACAACCAACTATACTCCTAAAATCGATTAATGAAATTTTACAAACTCGTGTGGCAGTCCGTGGATTCGAATCCAGGATGCTCACACCGAAAATCAACACCTTATGCATCGCACCACGAAGACAGTTAAAGAATGGTGGACACTGCCTACGATTTATTATGCAACTTCGAATCCTGCATATCAATCTAAGCATGTACACACATCCCAACTGCAACTCACGTAGGCTATGCATATGTGAATGGAAAGAGCAATTAATGGGGCCTTAACCACTAGGGAAGTCCTCTCGATAAATTACCCCTGAACCAATATCAATTATTATGTTCCTTCCAACAACCAACTATACTCCTAAAATCGATTAATGAAATTTTACAAACACATGTGGCAGTCCGTGGATTCGAATCCAGGATGCTCACACCGAAAATCAACACCTTATGCATCGCACCACGAAGACAGTTAAAGAATGGTGGACACTGCCTACGATTTATTATGCAACTTCGAATCCTGCATATCAATCTAAGCATGTACACACATCCCAACTGCAACTCACGTAGGCTATGCATATGTGAATGGAAAGAGCAATTAATGGGGCCTTAACCACTAGGGAAGTCCTCTCGATAAATTACCCCTGAACCAATATCAATTATTATGTTCCTTCCAACAACCAACTATACTCCTAAAATCGATTAATGAAATTTTACAAACACATGTGGCAGTCCGTGGATTCGAATCCAGGATGCTCACACCGAAAATCAACACCTTATGCATCGCACCACGAAGACAGTTAAAGAATGGTGGACACTGCCTACGATTTATTATGCAACTTCGAATCCTGCATATCAATCTAAGCATGTACACACATCCCAACTGCAACTCACGTAGGCTATGCATATGTGAATGGAAAGAGCAATTAATGGGGCCTTAACCACTAGGGAAGTCCTCTCGATAAATTACCCCTGAACCAATATCAATTATGTTCCTTCCAACAACCAACTATACTCCTAAAATCGATTAATGAAATTTTACAAACACATGTGGCAGTCCGTGGATTCGAATCCAGGATGCTCACACCGAAAATCAACACCTTATGCATCGCACCACGAAGACAGTTAAAGAATGGTGGACACTGCCTACGATTTATTATGCAACTTCGAATCCTGCATATCAATCTAAGCATGTACACACATCCTGCAACTCACGTAGGCTATGCATATGTGAATGGAAAGAGCAATTAATGGGGCCTTAACCACTAGGGAAGTCCTCTCGATAAATTACCCCTGAACCAATATCAATTATTATGTTCCTTCCAACAACCAACTATACTCATAAAATCGATTAATGAAATTTTACAAACACATGCGGCAGTCCGTGGATTCGAATCCAGGATGCTCACACCGAAAATCAACACCTTCTGCATCGCACCACGAAGACAGTTAAAGAATGGTGGACACTGCCTACGATTTATTATGCAACTTCGAATCCTGCATATCAATATAAGCATGTACACACATCCCAACTGCAACTCACGTAGGCTATGCATATGTGAATGGAAAGAGCAATTAATGGGGCCTCAATCACTAGGGAAGTCCTCTCGATAAATTACCCCTGAACCAATATCAATTATTATGTTCCTTCCAACAACCAACTATACTCCTAAAATCGATTAATGAAATTTTACAAACACATGTGGCAGTCCGTGGATTCGAATCCAGGATGCTCACACCGAAAATCAACACCTTATGCATCGCACCACGAAGACAGTTAAAGAATGGTGGACACTATATCACAAATATCTATATATATTTATGACACCTTGTATGTATACTGTATATATATACATATACAGTATATATAGATACCCACACACACATACACACATTTTTGTTACCATTCATTATATTTTGTTTGACACCTTGTATATATATATATATATATATATATATATATATATAATATATATTTATATATTTATATATTACTTTATTTGTGTGTACAGTATAATTTGTTTAATGATGTAAATATTCCCACTTCCCCTAGTATTGACATTCTCGGTGTAACATTAACTACTAACTTGAGCTGGACACATTATGTTAGAAGCATTGCTAAGAATGCCTCTAAAAAACTGGGACTCCTGTACAGAGTTCGAGAATTCTTCACTGACGAGCAGTTGGCCGTAATATATAAAAGTCATGTGCGTTCTCAGATGGATTACTGTTCACCTCTGTGGAGTGGAAGTGGAGTGGTTGCATTGAGGCAGTTGGACAAAATTCAAAATAAAGCTATTAGATTAATCAATAACCCTGCAATCACACAGGACCTTCCTACATTATCCATACGAAGAAACGTTGCATCCTTGCATTATTCTACAGATATTTTCACAGCAATTGTTCCGCGGAACTTGCTTCAATTGTGCCGCCTCTCCACATCTTTCCCCGTAGAACTAGGGTAGCTGAGAGCGCCCATGAGTTTACACTTTCTCCTCCACAATGCAGAACTTCTGCTTATCAAAATTCATTTATCCCTAGAACTACTACTCTTTGGAATTCACTCCCCTCGAATTGCTTTCCACAAACTTACAATCTACAAATGTTTAAATCCAGTTGTTACAAAAATTTTATGAATGGAGGATGCCTTTAGGCACATGGACCTTTTTGTTTTATCTGTGTTTTTCCTTCCTCCGTTCATTGTCTCTTTAAAAAAAAAAAAAAAAAAAAAAATTCTGAATGTATTACTTGAAGATAACCTGGCTCTCTTGTTTTGTTTTTTCACTGTCAACCCAGGAGCCATTTCCCTTCTCGTTGGAAAGGGTTGTGGCCCTATCAGGTAAGTAAAATTGACAACCTGCATGCCTGACATGTGTTCTATGAACATTATACAATTATTGGCAAGGAAAATTATATAAAAGTGTTGTACATTATGGCAAAGATATACAACTGTATAAACATTCTCATATATTTACATAACAATAACAATGCATGGAAACAATTGCGCATAGCTCGCGAACCAATTACGCTATATTATTTTGGTTTTCACAATTAGAAAGAGCACAATTTTCCGATTCCGGTGATATATACAGTTATATACGTATCCAAGCAAATAAAGCAACGACGAGGTGGGGAACAGCTCGGAACCCGGCTAGCGTCGGCGGAACAGAGACTGGTGAAGCGTAAATATTCGCATTTTGGCTCTTCATTTCAAATATTCATAGCGCAAAAAGTATTTGTCGTAGGAACTTTTAGTTTTTTTTATACTCATCAGCATTATTTGCCGTATTCAAACAGCCTAAATTTAAGACCATACACTTTGTAACAACGAAATAAATTGAAAATGTTATAAACCATATCAATCAAAATCATATATATATTTTTTTTCGGTCACTGCTTGAGAAGTATTGAAGATAAACAATTTCTGTTTTCAGATTTGGAAAGAGGAGAAAATATACTATTATTTGAGCAAAAAAATATATATGGTCAACACTCACAATTTAGAGATAAGACGGTGTGAAGACAATTGCATGGGAAATCATTTTATTCCGGACTCATTTACACTTTCATATTTAGATTTATTTACATTTTTGTTTTGTTTTATCATGTACTATAAATATTCCTCTTTCCATTGACATATTATACATCACAATAAACAGCATTCTGGTGGTTGAAAATACAGAAAAACACAAGGCTTCGAACACTCACCAGCATGGTATTTCATGGCAAATTTAGAGAAGGTCTTACCATAAGTTAGATATTTAAGTTGCCGGAGCTGGGAGGGTTAATGAGGGGGGCCGGGCCGTGGTAAGATACGTATCATAAGGGTTCGTGTGACCCTCGTTATCTCTCTGTTTGTGGTAGGGGTGACTGCTGCAGGTGATTTCTCGATTTTAGGGTAGACTGAGGATTTGATCTTCTCCTGTTGGTAATGGAGGCAATCCTACAGGTTGTTGTTGTTTTTCCCCAAGCTGCCTGGCCGAACAGCCCCAAGGCCCCGAGCAAGGCCAAGGCCAGGTTAAGGGTGAGGGCTCTTCTGCAGGTGTGGATGGGTTATTTATGGTGTTGACTTCCTCTCCTTTTCGCCCTGTCATCTCATCTATGGTAAATCCTATCTCTCAGCTTTGAGTCAGACCAGACTGATACAATTCTTAAAAGTCTGCTCAAGTGATTTGCCTAGTCTCATTCGATAGGTGGGCAATATCTATCAATTACATAAGCTAAAAATAAACTCTCAAAAATATCTTGGGAAATGACTACGTATATTTAACTATCATTGATCTGGCTATCAGAACCTAAGACTATTTCGAACTAAATAGCATCCACTATTCTAACTAAATGAAAGCTATATTTCAACTCTTGATATATTTATTGCATCAATTGTCTAACTTATATATGTGTGGATGAACGAATGAAGAAATCTGTGCTGGACGCTAGGGTGTATAGGGGTATTGGATGGGGTCTGTCTGATCATTATGTAGTAGTAGCTAAGGTTAGCATACAAAAGAAGTGGGTGAGGAGAGCTGGAGGGACGCGAGAGGAAGGTGGAATGGTGAGGAGGGTGGAGAGGTTGCAGGAGGAGGAAATCAGGGAAGAGTACAGGAGAGCAGTAGAAAGACGACTAGGTGGGTTCGACCTGGAAGATATAAAGTGGAGGAAGTGGAGGAGATGAGCAAGGTGTTTAAGGAAGAGATCTGTGCAGCATGTGAGGAGGTGTGTGGAGTGAGGAGAAGAGGGAGAGGAGTGAAAGGTACAGCATGGTGGACAGAAGAGGTAAAAATAGCTGTGGAGGACAAGAAGAAAGCGTATAGAGAGTGGTTGGGTAGTAGAGGGAATGAAGATTTGGAGAGGCAGAAACGAGCGAGGTACGTGGAGAGAGACAGTGGTGAAGAGAGTAGTCAAGGAAAGTAAGAGAAGAGTAGATGAGGAATTTGGAAGGAATGTGAGTGTAAAATGGAGGGAGTGTAAGAAACTGTTCTGGAAAAAAGTCAAGTAAGTAGGGAAGGTAGCAAGGGAAACAGTAAGGGTGTGAAAGATAAGAATAGGAGAATGCCAGCCGAGAAGCAAGAGAGAGTCGAAAGATGGAGGGAGTACTTCAACGAGTTGCTAAATGTAAGGAATGAAGAACCAGCAATCATAGTTGGATATGGTATGGGAGGGAGAAGAGGAGAAGTAGTGGAGGAGGAGGTGGGGATCAGGAGGTCAGCAGTGCGGGAAGCCATGAAAAGAGTGAAGTTGGGAAAGCACCAGAAACAGATGGAGTGTGTTGGGAAATGATGAGGTATGGTGGTGAGATAGTGATCTAATGGGCATGGGAAATGTGCAAACTAGCATGGGAGAAGGGGAGTGCACCCAATGACTGGAAGACTGGCATAATAGTACCCCTATATATTGACAAACGGGAAAGAGGAGTGTGTGGTAACCACCAAGGAATATGTCTTTTAAGCATAGGGAAGGTGTACAGTAGGGTAGTGATTGAGAGAGTGAGAGTGAGAACGGAGAAATGGATAGGCGACGATCAGGGAGGTTTTAGGAAGGGAAGAGTATGTGTAGAACAGATTTTTACCCTGAATTGTGTTGTGGAGAAATATCTGGAGAAGCAACAAAAGGTGTATGTTGCCTTTATGGACTTGGAGAAGGAAATTGACAGAGAGGATAGAGAAGGTATGTGGAAAGTACTTAGAATATACGGAGTAGATGGCAAGCTGCTGAAAGCAGTGAAGAGCATGTATGAGGTTGCAAAGGCGGCAGAACCTGTGGAGAATGAGCAGAGCGAGTTCTTTGACCTGAATGTTGGGTTGAAACAGGGGTGTGTAATGTCTCCGTGGTTGTTTACTGTATATATGGAGGGAGTCATGAAAGAAATACTAGGAAGAGCAGTGAATGTTGGTGTATCGCTGAAAAGTGAGGGAAATGAGTGGACACTGCCTATACTGCTGTTTGCGGATGATACAGCTCTGATGAGTGATAATGAATGGGAGTTGCAGGGTCTGGTAAATGAGTTTGGAACAGTATTTGAAGGTAAATGCGGGTAAGAGCAAGGTTATGGTCTTCAAAAGGGGTGAAGTCACAGAGCGTGCGGTGAAGTTGAACGGTCAGGCTATGGAGACTGTCAGCTCATTTATGTATATGGGCAGTGTGTTGAGTAAAGATGGCACCCCACTGGGTGCCATGCGCCTATTCAAAACTTCCAGGCTGGCAGCTAGAGGCTGGCTGGGTGAGTGTGGCTGATGTACGATGCCTCCAATTTTCGAGTAACTCATTTACACTACCAGAGCATCATGTGTGCCTCCACAGTGCTTAAAATAACAATAAGTATCACTGAATGTCATTGTAAGTGTTGGTACAGTGTTATAAAAGCGTAAAGTCCAGTGTTATAAGTGCCGGTGAGTGGCAAGCCTCACGCGCGTCCTGGTTTCTATGGTGACGGGCGGCCATCTTGCCCTCACATAATAACAAAACGCAAGGACGAACGTACGTTCAGCCTGCCTCCACCATGATACAGCTCTGATGAGCGATAATGAATGGGAGTTGCAGGATCTGGTAAATGAGTTTGGAACAGTATTTGAAGGTAAATGCGGGGAAGAGCAAGGTTATGGTCTTCGAAAGGGGTGAAGTCACAGAGTGTGTGGTGAACTTGAACGGTCAGGCTATGGAGACTGTCAGCTCCTTTAACCATTCCTACCCGGGCAGTCTTACCTAAGGACGGTCGCCCGTACCCGGGCGAAATGGCTGAAAAACGTTTAGGCCTAGGCTACCGTATTTATGTTTATTTTCACTGCTAGAACTTTCCCACTTATCTATAATCGTAGTGCGGTTTTCAATCTGTATTTTGGCATTGAGAAGAGCTCTGTAAGTCAACTGGTTCAGTTGTGATGACGATTTCAGTGGAGCAAATATTGCAGAGATGTTGCCAATATGGGGGCTTTTGAGACACTAATTTCGTCTTACGTCAGAACAATAACATTGAAGAGTCTTCTCCTTCTTGTTTTCGGAGGTGCAGTGACGCAACGCTTGGGTTTGTTGACATACGTCGTATGCACGGCGTTCAGACCAAGCTTAATTAGGCTATTAAGCTGCCGTCTTAGGTAAGGACGCCCGAGTAGCGGCCCTTATTCCGAGCTGTCCTTACCTAAGGCAGCCCGGGTAGGAAGGGTTAAGTATCTGGGCAGTGTGCCATCTTGCCCTCACACAATAACAAAACGCAAGGACGAACGTACGTTAAGCCTGCCTCCACCACATGACTCCCACTCGTTGTAGCTACATATGTGCCTCCAAATAACAAGAACAATCCCTGACAGTTTTTTGAGTGTTGGTAGTGTTATAAAGTGCATGAATCCAGTGTTTAGAGTACCAAAACTCGAGCGCCCTGGTTATCATGGGGACAGGCGGTCATCATGCCTATAACCATAACAATACACACTGACAAACGCACACAAACCCTGCCACCACGACTCTCACCTAAGCTCCATGGTTACCCTACTTACTCTTTCACTTTTTCAATATTACCGCATATTATTTCAGTTACGATTATTTTATTGCGATTGTCACTGTCACATATATTATGCGATAATTTATAGACAGCTTGTAGGTGTTCAAGGGTGGTATAGTCCATGAAACACTGTGGCGAACACTGCCACATCACAATCTGGGAAGGGAGAGGTTGAGAAACTCAGACTCTCAGATAAGCTTCGTGGCTAGCTTACTTTCGCTTTCACTTTTCCACTACTACCGTATATAATAGTTGGTTACGATTATCGTATTGCGAGTGTCAGTGCCACTTATAATATGCAATAATTTATATGCAGCTTGTAAGTGTTCAAGGGTGTGACAGACAGTCCCTGAAACACTGTGGCGAACACTGCCAATTGACAATCTGAGTAGTGGGAGCTTAAGAAACGAGTCTTAAAGACACTGGCCTCGGTGTCATGATGCAAGTAACAACAAATTTGAGTAATTTTTGTTTTTCTAACAATGTGATTTTCTCTATCTCCTCCAGTGATGGCTGGTAATCCTCATCAGATGATTCTGTAGCACTATGCTGGGAATATAGTACATCGTTTTCGCCTCCTCAACACTCACTACACGGTGTGAGCTGTGAGGTGAGAGATATGGCAGTCAGACATAGTGTGTTACTCGCAAAATTATTGAGTACTGGCGCGCCCCGCCTCACGCCCCCTCACGCCCGCCCAGCCGTATATTGGGAGTTGTTAACTACTGCTGTTGTTGCGCAGTATCCTCAAATAGTTCTCATACAAATATCAAGAGTCTACAAGCCCTATAACAGTGGTAAATAAGGGCGAAAATAGCCGTCTTTACAATATTTTGAAGGCTTCCATTTTAACAAAATGATATTGGTTCGATTTTCTCACTCACTAAGTATTTGCTTATGCATTTTTATTTTTCTGAATCGGTTAAACAAAATATATGATGAACATGTATTCCCTGTCCAAATCTAATTTCCGTTATACAATACTCACAACTACAGTCACTTCAGCAGTAAAGAAACAGCCAACATACATTTCACAAAATACATACAACCTAAGCATTCCAACAAAGGAGATGATGATGATGATGATGATATATTATAGCTGAGCGGCGCAAGGGAATTATGTAAATATGGGTAATAATTAAGGCATTATATGCCTTATATGCTCATTATATTATATGAGCATTATATGCTCATAGCTCTTCAGCAATCCAGCAACCATCGCTGATCCGGAATTAATTCCTTGAAAATGAGACAAGATATCTGATATTAGACCATTAGACACCAGACCCAGGTCCCTTTAGTAGTTCAGTACCTCACAGCACCACCAGAGATGACTGATAGTAGACCATCAGACAACAGACCCAGGTCCCTTTAGTAGTCCAGTACCTCACACCACCACCAGTGATGACTGTTATTAGACCATCAGACACCAGACCTAGGTTCCTTTAATAGTTAAGTACCACAGACCACCACCAGAGATGACTGATAGTAGACCATCAGACACCAGACCCAGGTCCCTGTAGTAGTTCAGTACCTCACACCACCACCAGAGATGACTGATAGTAGACCATCAGACACCAGACGTATTTTTGCCGCCCGGTCATTTCATGAGGCGAGAGCCCGAACGGAGAATATCCTTACTCTCCGACCTCCAGAGCTACACTGAGGGCTTGCGGTAGAAGTCTCTGTGTTGTAATGAACTCTAGCTGCTTCGCCCGTGTTAACGAGACCGTGCGAGGGATCTTCGTACAGAAAATTATGCGATAAAAGCGAGAATAAGAGGAAAAATAGCTGATAATTGAGGAGGGGGGGAAAGGGAGGGAAGGAGATAAAGGGGGTGGGTGGGACACATGTGCATGATTGGTAGAAAGTAATGGAGGGGAATTATCTTACTTAATCACATATTGCTTTGTTTTGAGTGTCAGTGGGGTGTTTTTAAATGTTTTGGACCCTCACCCTCGCCCACCAAACCTTATATGAGGACCCTTGCCTTTCCCGGGATAAGCTTCATACCCCATGGTTGACATCAGGAGGTAATCTTGGCAAAGTGCCTGTTTCGAGATGCTGCAATTAAATTTATGTTATTGGGTGACGAAATTGAAGAGTATTAACTTTTATTTAATGATACATTAGATGACAGCACTTTATCCATTCAGTATATCAACAGATCCTCCTCAACTCTCACTCTCTCTCTCTCCGCTGCTTCACTTTGATCTCTTGTTCCTCTTTGATCCCTCTTTTGCTCTCTCTCATTTCCACTTTTTCTCAGACTTGGATTTACCTGAAATGGTATATTTGTGTCGCCTTCAACTACGTCATCACTCTACATTTTGTTTGTCATTCTAAAGTAAATATCCACCTTTCTTTCTCTGCTCTCTTATTGGTAGTAATTCATCTATCTATCTATCTATTGCCGGACGCCGTGATTCCAGAAGGAGACGCCATGAAAGAGACGCCACCATGCGGTCGTGATTTGACAGCGCTGCACCCACTTCCCCAACCCCCCTCCCTCGCTTCACCTCCTTCCCTTCTACTATGGTAGGAGGTGGAATGAGGGAGGGGGTTTGGGGAGATGGGTGCGGTGCTGCCAAGATACGATTTGCTGGGATGGTTGAGAAATGGAATATGTGCGGCAAACTGTACTTCTCAAATAGCTCATTTCCACCCCTCTCACTCTTGGTTTGAGTATCTTCACCAACGTCCATTTTCGCTTCTGTAAGTCAATGACGGAATTACCACACTAGCATGCAAGGACTTCATTACTTCCATGCTGATCACCCTATTTCTTTTTACTGAAAAACGTCCTCCACATTAAGTCATAATGTAGGTATATATTTATCATTAAATACATCCCCTTCCATAATCGAAATCTATATGTTTACACAGTAACTGCAGAACACAGTTAAAGTCTCGTATTCAACAACAATATATGTTAATGATGCCCTGAAGCACCAGCCTCCCTGCCCTAACAGTTCATTAGTACAACCATGAATATACAGTATAGTAGTTGTTAACCAGTAAAATTCCTACTCATTGATGAACATATTTCATACATCAAGGTCGTGCGGAGTATTACACAATTATTTCTATAGATTCGTATGCATAAGTATATATATATATATATATATATATATATATATATGTATATATATAATTATATATATGTATCGGTGATTAAACTGTTTTGATACCTTCTTGATTGTCCTTGTTTATGCTTGTAGTCCAGGTTATCACTGTAAAAACATGTTGAAAGGTAAATTGCTGAGGTAACTGATTTAAAGCAAAGACACTGTTGGCTTTTTCTATATTTTTTATTATCAGAAAATAGATTATGCGTGGCTTGTAAATTGTTATAAGATCTGTGTAGATACTGTAATGCCCGACAGGGAAGTATCTACTTAATTAAAAGCAGTAAGCTATCTAACAACTAGATTGAGCTATTTATTCCTGTAATTTGTATTCCTGTAAAGAATAGATGTATCAGAATAGCGAATAAAGAATACATGACACACACACTAATATCGCACAGTATCGCACTTGTCACTGTATACGTCACTGTATAATTTACCTCAGCCTGTCAAGGGTACGACCTTCCTTAGGGCTGGACTGTTGTGCTGCTACTGTCGTGCTTGCCTTCCCTCTTGGGTGCAGGCTTTTACTAGTGTGGTGTTACACGTTACTTAGTTGCTAGCAATCATCTTGGTGTTGCTGCAATTCTCTGAAGGGAGCGTGAGAACGCCAGCTTACCTTGCAAGAATGAACCAAGGCCTTCATAGGTGGGGGAAGATGATCTTTCTATAGGGAAGATCATTCCCAACTAGAAATGTACATTTGCCTACTTAACCTAAGAAGTGTGCATGGGGGTAATTAGAAACGTCCGCTTGTGCTGACGTATTTGAGCTGTTTCCATCATTAAAATATTCATTTTACCATAAATAGCATTAACCCTTAATTAGCGGCGAGCAACATAAGTAGAGTTAAATAAAGCTGGACTACTGACTGGAACTGGAACCTACTGACACAAATCTCAGCTCCCTCCTCCCTCTCTCACTCGCTACATACTCAATTATGTACTGAAAGTACCGAATTACCTGCTTTTTGCACTCGCGTTGCACGGTTATTGCAAGAAAACTATCCATCATACAAGGATCGTTATGGTGTCATTCGAAAGCTCTGTTTATGCCCTTTCAGGGATAGGTACTTGTTTTACGTTCTGGGTCTTATTTAGGCATGAAAATGATCACGTAAACAGCCCTATTTTGGCTAAAAACACCCCGCTGTGCGGTACACATAAATAAACCGCATAGGCCGCTCGTAAGGTGTTAATACTTATCCATACGCGCCTATTATGGGTTGATTATAAAGGTATTAACCTGAAACAACAATAAAACGATTGAAAACAGCGTTTGGATGGTCAAAATTAGAGATACAGGCCGCGAGTTATATAATGTATGGGTGAGGCATCCTGCTTTCCCGCCAATTTCCCCCAAGACCACTAAGACACAGTCGATCGATTCTCTCTCTCTCTCTCTTGCACTCGCTTGCTAGCAGTGATGACAATGCCCTGCTTGCAACTTGCTAATGTTAGCACGAAAATATACCTCAGAATAAGGGAATAACAGGGAAAATAGGTGATAACTGAAGGAGGGGAGGAAAGTGGGGAAGGAGGGGAGGTAGAGGAGTGATATTTTGCATGGCCCAGGGGCAAAAACAAAAACAAAAAACAAAAAAACAATTTCGATGTTTAAAGTCTATTTTTTTTTCTCCGACTCTTAAGAGTCTTCCCGCAGTCCGCCGGGGGAACTCTTAAGAATCTCCCCGCAGTTCCCGGGTTAAGTAAGTGAATAACTGTTATATGGGTGTGAGTTATATAAGTGATTATATGATTACACCTAGAGTGTACAGTCGCTCAAAATGCGCTGTTACATATATATATTATACAGGGTGTCCCAGGGGGAAAGGGCATAACTTTGGGAAATTATAAAACAAGGCATTCTAAGCATAAATTGTTCTATAAGAAAAAGTCCAAATCTTAACCATTAAAAAAAATATTGAAGATTTAATTTAGTGTCCTCCCCCGCATCACAGTAATGGACTCTTCCATGTCAAATAGTTTCCAACTGGTCCACAGTGAGCTAATATGTCTATAATCATTTTGCAACTTACAGAATTATTGTATCATAATAATAACATGCCAAAATAATTACAGAAAGATGTAGGTGTGGTAGGCACTAGGACAGCTAGGTCAGCCTTATGAGGAAATACTGAAGAAAATACAATTTTCAACATACAATATCTCTATAACGGTAGAGATTTGGAATATTTCTTATAGAACATTTTAGGCTTAGAATATTTTGTTCTATCATTTCCCAAAGTTATGCCCTTTCCTCCTGGGACACCCTGTATATATATGAAATACCCAAGGTAGTTGAATAATATTTATACAAAGATATACAGCAGCAAAGACAGACATTATTCTGGAGCAAGTAAACATTGATGTACCAGTAGCCGCGGTAAAAATAGAAGAAATTAGGACAGCTTTAAGAGACACAAAGATAGGTAAAGCAAGTGGTGATGACAATCTCACTATTGACCACATCAAAGATGCAGGTGATTTAGCACTTAACCCTGGAAAGGTTACGCGTTTTTTTGTATACACTCCGTATATACCACTGAAAGTGGCACACCGCACTAAAATATTCGCCCAAAATCAGGTATTCAAGATAGATTTTTGTTATAAATTGCTACATAAAATATAAGGAATGCTTAACCTTATGTTAAGTGGAATTGAAAATCAAAGTGAATTTTATATTTTTAATTATTATTTTGGAAAATTATCTTACAAAAATAATTAACTTTACTAAAAAAAAAAAAAAAATTAAGGTTCCCTAAGGATACTGGCATTCTGGTGGGTTGTAGGAGGATGGTGTGGGCCTTTTCAGATGGAGTCTTGTTCACCTGGGTCCTATAGGGCGTGAGCTGTGCAAAGAATAAGAAAGGGTTGATTTCGAAAACTCGAAACAAATATCAACGTTCTATAAAAATTCATTAGGGTGCCTAATTATAGATGGATTTAGCTAAAATTTGAAGTGAATAGTGCCAAACTACCATAGAACACAGGGAACTCCTAAATATTGAAATCGGAACTAGTAGATAGCAATGCCATACAATTATGTACACTTAACTCTGACACGTCCAACATTTTTCGACAACAATTTGAGAATAACAAATCCATAACTGAACAATTTGGTGATGAATCTGCCTATAGATCACCATGGACATTCCTAAACACCCTATGAACCAAATCAGTATGAATAATGGGGGTTTGGAGTAGTCATACGCACAAAGTACTGAAAGGTTTAACCTTATCTCCCAGTACCCCTCCGGCCGCAACCCTCTGAAAGTAGACTACACTTTCCACAATGTATAGGATGACTAAAAATGCATGGATTTTGATCACAATTCACATGAATGATGAATACTGATTGAGTAATACATACTACACCCTAAATATACAATAGGCATACCATAAATGCAAAAACAAAAATTAACAGTTTAGGTTACATTGAAAGGGAAATTTTTTAATGAGATTTGGTTGGTAAATATTATCCTTATTTACTTTTTATAAACTTAAAAACCCAATAAAAATGTTTAAGAATAATGTAGAACTCCTTACCTTTGTGGGATGGTTTTCGAGCAGATCCACGCCAGATGGTGACTGCATACTGCCTTCCGGCATCGGTAGCACAGCATGCGCGTCTTGTAGTTCGACTCGCTGGGGCAGATGTGACATCTCTTCCTCTTGTCAGTTTTGTCCTCTTGTTCCACAAGAACTGCCATGGGTAAGTCGAGGGTGTTGTAGATGAGTTCCTTGAGCTCCCGCGATAAACACCTGTGGCGCAGAAAACGCATCTGTGCCCAGGAGCGGCACAACTTGACGGCCATTTCCTTGAAGAACTCCCAACTGTTCAAGAGCTTCCCAGTGGCAGATTCAGAGTATATAATACAGCTGTTGACCATAGGTATATTTAGTATGCCATAAAAAAGGCACAAGGGCCACCGTCGGGTCTTCCGGCCAACATTAGCGATGCTGCAGAGCTGGTGACAGGTGTCCACACCACCCTTCGTAGCATTATAAAACATCTGGATGTCAGACTTTTGCCGTTCAATAAGAGATGGCCTGTGGTGAATGATGGACAGAAGTTGCATGCCCTTGCTCTTGCTGGCTCGGTGAACCTGAAGTGTCACCCTGTCTTCATAGTTGAAGACAGCCACAGAGTCCCCGACCTCCATCTCGTAGTCCAGGACTTGGCGGGGCAGGTAAGGCTTCTGGCGGATTGTGCCGACGAGTTGCAGGCCAGCTTTATGTAGGGAGAGTGCCAAGGGTAAGCTGGTGAGCCAGTTATCGGTGGTGACGATTCTGCCCATGTTTGCGAAGGGTTCAGTGAGCTTGACTGTGAAGAACTCCCCCATGCTTATTGGCTTTGGAAGATCCAATGTCCCCTTCCCCAGGTAGGGCATGGCGTTCAGCCTGTAGTGGGATTCCGCTGCACACGCCATAACTAGCTTCAACCCGTACCTGAAGAATCGGAATAATGCATTAGAAACAAGTAAAAAGGTAAGTAAATGGGTAGCTAGTCACTGGGGGCAACACAGTTAAGTATTCGGTAAAAATCAATCATCAAAAACAGATAAAAGGGTAAGTAAATGAGTAGCAGGCAACTGGGGGCAACACAGGTAAGTCCTCGGTAAAAATCAATCATAAAAAACAGGTAAAAATGTAAGTAAATGAGTAGCAGGCAACTGGGGGCAACACAGGTAAGTACTCATTAAAAATCAATTATTAAAAACAGGTAAAAAGGTAAGTAAATGAGTATCAGGCAACTGGGGGCACCACAGGTAAGTACTCTGTAAAATCAATCAGCAAAAACAGGTAGGAAGGTAAGTAAATAGGTAGCTTGTCACTGGGGGTAACACAGGTAAGTACTCTGTAAACACTAGGGGCATTAAAGGTAATTATTCTGTCAGTCAATCAACTAATCAACAGGTAAATTTGCAAAAAACATGAAATATTCTTTGATAATGAGTTGATGAATGTTATGGCAGGTAAGTTTTACTAGACAGGGAACTCTCGGCAATGACAGGTTAGTAATGATAAGATACCTAAATATACTAATGGCCAGCCTGGCAATGTTATTCTAATCTAAATTGTTACAAAAAACATTTCTCAGGTCACTTACTTGGCAGGTTTGTTGGGGATGTACATGCGGAAACTACAATTTCCGCGAAAAGCAACCAGTTGTTCATCCACAGTCAGGTGAGGGCCAGGCTGGTAGAATTCCTTGCAGTGCCAGATTAGGGCATCCCAGGTGAGTCTGATTGGTGCAAACCTGTCGTCTTGACCCTCTCCTGGCGAGTGGTAGAGTCGTCAAAGCGTAGACATCGAATCAGGAATGAGAATCTTCTCTCCGCCATGGTACACCTGTAGAGAGGACAACCTTCCACCTTGTCCCACATTTCTATCGTCCTTACATGGCCGTCTTTCTTTACTCCACTCATGACGAGTATCCCGAGGAGTGCCTTCAGTTCCATGATCTCAACAGGTGCGAAGGTGTACGAGTCATGGTTGTTGTACTTCTGCTTCAACACCTCTATTTTTTCGTTGGTATGTACACATATCCTGGCCAACATCGTATCGTCCATGAATATTCCGAGGTACTCGTCTGGTGTTACTGCTGCCTCTATTATAGGCATTAAGCATTTATCTTCTCATAATCTGCTCTCAGATCGCCAGTATGGCTTCCTTAAGGGTCGCTCTACTCGTGATCTTCTTTCATATCTTACTAACTCTTGGTCTTCCTCCTTTCGGGACTTCGGTGAGACTGGGGGGCGGGATACTCAATGAATCTCATGGAGCTCCTATGGTGCCATATCTCCCAGATTTCACCTTAGCACCCCCATGTGCCCTTCTGAGCCCATACTCAAAGGTTTTCATGTGGCGGCCATCTTGGAAAAGATGGCTGGATGCCGCCTTAGGTTATGGAACCACCGGGTGGTGTTCAAAGTCCGCTAAGGCGGAATCTAAACTTAGCAACTCTGTCAATGGAGTGGCAGTCAACATGACAGTACCTCTCCACTGACACCCACTACACAAAAACTCACCTCTTCGTTTCGTTTGGAATAAACAAAAATAAAAATATTAAATACAAATAAAAAATCTCCAAATAACCCTAGGTATAGGCGTAATTGCAAATATGGATTATGTAATGGGAGTGTAATTAGATCTACTGTGTTTACTGAGCTCTATGTATGCTGCCACCACTCCGACATATACGGAGAATAATTAATAATTCAATGTATAATAATTAGTATCAGGTAACTGAAACTTGAGAATAATTCACAATAGTTTTAATGATATCTTAAGACTTATTCAATTCCGATTCAGCAAGTACAGGCGTGGAGATGGAGGTTGAGAGTGCCAACCTCAAGCGGCTGAGGAGTGAGGAATCTTTGGAGGAGACCCCGCCTGCTAAGGTTCAGATAAGCGTGCCTCCAGGGAGCTCTGGGAGTGTCCCTCACTCAGGATCTCAATATGGTTTGCCATCAACGACGACCGTACGCCCGATCATTATATCCATCCCGGAATTTCGAGTTAGGAAGTGTGTCAATTAAATACATTATTCTCATGATATATTTACTATACGCCATTGCATTTAACTATTATGCAAACATGTTTCAGTATCAACTAGAGGTGATATTAGTCTGCAAAATGTACATGAACTAAAAACAAAAATATATATACTGTATATAATATGTCTGGCCTTTAACAGTCATTATGCTAATCATTTTTTTCTACGTTAATTTGTTGTTAATTTGTTATCTTAATTATTAGGATATTGACGCACTGTATATAAGTATTTTAGTATGGCAAACATTAAGCGACTTTATTCAGATTTGGAAACGCCTGTCATATTAAGAAGGTTAACACAATAAGTCAACCCTTTTGAAACCGATGATCACTTTGTAATTCCAGCTACAAAAGATTGACATTTACCACCTTTAACCCTTCAATCTTACAACATTTTGTTTTGTTATTAATGCTACTGCTATGTGTTCTTGCTAACATTAGAACGGACCTCTAAGGATCAAAGGGTTAACTAGAATTTCAGTTACTCATTTAACTGACAGGTTGAATAAAATCGTCTGAATATTAATAGGATATACACAAATATTTGCATACTCTATTTGAAAAGATTAAGAAGGATCTCTAACTTTCTGAGGAGAAAGCCATTCATTACCAGGGCGCTTTTTTAGTCTTGGTTTCTAAGAGAATAAGAACTCGGTAATTAATAGCCACCACATAACTCTTTTAAACTATACTGTAATTTTCATACAAAAGCAAGTTAAAACATTTACACTACAAACTTCATGTTATAACAAATTTTAAATGTTACTGTCCATAGAAGTTATATGGCAAACAATCAATATGCAGGCATCCTAAATACAACCATACACCTGTGAGTCATTAATACCAGCCATGCTGTCTCGATTAAATTGAAACGAACCCCAACCCTCCTGCCACCGACACTCACATTTTCTGCCATGCCTAATAATTTGAGTAAGGATAGATTATATATTAATAATAACTGTAGGGTTCTTCATTTCATATCTCTTTATTATCTAACATCATTCTGGAACATCTACTAACCCTCCAGTAATGCAAATAGTGGAGAAGATAGAGTTTCCCGATATTTCTCGTCTCACCAAATCACGTCCCGTCTTTCATACGCCGTGGGATTTGAGGGATTCATTCATAAAACTACGTTGTTTACTACGGATGAAATGCCACACACCTCCACACAACCCAACATTTTCTTGTAGGACTAAGTTGGCCAACTGTACATGCATGTGTAACGCACCATTTCAAGTCATGTAGGATGTCCTCTTGTCCAAGTTCCCAAGAAGTGATTCGGACTAAGTTAAGGGATCCACTCAGCTGAATCCCAGCACTTTCATATTTTTTATTAATGTACAGTATACTACTGAACAGAGTTTAAATATAAAGGCTTCGTTTATACTAGAGGGAAACAAAGGATAACAGTATGAAATACATGACATTTTATAATTAATGAACTAATCAATAATGTGCAGAAATATTTGTATTTTCTTGCTGATAGTTTCCATTGTAATGTTTCAAACTGTGGAAAATTACCTTTTGATTACCTTGTGGCTGTTAGAGTCTAGAGTTTTATATGTGTCAGACTTTCTGTTTATTCATGCATATACAGTATATATTTATTATAGGAAGATTATATAAATATCTAGGCATCACAATATTTTTCAGAGTCCTAACTGGTTGTTTTTTATGAACGTCTGCACCATGAATATGTTACCTACAAATAAACAGCTAACCGCTCTTGCTATAATAGTTCCATGAAAATCAATTATTGGCCACAGAGAGAAACTCTGCAAGGTTATTTTGTATAGTGTTTCTATTCCAGTATCACTATTGTTTTTGTAGAACAGTTAGTATATCACTGATGTGAAGGAAGTACTCGGTGTAATAAAGATATATTTCTATTTATCCCGTCATTAAATATCCCTGACAGAACCGGTCTATCCCAGAGGGAAGGATGACTGTGATACAGTAAAATCCATCATAGGAGTAAAAGACCGGTCATATGTTTTAAACTAATACCATTGGCACATAAATATGTATACAACTTCTGACCCATTGGCTACAATAATATGTGTGATCAGTTGCGTAAGTATTACATCTTAGATTCAATCACTATTATTGGGAACCTTTATATCCAACTCTCATATAATTTTAAGGTAGTTTACTTGCAATGAATGATACTTATGCAGGTGACTGTACATTCTTGGGGCTATTCATTGTAACTCTTTGTAACTTCCTCCTTCTAACATTCATGAGTCAGAAACCCTTCTCAAGCCCTTAAAGCCCAACGTGCATTTTTTACTCTCTCTCCATGCTCTGATCGTATGACCGGAAGGAGTGAGGGAATTTTCCACCACCCACCTATAGGGTGTGTGGAAAGGTGTCAGAGGTAGGCAGGAGGTATGGTGAAGGTTTTGACGACAGATAGACACGAGCATTGGGCACGTTAACAGCCCCAGAGATTCCCTCTCAACATAGGGAATTATCTTTGTAATATAATATTCATTATTCATTTACTTCAATAAAAGTGGTTACGGATACAACAGATCCTTTCCTTTACCTATATTTGTAAGGGTGGTGGCGGCGATATACCTATCTAATTAATCTATCAATCAACGAGAGTGCAGGACGGAGAGCTGATATTTCAACCTACAACATCAACCTACCACAAACTACAATAACCTAGATATAACCCAGAAGGATAGACACCATCAGTCTTCCTACTTGGAGTTAATGGTTAACCCTTATCATAACTATATAGGATTGTACCTCAAAACGTCTTCCTAACAAAATTTACATAACCTAACATTGGTTAACCCCTTGAATACATTGACTACCAAAATTAATTTGTTAACATAAGAAAAAAATAAATACATACATCGGTCCAATGATACTCAGTACTTGCACAATTTATTATATAAACGTGTTCACATCTATAAGACTTTGTAAGCATTAAGTATTTATGTAATGTTGGTACACTGTAGTAATGACAAGTCTTGTTTAGTTCAGCAAGTATTAGAGTATTGGTTGTACTACGACAAGTATTGTAGTTAGGGCAGTGGTCAGTCGGTCCAAACATCGTGATTATGCCACCATTGTACACATATCCCTAACATTAACAGTAACATAGGAACTTCAAATATTGTATTTGACATACCGGTTCTTGTTTGCATCGTCCCTTTTTATATATCACGGCAATAAGATAGTATTTAATTGGTACTATTAACCCGGAAAGTGAGGATCTCCTAAGAGGTTTACCGGTGCGCTGCGGATCTCCTCATATAATCCAAGGCCTAAAAAAAAAAACATTTAACCCTTGTCTAGCGGGGGGTTTTGGGCTTATTTGGTCATATTCAGGCCCTCCTGCATGATAAATCAAATATCTGCATGAAAAAAAAAATATTTAGCAAAAAACTAGGCGCTAAAAGCTTCAAAATGAGACCAGAACGAGCTACGTAGCACTCGTGGTTCTCATACAGTGATACCAGTAACATGGGAGTTTAGCGTATAGCGGCATATTTTTCCCAGCTATGCTCACTACTGGCTACACTGCCGGCCTCTCGAGAACACAGGGAACATGAGTTAATGGTCGGCGGTAAGCCCTGGGAGTGGGCTGTCTGGCCCGCTGCGCTCCCGGCCATTTGCACTCGATTTTAACCCTTTAAAAGCCTTAATAATGCTCCTAACTTGCTGCAAATTGGAACCGGACTTAAGTCCGACCCTGATCTTTAAGGGTTAAATCAGCCCAGTATAATGTTTTTGTTTGTTTTTGTATTGCCCCTTGGCCATGCCAAATATCACTCTTCCACATCCCCTCCATCCACCCTTCCCCCCCCTTCAATTATCACCTATTATCTCTCTATTTCCCTTATTTTGTCGATATATTTCGTGCTATCAATAGCGATTCATAAGCAAGCTGTGCTTGTATGTGTTACCAAGCGAGTGCAAGAGAGAGAGAGAGAGAGAGAGTATCGATCGACAGTCTCTCTCCAGACGAGGGGAGGAGAGGGAGCCTGGCTCACACGCGATAATTACAACTCCTGGCCTCTGTTGCCAATTTTGACCAGCCAAACGCTGTTTCCACTTGTTTTATTGCTGTAACAGGTTAATACCTTTATAATAAATGTAAAATACGCGCATATGGATAAGTATTAATGATATTTATGGTACGATGACGATTTGAGTGAAGGAAACTATCTAAATACCTCCGCACAGGGGTGGCTGTATACTATAGGGGGTACGCAGTGGAGAGGTTAATGGTTCGGTATGCATATGACTGTTAAAATTACAGTAATATTTTGGCAATACGGCTGCCTGTCCTGTGACATTAAAATACCATAATACTTTCAACTGTGTAATTCTATTAAAACATATTTTTTAACACTTACGCTACGGGCATATTTCCGCCATATTAGGCACTCCTGATTGATTAGGCAAGTGTCTGAATAAAATTAAATTTATTCAGCCAAAAACTATACGAATATAGCTTCAAAATTACACCAAAACGAGCTTCGTAGTTCGCGGGACATTCGCTAAAATAAGCAATTATCGCTAATGTCGCGCTATATTTGCCTTTGCCAGCACTGTATATCTCGCGAGACTCTGACTCAGAGCCCTCAGTGCCGCGGCCGCCTGTCCCGCTCCCTCGCACTCGTTTTACATGCTTTAACACCTTACGAGCGGCCTATGCGGTTTATTTATATGTACCGCCCAGCGGGGTGTTTTTAGCCAAAATAGGGCTGTTTACGTGATCATTTTCATGCCTAAATAAGACCCAGAACGTAAAACAAGTATCTATCTCTGAAAGGGCATGAACAGAGCTTTCGAATGACACCATAACGATCCTTGTACGATGGATAGTTTTCTTGCAATAACCGTGCAACGCGAGTGCAAAAAGCATGTAATTCGGTACTTTCCCCATTCAATTCAGTATGTAGCGAGTGAGAGAGGGAGGAGGGAGCTGAGATTCGTGTCAGTAGGTTCGCCGCGGTGGTCTGGAGCAGTCATACGCTCGCTAGTCTCCTGCCACCACTTGTCTCTCTCTCTCAGCAACATTACGTGCTGAAATTGCCACTCGACCTATGTCGAGCGCCGCCAGATAGTCCAGATTTATTAAATACGACTTAAGTGGTGAGCCGCTAATAAAGGGTTAAGAGGCTTTAAAAGCCTGTAAATTGCTGTAAATTGCCATGGCGTTCCAGAACGTCTCCCGCAGGAAGAGGGTTAAACTAATTTTTAATCAAAATTTATTATTTAATACTATGCAAAATTCATTCATAAACCCAACTCACTCATAGTATTTGCAAAAAGGAAGCCATCGGGTCCGGTAGTGTATATACAGTATGTAACTGTACACAAATACCGAGTCAACAACAACATCGAATCTGTTTTCTATGCAGTTACTCATTCCAACTATGGTAAACAAAAACAAACAAATATCGTACACAAATAAAACTATCAAAGAAGAGCCTTTCCAAAACAGCTGACAGACATGCACCAAAGTGGTCCTATACCAAACAGTCCTGAACAAAAATTGCCACCAACAAAAACTGTATATTTGTATATTGATTTCAGTAATATACATACACTGGTTATTGTCCCTATTCCCCCTGCCGTATTAAACTAGCAAAACGAGAATATACTACAATAATGTCCTTCACTGTTCTCCTTTAGTGTTGTGTTAGCCCACCAGACATCTCGCACAGTATTAATATAAAGTAATGTTGTCACCAGGCAGCTGTTGCTAGATATACTTGCCCCAAAAAACAGTCAATTTTAAATAATCTTTATATTTACATTTTTACTAGATTGCCAGTTTTGCGTATATAATTACACCATCTCGGTTTCACTCCAACTCACCGGATATCATCCAAGTATTTTGTATTTATACATAATTTTAATATGGGTATTCACGATATTGATATAATTAGTAGAGGATCATTTCAGTCAGTCAATCATTCAAAGGTCAACTGTTGAATTATGTGTATGCATAATTATATGCTCATAAAATTTTGTTAATAAAACCTAGTCATTAAATGAAGTAAACACACTATGGTAAAACAAAGCAATATTTCCATTCCAACACAGAACACAAAATATGTATGTACGATATGCATTCATTATTTGATTTAGCTCGGCACACAAATAATTATAGGATTTGTTGTGTAGAAAACTTAATTGCAATTTATAACTCTCTCTCTCTTTCCCATGTATTATTCAAAGACAAACACAATCACGAAACAAATGCATATTTTTGTTGTATAGCAGTATACCAGGCACCATGTTTTAATATCCACCAGCAGGGGTACCCGGCGTTGCTCGGGTTTAAATTATACTATAATCACCATCACTACTACCACCACTACTACTACCATAATCACCATCATCAATTACTACTACTACCATAATCACCGGCCTCGACCTCCCTGTGCCTCATTAAACGGCGACCTCGATTTCGGCCGCTAAATGACCTCCGATTTTGGATCTGACCTCAGGGGGCTGCGAACAACTTTCGTTCCATACACCTTTTCGATCGGAGGCCTCCTTCTGCCCCAAACAGCAATTTTTTTCATTTTTTTTCAATTTCGGCCTCGAAACGACCTCCGATCGTGGCCTCGCCCCCTCTATGACCTGACTCAGGTCAATTGACACCCGCATGCAAAGTTTCAGCTCCCCAGGTCCAAAACTGCGGCCGCCTATTATGAACACACAGACAGACAGGCACACGAAGTGATTTAATAATATAGATATATGCTTTTTTTTAAACGCACACACACACACACACACAGGCACACCTTTTGTTGTTATGTACACCGAAAACTGATGAGGCCCACTATTTCGTAATGAAGTAAACATTATGATTATTTTATGAACAATGGTGCATTAATTATCACGGCAGTAATTAAGCAGATAGGGGCGGGGGTTGGGGTCTATTATTATTAATACTATCATTATTATTGTTGTCATTGCTTATATATTTGGCCTACAGAGTTATTAATTTACAGTTGTGCACATGAATATTTAAATCTGCTGTGATTTTATGTATTGATGATTGCCTGTTATTTATTTTTCAATGCAGTAGTTAATTATTATACTCACTTACTGGTGTCTTAGCTAATTCATTTGAGCACCTGTACACCTACAATGCAAATAACAGTCATGGGAGGCCAGATACTGAAAACAATAGATGTCTTCCTGGCATCATATTCAACACTTACTGGGGTCCACAGTGACCACACCGGGCCAGACATGGGTTAACAGTAAACATTAACACCGGGTATTAATAACACCATGTACAACACATGTCGGAGTACTCTCTCACAAAGACAACATAAATCATTATGTAGCCAACTTCAATAATATCAGAACAAATAAATGTAGCCTACATGCTGTCAAAATCAGCTGGCTGTGCAATCACCGCCGTGATTGGCGGGGGGTTTATCTACTTTAATATATATATATAAGTTTTATTTTCTTTATTTGTTCACAAGCAGGCAATTATTTCATTTTCACAAGCCACTGACTTGATAACACATGCTGTTCATTGCAAAAAAGGTCCAGCTTATCTCGGCGTGATCTCCTCATTCTTTTGGCAGGAACGTATGTTTACACATCAAAGGCTGTGTAAATAATAGAACAAAAGAGTACCAGGGTAGCCATGAACATCTGCATTAACCCCTTCTGTACAGATAACATCTAATTAGTCTTAGCCTTCCTCTATCTGAGGTAGAAAAAAGGATTAAGCGAGATAGTTCAAAGCCTGTTAATTGAAGAAGGCCCCTTTTTATTTGAACCAAATCATCTATAGGTAGCCAGAACAAAAGTTGAAAAGACGGCACCAGTACAGAAGGGGTTGAGTTTTGAATTATTTAAGAAGTAATAATCAAGTAGTAAAAATTAACACAGTAAGTGTGTTTTATTCGATGCCACCAGCCACATTAGATATATATCCAAATGTTCATAACACTGCCTAGAATGGTATTTTGTAACAACTGTGTATGATCATGGTTATGGGCGTCCAACAAAGGGAGAATGGGAGGCCGGGCGTCATTCAAAAGTAAAATTAAGTTAATTGGATGAATGGTTACACCAAATACAGATACTGACCGAGTGTTGGCAATAATGAGTCCGTCGTTCTCTAGATTTGATGACAACACACACACATAAAAATCACAACGTGTACTTCATTCAATAAGGCCGTGCTGGGTGCAACACAGAATATTGTTTTCTTGGGCATTTTGCCACATTTTCCCTTTACTGAAACAGCCTCCTACTTATGTATTTTTGATAAAATATAATTTCTGGTATGTGACCGAAATGTTGTACTGTATACATCCCATAATGGTTATATTATTAATTAATATATTTATTCTCATTAAGTCAATAACAAAGGACGGGGAAAGGATATCCTTAAAATGGCGTACGGAAGTGACACACTGAACAATGACATTTCAAAGTGTACCAACATCATGATAAATCATGTTGTGTGTGTTTTGTTTTTCTATGTACACAGACACACTAAATCAAACAAACATTTAAAATAAAAATACTAACTTAAAAACCCCAGTGCAGTGATAGAAAGTGCAGGAAGAGGAGTGAGTCGGGAGGTAATGGACTGAAAGGAGGAACGTTTGTAACTGACAGGGGTGACTTTTAGGTCAGAAAAGAAGACATGAACTGAGCTGAGGAAATGTTGTGAAGAAGGTCCAAGGAAAATGTATGACATATTTCTATCTATCTATCTATTGCCTGACGCCGTGATCCCCGAACGAACCGCCCCCATGCACCTCTGTCCCCAGTCAGTCGACGCCCCTCCCCCCAACCAGCCCCGCCTTCGTTCATATACTTCCTCACTCCATCCTTCCACCTCTCTTTCGGTCTACCTCTCCCTCTCTGTCCCTCCACCTCGCTCTCGTACACCCTCTTAGTCATTCTCTCGCTTTCCATACGTTCTATATGGCCGAACCATCTCAAGTTGTTCCTTTTCACACTTTCCAGCACACCTACCTCCACACCACACCTCCTTCGTACTTACTCATTAGTCTGTCTATCCCTCCATGTAACTCCGCACGCACTTCTTAAGTAATTAATTTCCACTGCTCTCGTATTTGATGTATAATAATATAAATATAATATTAGACAAAGTATAGATAGAAAACGAAAACAGCTGCTTACAAAATTATAACAAAATTATAATTTCAATTCAACATTCTTTACATTGCATAGGTAACACATCACTTCTTGATGGTACGGAACGCTGGAAGAAATGGCTTATTATTTCACTATTTAGAGGTATATATATTGTAAATTGAAATTGGCTATGAGTGACATACCGTAGGTTCTGAAATTTGTTTGTTCTTTTAATTCTCCAATGCAACCTGACAACTCCAATCCCAATCAAATTGCCTCCCCTTTTCCAGCCTAGCATTAATAGGCCTTGCAATCTTGGGGACATTTTGGAAGATTCTTCTGTAATACGAGGCCATTCCAAGGAAGGCTCTGACTTGTTTTACAGTAACAGGTGGGCCAATTTCTGAAATGGCTTTAATTTTCTGGGGGTCCGGTTGGATACCTTGTTTGGACAGTATACGGCCCAGGTGGAGCTACTTCTCGAGCTCTCAACTGGCATTTTGAGGGTTTCAACTTTAAACCAGCCTTCCTTATTCTCTCTAATACTTCATGAAGTCTCTCGAGATGTTCGATCTAGGCGTTTGAAACTAATATTACATTATCTAGGTCGGCCAGACAAGTTTGCCGTAATACTTTATCCATGACTGATGAAGCTGGCAGGTCCATTACAGACTCCAAATGGGAGGACTGTAAACTGATATAACTTCCCTTCACTAGTGGCGAACGCCGTATCCTCCTGATATTCCTTCTTTAGAGTAACTTGCCAGTATCCACTCTGTAAGTCTAGGTTAGAGAACCAAGTTGACCTATGTAAAGATTTTAACGAGTCATCAATGCGAGGTAACGGTTGGGTAACTTTCATTGTCATATCGTTCAACTTCTGGTAATCTACACAGAATCTAGTGGACCAATCTATTTGTGTTTCCAAAATTTGCAGCCACAATCTTCCTTAGTTTTACCATAATCATGGTCAGCGAGATCCTGACTTTGTTTTTCTCATCGGGCTCGACGATTCCCTCAGTTATTCCACTCACTGTAGAAATTTCCACCATTTTCCAAGTTCGGGGGGGATAATGAAATTTGTCCCATAGACTACTTATACGCTCTTCTGTTGTAACCACTTTGTGGATAATACAGTGCCTCCTTACTTCAATTGGGTAGATCTGTATCATGACCTCTCTGATTTCAGTTCCTTTTTGGCTTTGTCGAGATGGGGATAAGCTAACTGAACATTCTTAGCTACTTGCCTCTGAAGGGCTCGTACATTGTGTCCGTCCAGTCACATAATATTCAGTTTGTTTCTTGCTTTTCCCTTGGACTTCTTATTTTCAAACTCGTCTTTCAGTGCATTCTTGACGAGGGATCAGGTTTCGAGTCCTTCCAGCCTTACACGGAACTCAATTAGGGCTTTCCCTAAGTGAGCTTTGCCATAGGCCACCTTTTTGGTCTCCTCATTGATGTTTAGTAGTGTGAACTGACACACCAGCTGTTCAATTCACATCTATATTTCTTATTTTCCCTCTTACCATGCTTTAACCCCTCTTTCGCGGCTGACGACTTAAGTAGAAAGAGAGAAGTGGCCTATACCTCGGCTGACAACTTAAGTAAAATGGCTAATTCCCGCTATAATTTACTTGGGAAACTAAATCTGGTGGTCAGGCAGTGTACTACAGACTCTCTCCCACTCCTCCTCACCACGGGAACGTTGGTCAGTACCGCTATCGCAGCTGTGATGGATAGACAAAATTTGCCAGTGTCCGATTCCGTATGAGGGGTGGTGCGAGGGCGAGTGAGGGGTACGCGAGCATAGCCTGTGTAGTGTGTAACACTAGACGCGAGGCACTGACGATCACAGCGTACATGTGTGCATTCTTGGTTGTAGGCCTGTTTACCCAGAGAGAGAAAGACTGACTTTAGTAATTTTGCAAGCATATTAATGGCATTACCTCTGAAAGCCTGTGTACGTGTGTGGTGTTGCTATTGGGAGGGAGGAGAGGTAGAGAGAGTGAGAGCGAGAGAGAGACAGGGATACAGGAGGGGTGAGAGAGAGAGAGAGAGGGACAGGCGGGGTGAGAGAGCGGGCATGAGAGAGAGAAAGAGAGAGAATAAAGAGAAAATATATCTAAACACACACACGTACGCGTAGATCCTAGCAGTACACAGGCGTATGCTCGCCCCTACAAGCGAGAACGCACACACGCACACATGTAGGCTGTGACGGTCAGCGTCTACGCCCGCTCACCTCCACACACTCCCTTTCTTCACAGCTGTTTTCTCGCCTCCCAATCTTCCCGTGCTAGATAAATCTACCTATATCTACCTATAAGTAAATAATCTCAGTCACGGACCTGTGACATAACACAGAAATTATACAATCAAAGTCGACGCGGATGAGGCCTAAGAGAGAGAGAGAGAGAGAGAGACAGAGAGACAGAGAGACAGAGAGAAAGAGAGACTAAGTCAGAGCGCAGTCCATACATCCGAACGCGTTCGGGATTCTGCCTTGAAAGTAACTCCTCTTCATCACCTCCCCTCTCCCTCCACACTCGCTGCAACATGCTGGCTAGATTTTCATAGGGAGACGAAGAGTTGCTCGTTCCAAAAATCACCGTTTCGTTCGCATCTGAGCTATAGTTATAGCGCTACGGCGAGCGAAAGTGAGCGAATATTTGTGGATTCACCCCGCCAGGCAGCGCGGGGTAATAAACGTACTAGCCGTCAGGGAATGGTTAAATGGAAGTAGTGTCGTCATTTTGTTTAGGTTTATCAACTAATTTGCATTATTTGTCAAAGGTTTGTTTACATGTGGATATGTTGATAATGTCAACTATAAGGATAACTATTGTGGATTGTTTGATACTCCCAGTCTTTCTTTATCTACTGCACTACCACCACTACTACCAGGAAGGAAGGAGTGAAGCAGTCATATGGTTAACTTAATGATACAGTAACATTAAGTACGGTAATAATAGGCACCTTCACAGCAGCTGGGTATAGGATATGTTCTGTCCGATTAGTGTGATGGATGATTAGACATGGGATATTGTGGACAATTACATAGTTTTGTCAGGACCCAGGAATGTCATATAAAATCCTTACTACCTCTACCTGTTCATCTAGGAAGAGTTGTTAACCAAATATATACTTTAAAATTAAGTAGCAAGCATTTATGCCTCATTACAAACTGCTTATCACATATTTGTGAATAAATAGTGTTTTATGAGCAATAAACAAACATGAAAGACACAGCTAGAGCCCTATCATTACATAATAGAACACTGTGAGAATGTAATTACAATCTCTTCACGAATAGAATCTCAAGATTTGTTCACCCATTCACTCACTAGTGCAAGACTTGGTCTCTTTATTCTTCCACTTGCAGTCAGTTCTTGTTGTCTTGATCCCATCCATTCATTCTATAATTCCCTGATGAACGATTTAAAGGGCTTTTTTATTGAAACATCCAGTGGTTGTAGCTGTCATGTTAATCCCCCTGGTATTACTGGTTATTACTCTTCAGGTGCCTGTGATATAAGAGAGGTTAATAGCATCACTGGCACCAATATGGCGGAGGTTGGCTTTTATCTTTTACTACAGGATTCTAGACCTAATTATCGTGCGGTTAATACGCTTATTAAAGTTATAATTACATGTGTGGGGGAGAGGAGGGAGGGGGTGGGGGTGAACAATTAGGTTTGGGTACTAGGCCAAATATATGTTAACGTAGAGGAAATCTCTCTCTCTATCTATCTATCTATCTATCTATCTATCTATCTCTATCTCTCTCTCTCTCTCTCTCTCTTTCTGTATATATGCTTGAAATAGAAGGTGGTGGTGGTGGATACTATAAAATAAAATTGCATGCTAAAAACTGAATTATTCTGCGAACAATGTGTTCACTAAAATATAACACACACTGCGCTGCAGGCTTGGTAACAATGGGGTTTACTTTTATGGTCAATGTTCACACAAACTTGATGTAATGGTGCTGCCTCTTATTACATCTTAACGGCATTGATTTACAAGTATTTATCCACATTATTGAAACTTTGCTTTTATAATAATTCATGTATACCCCGAAGGCCCGAACCACCTATCTCTCTCATAAATATTTCATTATATTTCATGAGAGATATATACAGTCGGCGATCAATATAAACCTACTCAAACTGAACCCCTGTGTAATCTGGCTACCATTAGACGATTGTACTCCATTTAGGAAGACCCTCTAGGCATCCAAGAGGTGAAGTCTACCTCAATTAACCCTCTGACTTCTGAAACTCCTTATCTAATTAAAATCGTCAAATAATTGCTAGAATATACTTGAAGAATGCGTCATTGTATCCGGAAAGGGTTAAACTATCCTGGAAATAAACGGGGTTACCTCTCCACCTGAGAGAGCCTTTGAAGAGATCCACCGACGATTGTGTTGATGTTACTGGGTAAAGTGAGCCCTTAACTCCCTGGCATCCCACATCACATATCACTTACATTGATCATCAACCGTGGTTTTGGTATCACCGGAACTTCTTGCGGACACCAGCATCATAATTAATGGACGTAGCAGTTTGGGGGATTTATGGATGTAAAACCATATATAATCTGACAAAGCTGGTTGTCTATTGTCAAATTGCAGTATATAATATCAGCAAAATCAAATAACCAGCCTTTGTATAGAGGAAGGTGCAGTACAAAGGCACTGTACACACTGGTAGTACTACCACGTATAGCCCACTGAATGCCCCATACTTCGTAGGAATAGGTAAACATTTACTAATTCAATTGACCACTCGGTGCATGTTGACATTTATGCTGTATAGATCGATATATAACATAATATACAAGCATATACACGGCTGTGCTGCATAATACAATGTCTAGTTTATCTTGTTCAATATATACTCAATTATTCTACACTTTCAAAATACATTTAGTCCACTTTCCCCTCTTGGTAACATTGTCTGCCAGTGTCTTAACGATACCTCATTTCCTACTTCATTTCCTGTTGGCTTCATCCTTTTATATCCCGTACGAATACTGCAACACTTTTTATTTAATTCGTTCACAATATAATATCCTCATTTATATAATCCTTTGGTGTTGACATACCTCCAAGCTCCAAGTGTGTCTTATTATATTGGTATATGTATATATTTTTGCTTTACCGTATTATTATTTGGTTTAATTTTGAATTATATCATTGCATTCTGAATATCATTATATGAAGCATAGACTACAGTAGATCTGGACTGGACACGAAATGGAACTTTCCAGTAAGGGACCCAACATCGGAGAACGAATCCCCAAGTTCGAACCTCGAAACCGCGAAAATATAAATTTTTCGCTGTTTCGAGGTTCGAACTTGCGGGTTCCATTTCCGTGTCCAGTCCAGATCTACTAAAGTCTATGTATGAAGTTATTCCTTATATAAACACATTTTTTGTCAAATATATATTAAGGTACTGTTTACGTTTGATATTACTAGATACACTTGATAACATTGTATTTTGTTAACCAGAATACTACTTAATGGGAGATGGGCCATTTTTTTTGGTCTATTAATTCAGTTATTCCTTTATTTCTTAGTTTCGTCCCTAGACCTCCATCAAATTAAAAAAAAAAGCATCCATTAGATCACCCTTCTAGATTAATTTGTAAATTTTTCGGTAGACAAATATCCTGGCCGAAGGCCGGTTCTTCCAACATTACAGGCTCACTATCGTTCGCCATAGAAAAAATCGACACCTAAATAGCATGAAAGGTCTAAATATTGACGAATAAATGGGGCGAAAGGTCTTAAAATCGACTAAATAATGGGGCAAACATCTTAACATCTGAAAACTAATGGGGCTAAACATGAGGGAAAAAGTGGTCAAGAAAACCAGCCATCCCACCCCTTAATTAAGGGACCTCATCATATTGAAGATATACTGTATATGTAGCAGCCATAATAATATTACAACATCAACAACTACTACTACTACCACTACCACTACCACTGCGCATGCGCCATGGTATATAGTCCAGCTCTGAGAAGACTCCTGTGTGTTTTCTTATTTTTCTCAATAATGTGTTACGTCTACGCGATTCTGGTCACATCTACGGATGCATGAAGTGTTTCTGCATCAGAATATGAAGAAGGATTATCGCTAAAGTGACGTGAGAAAAAGCTATTAGTTGATATCTGTGAGGTGTAAATATTAAGAGCGGTAGACATGGCAGACGAACAAAATTTCCAGTAACCATAAACAATGGAGAAAGATAAATACATTGTGAACAGTGAGTTATGCTTTCTTACATCTGCATTGAAGGATTATCGGTAAAAAATTATCGCCAACCAGTTAAAAGAGTTTTTATTTTTATTTTTTTATTTTTTATTTTTTTATATACAGTGTTGTTTAATACCGAGGACCGTCGCATTTTAGTATTTTCCCATTATCCATCAATCTGAAGACACGGACCCTGATAGTGGGGAGGGCTATGAAGATCAGGGAAATTGCGGGGTATACGTAAATAAAGGGGTATTATTAGAGGAACTCTGAAAATACAATATTTAAAAGTAACAAATTCTGAAAATGGAAAAACCCGAGCCAAGTTTTGACCAAACTTGGCTCGGGTTTTTCGAATTTTCAGAGTCCAAAATCACAGTAACCTCATTTCGAAAGTTGGCTCGGGTTTTCTTGTTTTTCAACGTGAAAAAACCCAGTAAGAATGGGGTTAACATTAGCCTAACCAAAACTGGCCTAACCTAACCTGACCTACTATAATGGGTGGGGGCTTCCGCCCTCACACCCCCGCTAAATCCATTACATCCGAGCCAAGTTTTGTCATTAACCTCACCAAATAACCTAACCTAACCTAGTATTATGGGGTTAACATTAGCCTAACCTAACACCCCCGTTAAATCACTTAAATCCAAGCCAAGTCTTGCCATTAACCTAGCCAAAGAACCTAACATTACCTTCACCTAACACCTAGTATATGTCCCCTAGACGATATACCTTAATGAGAGGCTGAAGAGGTTGATGCAGTAGGTTCAGGAACTTCAGGTGGATCATCAGGGTCGTCGTCCAAATCAGGTAGGTCAGACTGAAAGTCAGGTCGGTCAGACTGAGGAGGGTAGAGGTTGGCAGCTTCAATCAGCAAGTGATGGTAGGCAGGGCTTTTATATTTCTTTATGAACATATGACGGCCAAAGTATTGTGACAGATATTGGGGACGTATACCAGGCTCTTCGCTCAAACTTTTGCTAGAAACTTCACCTTGGATGATTCCGGTGCTATTCCTCCCTCTCCGCCCTCCTCTCTCTTACTTATGCCTAATATCCTAATCTCTTCTAAAGATGTACTTTCTACCCGCTCTGGGCTTAACACTAATAAGGCGTACGGTCCGGACGGTGTCCCTCCTGTTGTTCTCAAAAACTGTGCTTCCGTGCTGACTCCCTGCCTAGGCAAACTCTTTCGTCTCTGTCTATCCTCTAACGTCTTCCCTTCATGCTGGAAGTTTGCTCACATTCAACCTGTCCCAAAGAAGGGTGACTGCTCTCAACCCTCCAACTATCGTCCAATTGCTCTTATCTCTTGTCTTTATAAAGTTTTTGAAACTATTCTTGCTTCCAAATTTCTTAAGCATTTATCTTCTCATAATCTGCTCTCAGATCGCCAGTATGGCTTCCTTAAGGGTCGCTCTACTGGTGATCTTCTTTCATATCTTACTAACTCTTGGTCATCCTCCTTTCGGGACTTCGGTGAGACTTTTTTATTGCACTAGCCATATCGAAAGCCTTCGATAGAGTCTGGCATAAATCTTTAATTTCTAAACTACCCTCCTTCGGTTTCTATCCCTCCATCTGTGCCTTTGTCTCTAATTTCCTTTCCGGCCGTTCCATAGCCGCGGTTGTGGATGGCCATTGTTCACTTACTCACCCTATAAACTCCGGTGTTCCTATCTCCTATTCTCTTTCTAATTTTTATAAATGATCTCCTTAACTGTATCTTAATTCCCATCCATTCATACGCAGACGACTCAACCTTACACTACTCCATTAGTGTTTCAGAACGCCCAAACCAGCAATCCCTCAACGACAAACGTAATGAAGCCATAGAACTCTTAAATTCTGATCTAAATACTATTTCCAATTGGGGCAGAGAAAACCTTGTTAACTTTAATGCTTCCAAAACCCAATTTCTCCATATATCTACCCGTCAGGATCTCCCAGCGGACTATCCCTTATTCTTCAACAATACAAAAATCAACCCTTCATCTTCTCTCAATATTCTTGGTGTCTCTTTTTCTTCTGCTCTCATTTGGAAGGACCATATTACCAGTCTTGCTAAGGCAGCCTCCCAGAAGCTGGGTGTGCTCAACCGCCTTAGGGGGTTCTTTTCCCATGCACAGCTTCTTGCTCTGTACAGGGGCATAGTGCGCCCTTGTATTGAGTATTGTTCACATGTGTGGGGAGGTTCCTCTCACACCGCTCTCCTAGACATAGTTGAAAGGAAGGCCTTTCGTATCATCCACTCACCAACTCTCTGCATTCTCTCTCTCTCCGCCGCAATGTTGCATCTCTCTCGCTATTCTATCGCTACTATAATAATCAGTGTTCCTCAGAGCTATCCCAGTGCATACCACCTCCTTTACGTAGGGCATGTGGTACCCGTCTTGCAACTCAATCCCACCCCTACTCTGTGCAACTCTCCAACCCAAGAGTGAAACATTACTCTCAAACTTTCTTCTATTCAACAGCTGAGCTCTGGAACTCTCTCCCAGAATCAGTCTTTCCCTCTTCCTATGACTTAAATTGCTTCAAACTCCGTGTGTCCAGGCATTTTGGCTCGAACGTCCCTTGATTTTGGCCCTGTCACTCTTTCAACTATGGGGGAGGCACTCGCTATAGGCAGTTATGCCTTTTGCCTCCCTCAATCACAAAGAAAAAAAAAATATATATAATATATTCCTTAACGTGTCGCCACAGCCTTTCTACATTTTGTGTATGGATGTCGGGATTCTCTGGATCAAGGAACTTGAGGCTGTGGTTGTCTGTCCGGTGATGATATCCTTCCTGATCTAAAGTAGCATACGCTCTCCAACAGTCAGAATATATTGTGGAACCAGGCCTGATATATTTCAGAATAATTGGGAAAAGAGTCTCTCTATTGCGGGGACGTTTTTCAGAATTGTCACCTATTAGTGGAACGATTAATCTCTTCTTAGAGACTCGCTCTATCCCGCCAAACAGCCAATTTTGTTCCAACTGCCGGCCCACGTTGAACTTGGCCTTGACGACAAAGGTTTCGTCTATTTCCACGACGACACCTTGACTCCCGATTGGCTCCTGGTTTTCAAACCAATAATTTGTAACTTCACAACAAAAAGACCTCCAATATACACTTGTATTCTGTGAAATATCCAGATTTAAAGTTGCGTTTCCATGTGAGAAGTCCTTTTGCACAAAGACATTTATGAAACTTGCCAGGCTTGTAACATAGTTTGATGCAAAAAACTGCCTTTATAATGAGCCACAGTATAACCACAAGAACGCCGTTTTTTGGTTTTGTTAATATAGTACGTGTAATAACAATGCCACTGACTTCGCTCTATGTCTCCATTTTCTTTAAGTACAAGTCTGCAAGGAAACTGGCATTGACAATTGGGACACTGGACACTCTTAGGCAAAACACCGTGATCTTCAAAAACTTTAAGACTAGCTTTGTTCTCCAAGTGTGTTGTCTTAACCCATGGAATCCGGGAGGCCTCATATGAGGCAAAACGTATTTTGGTTAGGAGTCCGGGAGGTCTCATATGAGGTAAAATCAAAGGGTTTAAATCGCGCGGGCGGATTTTTGTTTATGCGTGGGCTACCGCAGCGCCACCAAGCACAAACTAGCATGCAGCATCAGTTCTTATCACGCATCCAACATGGATGGAGCTAATCCCAAAAAAATCGCTGTGTCCGAATCACCGCCCGCCGCCGCGTACCGTACACCTAACAAAAGCAAGGCTAAAATGACCAAGAAAACTGTGCTTAGTCCCGATGTTGTTGCACACACTCTGGAAGATCTAAGCGAATATAGTGAATAAGTGAATATAGTGAACTGGGTGAACTTGGGAGTGACTTTGACGAAGCACAAGTGGTTAGTGAAGATGAGGGTGAAGTGGCGGATGGATTAGAGTTTCTGGGCTTTATTAGTACCGATGACGACGATAATGACGAGGATAATGATGATGGTGAATGCGGTGCTCGTGAATATAGTGAACTGAGTGAACTTGAGAGTGACTTTGACGATGAAGAAGTGGTTAGTGAAGATGTGGTACCGTACGCTCGCCTAGCCTAGCCTAGTGTAGCCTAGCCTAGTAAGTGAAAGTGACACACAAATGTATAACAAGTAATAATAACTCAATAATAACAGTGAGTGACAATAATTCATAACAAGAAGAGTAATAAGAGTGAAAGTGGCACAATAATATCCAATAAGAGTGAAAGTGCCGAAAATATGCTATAAAAAGTTTCACATAACTCAATAATGGTTGTAAAAGAAATAAATGACACAATAACTATGACATTATCACCATAGAAACATAATATCGTCTACCGGTACCAAAGCCACCGAAGCAACGAGTGACTTAGTGCGTTCTAGCCAGGGCCTCGGCGAAGCGATCGGACACAGGCGAAAATACGCGGGAAATTACCTCCATTCCCATCATCATATCTCGGCAACCACTTGTCTTAGCGATGTCAACACTACGCCAGTCTACAGACGAAGGTTGGTTCTACACTCTGCAATTTAGTTGACTGCTCTAGGTGGTCTCAATCAGTAGATATCGAATTATTAAGCTAGCCATTTTTCAGGAATACCCCCGGACACGACGATCGCCTCATATGAAGGCCCCCGGATCAGGAGGGTTAATAATAATATTAGGTGTCGGACTATAGACAGCACATACGAGCTCCATCTTCAGACTGGTCCGGGAAATAAAACTACAAAACTAACACAAATTACCTGAAAAACTCGTAGCACATACGACCTCCATCTTCGAACTGAGCCGAGGCCCCGCTCGGCGAGGGGCGTGACGTGACGACAGAAAGACTGTGTGATTGGTTGTTAATTTGATGGAAGGCTGTGATTGGTTTCATGAGTGACGGGAAGCATTGTGATTGGTTCATGCTATGGTTCATGATTCCTAAAAAGACCGCTAGGTGGACTGACGTTCGACTAAGAGGTTGAGGGTAAGAGCTCCCGAAGGACGGCCATTGTGTATTATTGTGGCGCGGCCATCGACAAAGAGGGATTTTTTACAATTTTTCGTATTTCACTTGTAGTGAATTTGTGACGGTAATTACATGTACACCAACAAAGTATCGTTCATGAAAGTGATAACACACTAATAATCATCGATGGGGCCCATAACTGGTTGGTCATAAACTATTACCGGATTATCCATATGGAACTTTATATGACATTATATATTTCTCCTATTATTATGTACAACTATAGATAGGGAAAGAACTACTGTGCAGCTGGCGCCAAGACCCTGATGGGAAACGAAAGGAAGTGAACGATCTGATCGAACTTCATGTTCGTGTTATTAATTAAAATATGCAAATCAAATTTGTAACAGACTCACACAAACGAATACCACCGATTGACCTGGAAAAGTTTGGGCCACTCTTACCTAAACTTCTGAGGACACAGCCATGATTAAATAACTGTTAACAAAGATCTTGGATATAAAAACCGAAGTGATTAAAACTGCTGATACTTTACGACAGTTAAAAATAGATGCTGTGGATCTGACAACCAAGTTCACGAATGCGGTATCGGGACTAGATGAAGCAGCGTGAGACATTGTTGTGAATTATATGTACAGTATGTGCTTCATAACCTAACCACTCCGCGCACCTTCTGAACCACCAAAGTCACCGACTTCACCTCATGCTGGGATGAATGGAAACAATAATAATGCTGACAGAAGAAACTATGATGAGGCCTTCAGAGTGAGTTCAACCCCAAGTTCAAGGATTGAAAGACGAATCAAGATGAATGTGATGACAGGGGAGAGTAGGGGTGAAGCTGGCCATGCAGAGGTGAATGTGGGGCAGCAGAGGGTTATGGAGAGTCGGCCATGGCCGAGATTGGGCTTTCCCACAGGGCTTTCAAGGAGTGTAGATTATGTTGTTGGCGTAAGTGATTGTGTGGAATGCAATCTTCAATGATGTGTTTAATAGTATGGGGGCTGTGTTACAGTGTAGACAGGCATCACCGACGGAGTCATCCAGTCTCTTCTGATAGCTCAGAAGAGCTGGTTGGTGCCCACATCTTAGTCTGGCCAGGTGGACTTAGTCCTCGCGAGGAAGGGAAGATTCAGAAGGATGGATTTTGGGAGGTCGTGCATGCAGCTGCGTGTTGTCTTTGATTGACTGGATGGAACAGCGAGTGATATGAGTATGGATGTGCTTCTGGAAACTGGTTTGGGGTGAGCAGAAAGGTAGAGATGACCGTATGTGTGTGTGATATCCTGTGCTGGGTATTGTTTTGATATTCCTTGGTGTCTGTGGGTCTGCTGTCATGTAGTGTAGTGGACGGTGCTGGTTTGTGGAGGCTGCAACCAGGAATTGAGTGCCTCTTATGTCCAAGTGGTCTTTGACTTTAAGGACTTTGATTTATTGATGTAGGTGCAGTAGCTGTGCATCCTGTGATGATTTTTAGGGCTCTGTTTTGAATGGTCTATAAGGTCTTGTGATGTGTTTCAGCTAAGTTAGAAGCCCCGGCAGGGCTTGCATATTCCATTGCTCATCTTATATATTGTTTGTATACTGTGGTGGTAGTTTATTTGTTGTGTCCACATTTTGTGTAGGCCAGTGGCCTGAGGGCATTAAGTCTGGGTGTCAGTTTGTTTTTGATGTTTGTGATATGTTGTCTGAATGTCATTATAGTATCATATGTTACTCCTATGATTGTGCGTGTGCATGTGTGTGTTTTTGCTGGGGATAATATGAGTCTGTAGTGCACCAGACATGTAGTGTGTTGAGATAGGGTTGAAAGAGATATGTTGCTGCGTCTGAGTCTTGGTGTGTACATGTGAGTGTTATGTCGTTTGCGTAGGAAGCTATATTTATTTGGGTGCATGGGATGTGGGTAGATCATGCATATATAGATTGAAGAATGAGGGCGACAAGACGGATCCTTGTGAGACTCTGTTTGCGAAGTTTCTAATGTTAGATGACTGACCGGCAAATTATACATGTGCATATCAGCCTGCTAGGTAGTTGGCAAACCACCTTTTTGTATTGTTGTGCACGTTTCTGTTATAGATTTTGTTTGTTAGGTGGTGGCGAGGGATGGCATCAAAGGTGTTACTAATGCCGAGTGTAGCAAGTCATTTTCAGTGTTGTGGTCTAGCGAAGTTGATTCCGTCAAAAGCTCTTTGTGTAAAGTCTGCAAGAAGAGTGTTTGTGGAGTGTAGTGGCCTGAAGCCATGTTGTGTTGGAGCTAGTGGTAGAGCGTGTGTTCTAGTTTGAGGCGTTCTGAGACTTTGGAGGGGGTGCAATGGTGTATGATGGGGCGGTGTGAGGAAGGTAGCGTGGGGTCTTTGTTAGGTTTGGGGAATGTAATGATCCTTCCAGATGTCTGGTATTGTGTTGTGTGAATAGCTGGAGCGCTTGAGATTGTTGATGACCTGCTTTATCAGGCTGTTAGTGAAGGGTGCATAAATATATATATATATATATAGTCTCACAAGGAAAAGGAGAACCAGCATAGTAGCGAAAATCTTTATTGTCTTTATTGGGTATCAGCCGTTTCGGAGAAATCATTCTCTATCTTCAGTGGATATCAAATAGATGAAATGTTAACATATACAAAACAAATAATTACCTATGGATATGAAATGTAAAACACTAAGGTTCAGATGAATATGAACCGTTAAGAGCTAAACATAATTAAAAAAAACTATATATTAAGAGAAGAGCGTTAAGCCAAACTTAGACACATAAAGAGGGTATATAATAAAGTACGAAAAGAAACGGAAGGATATTTACTGAGCAAAAAGCGGTGTCGCAGTGGCCGTGTTGTTCAGGCTGGGCTTTAATTTATTTATATTGATAGATTCTGAGGTGATAAGGTCATAGCGTGAATGGCATGTGGTTCCTCCAACGCCGCCCATCAAATTCAACTTTAAGAAAGCAGACTGGGGTGCCTTCTCTAGAATCGCTAAATTGGATATTTCGTGGGGTGACATTTATGACAAGGTAAATCACGTTCAGACTTGCATTTTACACGCAGCCGAGGTTGCTATTCCTAAAACTTCTACAGTCAACACGAAACATAGAGTTCCGTGGTGGTCACCGGACTGCCGACAAGCGCTCACTAAACGTAATAGACGATACAGAATTTTTGATAAACAGCCCTCGGACGACAACCTCATTGCTTATAAGAAACCTAGGGCTGAGGCAAGGGGAGTCATTCGATCTGCAAAGCGTAGTGCCTGGCGTTCTTATGTGTCCACGGTGAATCAGTTCACGCCGCTTAAAGACGTCTGGTCCACAATAAATGTACTTAGCAACAAGTATACCCGTTCACTCATCACCACTCTTAGGGTGGACGATAATATCATCGATGATCCCCTGGACGTTGCCAACACGCTTGCCAGGCATTTTGCGGATGACAGCAGTTCGGCCAACTACGATCCCCGTTTTTTAGATCATAAGCGGCAGGCCGAACTTCAAAATTTTGACTTTCCCACAGAATACATAATTTGTGATTACAACTGTGATTTTACGATGAAGGAACTTCTCCTTGCCCTAAGATCCTGTAAAGGTTTGAATCCAGGTTCTTCGCAAGTCACCTATGGTATGACTCGGCATCTTAGTCCGGACAACCTGACTAAGCTGTTAGCATTGTACAATGAGATTTGGACGTCTGGAACATTTCCAAACTCATGGCACTTTGTGCAGGTCATACTGATCCCGAAGACCCCAAGTCGCCTTACATATCCTAAGCTGTTTCGCCCTATTGCGTTGACGGAGTGTCTATGTAAGCTCTACACCATATCTTCACCTTATATCACCTTGGATTACGCCCTCTTAATGACGTCTCACCATACATTATGAATCTTACAAAACTCTTAACCAAACCCTGTCAATATTACATAACAGGGTGTGGTTTAAACCCTCAATCATACCCAAAGTAGACGTGAAACACACCCCGATCACACACTATCCACATCTCGATCACGTGATAGTGGGTAGGAGTGATTTGATGATACCAGTGATGATGATACTGATTCCCATGACCTGTTCCTCTGAAAGGTCAACTGAATACATTCTGTCTTTTCCAACTCTATGTTCAGCGGTTGTGCTCCCCTCTCGTCCCCCCCTACCCCCCAATGAACCCCACTACAATCATCACCACATACACACAAATAACGGTACTAAATATTGCCAATGTGGTATATCCATCATTATCGCCACTATTGGTGACTCTTGACTTAAGGTGCGTCCACACTGGCAACATTTGGTCGTCAGACAAGTCGGAAACAATGTTTCAAACTCAGTGTTCGTCATTGTGAGACATTACAACAATGTATGCAACAATGTTTGAATGAATGTTGGCAACAGGAGTCGACTTGGTGAGGATGTCTACACTTGGTCTGTGTAGATGGGAAGATCATGTCAGCGTGCGAAGACGCCTTGGTAGCAGCTGCTGCTGTAGTTATTTTGTAAAAAAATAGGTCTGTGTCAGGGAAAATAGGGCCAGTTTCCTCATCCCTTAATCCAAGAAGAAAAATATTGTATACCAGTATTTCCAATGGTATAATGTTTTATGTGTTCAAAGTATTACATTGCATTTCTGTAAAAAAATGTAATGTCATTGGCCGGGTTGGTGCTAGGGGGGTCTTGTTTGTACCATTTTTCTAGGTGGTTTTTGATGGCATTGGTGATGTCAGTGTTGGAAACTACATGTCTTCCGACCACACAACAGACGAATCCATTATGAAAGAAATAATTAACAAAAACGTCCTCCCCACCAACCCTGACAATAAAATCAAACTTATTATTTACTACAAATCTCATAAGACCTCCAACCTTGTCCTCCGTAACCGCCCCATTTCCACCAACAACCAAACGAAAGACGATCATGTGATATACCAGCATATTTGCACCTCTGGGGACTGTGGACCCCTATCCTATGTTGGAATGACACAGACTCGCCTTTCCCGTCGACTAACCCTCCACCTTCAATCTGGCGCTATAAAAGATCACTATCAAGCCCCCCACCATCTTGCCCTAACTCGCGCCGACCTAGACAAACAAACCACCATACTCGACAAAGAATCAGACCCCAGAAGACTAGCTATTTTAGAAGCTCTATACATCCAAACACTCAACCCCAGCATCAACAACCAAACACAAGACCTTCAAATTCTTCCTTCAGGCAAACGCTACAGGCATGCTGCCCCCCCTCCTCCCGCCCGCGCCCCGCTTCCTTACGCCCCCACGCTCAGCACACAACTGACAACACCAACCAATCACAGTCACCCACAGCCAACAACCAACCACCGATAAGATTTAGTGCCCGTCTCGCGAACAGGCTACCTTCCACCAATGAACAGCCACCACACACCCAGTAGCTCCGCCCACCTCCCTCTACTTGATCCTCGAATTTTGTATAAATAAGATGCATTGTCCCTATTCTAACCATTATTATTCCAACAACACCTCGACTCATTGCAAACCTCCAGCCTGACACCTTCGCTGAGCCTCTACCATCAATGCCAATGATCTACGACCAGCCCGTGTACGACCAGCTTGTGATCAAAAGCCCTCCAAGGAAATTCGTCCATCTGAAGAAATCCAGAATGCTGCAACTCTACAACTAAGAACCCCAGGATTAAGCAAGGTGGTTAGCCCACCATCTTTCATCTCTCCAACTCTTCATACTCACCACTTTACCTTCAACTTCAACCTCTACTTTCTACACTTGTGGGACTCTACCTCACAGTTACCATCTTCTAACCATTACCTCTCCATTCCCTGAAGATGCAAGATGTTTACTTGTGAAACGTTGGATCCACCATGAATTTTGCTAACCTTTTGTACCTCATCTCTGAACCCCAGAGGAAAATTGTTAGAACTGATGAAAGCTGTAACAATAAAATCCTGAATGCTGAAACCGCTATTGCTTTTAACCTTGTCTGTTTAAAAGAGAATCTATTACCTGGCTATACTAACATATATATATATATATATATATATATATATATATATATATATATAGGCCTATATATATATATGCCTATATATATATATATATATATATATATATATATACAGTATATGAGGAATATAATGACCAGTGAGGCAGCGAACAAAGTGTTTATTTTCATATCAGGCGTTTCGACATAAGACTAGGATTCCCTAAGGACCAACCTATCTCGAATATATATATATATACTGTGACCAAGGAGGAATGGTCATAACTTTGAGAAATGATAAAAAAGGTATTCTAAGCCTAAAATGTTATAGAAGACATATTCCAAATCTCAAGCAGCATTGAGATATTGTATGTTGAAAATGGTATTTTCCTATGTATTTCCCCATAAGGGTGGCCTAGCTGTCCTAGTGCCTAGCATACCTTTACCTAACTGCTTACTGCAATTATTTGACCATGTTATTATAAAGATATCATTCTGTAAGTTGCAAAATGATTAAAGACATATTAGCTCACTTACAGTGATCCGAGGGAGTACACTACATAAAACCTTCAATATATTTTTAACGGTTGAGATTTGGTCTTCCTGTTGTAGAAAATGTTATGCTTAGAATACCTCGTTTTACCATTTTCGAAAAATATGACCTTTCATCCTGAGACACCCTGTATATATATATATATATATACAGTATATATACAGGGTGTTTTAAAACAACACTGCCAGAGTATGACGACCACATTGATAAAAAAATATAATACACACATTTCTATTCTATTTTTACCAAAAATATATTGTAACGGAGATAAATGGTTATTTAGAAATTTAGCAAAACAGGGTTCTATCTATCTATCTATTGCCTGACGCCGTGATCCCCGAAGGGGTGGCCACGAACGAACCACCCCCATGCACCTCTGTCCCCAGTCAGTCGACGCCCCTCCCCCCAACCAGCACCGCCTTCGTTCATGTACTTCCTCACTCCATCCTTCCACCTCATATTCGGTCTACCTCTCCCCCTCTGTCCCTCCACCTCGCTCTCGTACACCCTCTTAGTCATTCTCTCGCTTTCCATACGTTCCATATGGCCGAACCATCTCAAGTTGTTCCTTTTCACACTTTCCAGCACATCTACCTCCACACCACACCTCCTTCTTACTTCCTCATTAGTCTGTCTATCCCTCCATGTAACTCCGCACGCACTCCTTAAGTAATTCATTTCCACTGCTCTCACTCTTGATCTGAGTCTCTCAACCAACGTCCATGCTTCGCTTCCGTAAGTCAGTGTCGGGATTACCACACTGTCATGCAAGGACTTCTTCACTTCCATACTGACCACCCTATTTCTTGTTACTGCTTTTAGCGTTCCTACAACCCTCTTCCCCTGTTGTACCCTCTCCCGCACCTCTTCATCCATAGTCCCATCTTTACTTAACACACTGCCCAGATACTTAAAAGAGTTGACGATCTCCATAGCCTGACCGTTCAGCTTCACCTCACACTCTGTGACTTCACCCCTTTCGAAGACCATAACCTTGCTCTTCCCCGTATTTACCTTCAAATTCCGTTTTTCGCACACTGTTCCAAACTCATTTACCAGACCCTGCAACTCCCATTCATTATCACTCATCAGAACTGTATCATCCGCAAACAGCAGTATAGGTAGGTTCCACTCAATTCCCTCCCTTTTTCTGAGCTTCTGAGTTCTGAGCTCAGCATAAAACATATGATACATAATATGAATGATTACCAAGTAAAACAGGTAAAGAGGAGATATCTAATGACCTAATCACATATGAATAATTACAAAATCAAAGTAACATAAAATTGGTAATGATATTTTGCAATTAGAAGAAAACTGCTAAGTATTATAATCCAAGTAGCGTAAAAAGATATGCACCATTTGTAACGATGACCAAGAGGTAAAATAATGAATCTCAAGTCTGGGTCAGGTATCCGAACACTGCTATAGGTAATTTAATCGTTCGTGAAACTGTTTGAATGGGAAACAATTGTTCCTGCGCAATTTACTGTTTCAATACAAATACCTCATTACGTTACTAGTATCACAGAGTACTAGCAAAATATGTCTTATCAGTTTTATGGTTGAAGTTTGACGATTTTACGTAGCTGTAGACATACAAGTATACGGTGTTCACTAATGAATATTTAAAATCATCTAATGGTACCCAAAACAAACAATTTACGTCACTTGGACTTAACGAGTATAAAATAACAAAGGCAGAGACACACCTAAATAACGACAATCCATATTTATGTGATATTATAAGGTAAATAAAATCACTATGACAGAAGAAGATAGCACCATGGCCGGGCAGATGATTAAACACATGAGAAGATTCGTTATGACTCCAAAGCTTCGAAGAAAAACTCGAACTGGGATGGGAGGCAAGAGGTAGGCTATTTGGGGGGGAGGGGGGACACTAGCCCATGTTCGGATTATAGCTCATACCTGGGTGTCACTAATTATTTTACACTTTGCGGTTTAAATCATTAATGGTATATTATTTTGCATTTTGTCCTTAGATAATCTTCTTCGTTATTGTATTTACTAATAATATTAGCAGATGAGGTCTGGCAGTGTTGTTTTAAAACACCCTGTATATATATATATATTTATATAAGGTAAAAAGACTGCCAGCCAATCAACACGCTCCCTTTAACCTTCCCTTTAAACCATCTGAGTTTGACAGTGGACTCTCGCTGTAAACATGCCACACCTTCCCGGCCGACCAATCAGAAGCCTCCGTTTTCAGAGCTGACAGCTACGTGTCCAGCTTCACCTTTAAACTTGCTCTCGCTCTTTCCATAGGCCGTTTCCTCTGGTTGCAATAGGTCTACTGCATCAGTGCCAGCCCTATACTCACGTAAGCCACTAAAAGACATTTGCAACCAGCTTCCAGGAACTTATTATTTAGGGAAAAGAGTTGAAGCGAATGAAGGAAATATTCAAGCCGCGCTGCCAAAGCAACGTCTGGCCGAGCGGGGGCGGCTCAGCCAATCACAGCGCCGGAAAGCAGGAGGCTGGGCTATATCAAGGGGCTGGGAGAAGCTGCAGAGTTCATTCACCTCTCGGACTTCACTGGGCTAACTTCTTGCAACCCACATTCTCTCCCTCGCTTGGGCACCCATGGAAACTTGGATCCACTTGTTCCAGCCTTCCAGCCCTCTCCTATAGTTCTAGTATAGCCCAGCCCTCCCCTACTAGGCGGATACACCTTCAGTATCCGGCCGCCTGTCGTCACATCACTGGCTTGCACACCTACAGCCAAGCGATTCAAGAGGGACGACAAATAGTAGATGGGAGCGAAGATTTCGAGTTGAGCTATTGGCCGGCTCTGAGGTGGTGAAGTTGTTCCAGTAGATACCTAAGACTGTCTTATATTTTTAAAGGACCCATATTGGACCTGAACCAGATTTCGAGAAAGAGAGGAAATGCTTGACAAACCCAGTGGTTCCAACCAATAATGATTGATGTGTTCTTATAGGACAAAATAAAGAGAAAGATATTAGACTTATGAAAATAAATATAATGATGACGTGTTAAGAAAATATTAGTTATTCATGACAGAGAAGTCTCCATGCCGTTTAGCTATCAATAGTATAGGAACTTATAGGGCAGCAAATAAACATTCACATTAAAGTAAGAGGGGAAGATTCATAAATAGATAAGCAACTATACGGCTCAGGGGAATAAAGAATAGTTAGATCAGCTCTAGTTTGAGAAATAGATAAGGAGGACACTAGTCCGTATGATAAACTATATCTTTTTGTTATGAAGGAAACAGTGTCCATCATATTTCTACAAAGAATATTCCGTCGGTTCCGTGGTGAGCGATACGAGTATTAAGGACCTCGCTAGGCTACGACCCGCTTGCTCAGCCATTGTTTCCTAGCCTACTACATCCCAGCTAGACTTTATTCGCCTAGCAGACACCCGATTAAGATTATAAGCTCTTATGTTATGTATGCAGCATTTTTATTCACGTTGATTGCAAGCCTTGGTTGTTGAGTTGCACAACCCCAGCAGGCTTTTGCGTTGCCTGAGGAAGTACTTCTTTTGTTGTTGGAGATAATACTATTGCGCATTTATTATTATTCCCGTGCCAGTTAACACTATGTCCATTCACTTGTCATATCTTGTTCCTGCTCTATATAACAATTCAAAATCCGATTCGATCATCTTAAGCAGCATCAGACTTTCTGCAGAAGATTCCTGCTCGATGCTTTAGGACTTTCGTTCACTTTCTTTATAGGAGTGACAGTTTATTATTGTTTAGAGTAACTTTAAATATACCTTCTTGTTTGCATTAAATCATTTCAGTGACTTAATTAAGCTCTCTATCCTTTTCCTTGTATATATTATTAACATAATTGTATGTTGTGATCAGGCTGTATCAGAGATCATCAGCCTGTAGTAGTAGTGCATTTATACCGAGTTATAGGATACCCCGTTATCGCTGATTTAACTCTGGAGGGTATAGGTGTTTTTTTGTGCGCCGGCATTATAAGTTCGAGGGTTGGATCTAGTGTTTCCGTTGTGGCTGTGTGACTTTCTAATCCAATGATTAAGAGCCCTTGTTTTATAAGAGTCCCGGTCGTAACAAATGGCGACCTTGCTTAGGATTTTGTGAACTTAGAGAAATATTGCAGGAGTGTTGTGGTCATTTGTTTTTTTGTTTAAAGGAATATAGTGGACACAGATTTTGTTTTGGCAAGTAGTATAACACTTAAGAGTCTTCAAGCATTTTTGAGTGAATAGTGCTACATAAGAGTTTAGGTACTTCTCTTGTTTTTTTTATAAACGTTGAGAATTTTCGGTGGACACTATGTCGGACGACGGATCAGTGTACAGTGAGGACACAGTACGGGAAACAGACTCTGAGGTGCAGCAGCGGGGTTTGTCCGAAGGCATTAGAGTTATAACTAGTGAGGAGGATGCAAAGAAGTTTCTGGAGATACCTATTACTTTTGACCGGGTGTCGGAGATTGATCGGTATGGTCTCCAGTGTTTGGCCTCGGTCATTATTGGGGCATGTGGGCACTAGCAGCATGTCGAGAAGTGACCTGGTGGCCTGTGTGCTCGGCAGGGTGAGTGGGGCTTCGGGTGGAGCGGGAGCTGGGGCACCTTCGGCCCAGCCCTCATTCCACTTGACTCTTACCATGGCGCCCCCTCGGGCTCCGGAGCTGGGTACGTTCCCGCAGGCCGATAGTCACTGGCAGCGTGGTTTGCACTTGGGTGAGTCTCCAGTTGTTGCATCTCCTCCTCCTCAAGGTTTGACTCCAGATATGCTCTTCCAGCTTGAGATGGCTAAGATGCACCTGCAGCAGCAGCGGGAATCTGAACAGCAGCAGCAGCGGGAATCTGAGCAGCAGCAGCGGGAGTTTGAGATGGCTAAGATTCAGGCTGAGGAGAGAAGGGCCATACGTGAGGCTGAGCTTCAGTCTGAGGAGAGAAAGGCGAAGTACTGTGCAGACATAGATCTTGAGAAGTCTAGGGTGGAGTCGACAGGGCAGCGTCTCGGTTCTGGGAATCGAGGTCTTGATCAGTCTTTATCGCACCTGCTCAAGTTGGTCCCTGTATTTGATGAATCGGGTGTCACTGAATTTTTCATGCGTTTTGAGAAGAAGTGCCGGGAGCACCAATGGCCCGAGGTTAAGTGGGCAGCCCTTGTTTCCTCTAGGTTGGTTGGCAAAGGACTCAAGGTATATGATGCGTTGCCTTTGGAGTCGTGCATCGATTATGAGGTATTGAAGGAGGCTGTCCTGCGGGCATATGAGTTACAACCAGAGACTTACAGATTAAAGTTCAGGGGTGTAACGAAGGGTCGTGAGTGCACCTTTCTTGAGCATGCCCGGGATCTGTCTGATGCATTTAGAAACTGGCTGCGTTCTGAGAGGGTATCGACGTTTGAGGAGTTGAAACAGCTGGTGCTTCTAGAACAATTTTTCAATTGTACGGGCGGCGATCTGACGTTGAATCTTTAAGAAAAGAACCCGAAAACTCTTCAGGAGGCAGCTGAGATGGCCGACCTTCGGTTATCTTTGATTCGTGGGTGCGGTCTTGCACAGAGAAGTGATGCAGGCAATAAGGAGCGTAACCCTCCCCCTCCCCGAAACACTGATACACATAATTACACTAAGAACAAGAGCAACGACACCAAAACTGACCATAAACCTAGTACCGTCCCGTTTAGCAAGGGTCCGGGCCCTTCCCCACCTCAAGGGAAGCCCAAGGGGGAGTTAGAGTGTTTTCATTGTCATGAGAAGGGGCATTTTGCAAGAGCCTGTCCAAGCAAGCTACCTAATGCAGTTGTGTCTTTGGCTCGCAACATTGGGGTGTCCCCGAAGTCGTCTTGAGTTTGCCCGGGGTATAACGTCAGAGGCTGGGACACAGCCAGTGGAGAAGAATCCGGAAGGCTCGAACCCTATCCGCGATGTCTTTTGCGACCATCGAGGGCGTGGCTGCGTGAAGTGGGCTGGTAAGAAGCAGAGTTGAGCTGTTGCGAGGCACGGGTGCCTCTCAGACTTTGATGAAGAACTTTACTGGTAGACCAATAAACGCGGCACGGGTGGTTGTGGTGCAAGGTATCAATGCTATCAGGTCATACCTGTTGGTTAGGATGGAACTGGAGGTAGATGGTGTGACACAAGAGTTAGATGTGGGAATTGTGGAGAACTTGCCTGTTGGGGGCGTCGGCCTCCTTCTCGGCAACGACTTTGCGGTGCCTCTTCTGAGGTTTCACCCTTAGTCGTTGCCGAGAAGCCGGCCAACGTGAGTAGGGAGGAACAGGAGTGGGTAGAGAAGTGTCAAGTACAACCTATGTCGTGCGTTGTTACAAGATCTCTTGCATCCAAAGTGTCACAGCCTATTCGTCGGTCTTCTGATCAACGGAGGAACGGTCGGAAGAAGACGGCTAATGTTGGTAAAAGTTTGGAGAGTTTAGTACCAGCAGCGCTTCTTGGCGACTCCGTATTGGCACCATTGTTGGAGTCTGGAGAAGCCCCAGGAACTGTCACAGCTAGTGAGGAGGTAGGGCAGGAAGAGACTCCGAGGCAGCAACGTTACACACAAAAAAGAGTTGCTCAGTTTGATATTGGGGGAGGACTTGGGTTGCTTCGGAAGCATCTAGACAGGTTGCTTCCCTCAGATATTTGTAAACTGCAGTTGGAGGATCCGGAAGTTCAGAAGTGTGGTAATGGTGCTGTCGAGATCAAACACGAGGACGGGGAAACATGTCATGTGAACCTGTTGGAGGAGTTTGTGAGGCAACCACCTGAGCAGCCTACTGTCCCTGCGTTGGTCTGCAGCGGCCAAGGTGGAGAAGGAGAGGGGGGCAGTAGGGCACAGGTGGAGGAGAGGTGGGCGACGAGGTTGGACATGGTTGTCAGGTCAAGGTCGACCCATGGCTGCCAAGGGTGGTGGTCAGAAGGAGGATATTGAGCAGATTGGTGAGGTTGGCTGAGGAGTGGATGTGCCCGGTCGTCGCATAGCCTCCCAATGCTACTCTAGTCGAATGCAACAGCCCTACCATAGACCGACTGTATCTGGCCATGTCGCTAAAAGCGGTGATGCTGCGCAGGCAGATGTAGTCGTAAGGTATGCGGGGGTCCGCATGTACGGTATCGGCGGGGAAGCCTTAGCAATAATGAACTATGGGAGTGACTGCACAGGTGGTACTGATTGTCCCTCTCATGACCTGGCTGTTCTAGGGACGAAGGTGGAGAAGGAGGGAGACTACAGGTTAGAGGCTGCAGTCTCGGCTGGGTTGTGGGAGGGCACAAGGCATGTTGTTCTGCGAGATAAGTTGTTTACTAGGCTGTGGCAGTGCATCCGCAAGTTTGTTGCTTCTCCAGGCCTGATGTACGGGGTAGAATCCGACATGGAGGCTGGAGACAGTGCTAGGCTCAGTTTAATTCCCTACCGTATAAATCCTGCTCAACACCCTGTCGTGAAAACAGAGCTAGACGACATATGGAAAAAGGGTCTGAGGGATAAAGGATATTGTGAGTGGTCGTTGCCAGTGAGTTTGCAACCGGAGTTGAGTGGCAAGATCCGTGTGTATGGTGATTGCATGAGTGTGGAAGCATTATCCCTGACAGACCCCTATCCATTACCCCAGGGTCTGAGGGATAAGGAATGTCGTGAGTGGTCGTTGCCTGTAACTTTGCAACCTGTGTTAAGTGGCAAGATCAGTGTGCGTGTTGATTGCAAGAGTGGGTGTGAATTATCCCTGACAGACGCCTACACCTTATCGAGAGTTGACGACTCCATAGACCGCATCGGGGCTGCATCGCTAATCACGAAGGTAGAACTAGTGAAAGGTTATTGGCAGGCCCCGTTGCTGGAGAGAGCGAAGAGAAATGTCAGTCGTGTGATGAACTGGGCAGGTTATCAGTGTCAGGTGTTGTTGTGCTGCCGGAACACAAGTTGGATGTTTGGCATGCTAAGGGCACTGATAATGTTTTGGCTGATTGTTTGTCACAGGAGGGTTTGTTTGCAGGAGAACCCTCGCCGTTCAGTCAGTGTGTGTTGAGAGTGGAGAAAAATCAGGCTTGCCCCTGTAAGTGCAGCCGCCAAAAACATATTAAAAATTAAAATTCTATAAAAACTCTTTCTTTAATAGTTAAATTTTGTTTAAGTATGTTATAGCTGAAGTTCTGAGTCGAACCTGTACTTCCCTCAGAAGGCTGGGCTAGTAGAAGCTCGCTCTAGGAGCATAGCAGTATGAATTAAGCTATTGTGTTGGGAGGGGTTGTAAAAAAAAAAATTATTGATGAGAACTGAGCTTTGCCTTCTTTGTTGCGAGGTGATTAGGGGTGGCTAGTCTTATCGGCGTTCTGCTTGTCAGATATGGAGCTCATGGTTGAGCGTCTAATATCTTCACGGGGATGTGATGCCTGCAGCTTAGCAGAACGCCACGCGGGCTCAGCTGCTCGCTTGGCCACTCGCTAGGGCAATGTATTTGGCTACAGTCTATCTACAATGTTGTACTTTCTTTCTTGTGAATCGTCATGTCACAGGCAGTATAGAAGTGGTCTTTGTTTTCACCTGTGACAAGGGATTATATTTTATATCATCAGTTATAAGTTTAATGTAGAAGACTGAATGATACAGGTAGAGAGTGTGAGTGAGTAAGTACAGTAGGTGGTGGGGTGGTAGTGTGTGCGTGCGTATGCACGTCTTGCCTCCCTCACTCTGAGGCTCGCGCGCGTGCTTTCTCACGCCCCTTGATTGGCTGGTGGTTCCTGGCGCCTTTTGGAGGCCTGCTGCCTTGTGCCGTATCGGCCTGTGATTGGCCGACCACCATGCCTTTGTGTGATCCTGAGGGTCCCGAGGAGCTACCTTCCTTAGAGCTTGCCTCACCAGCATACCCTTCATATATCCCTTGCTACCTGTCCCCGACTTCTACCTATAGAACACTTTCTCTCTCTCTCAACTTCTTACCTCTCATTCTTTTAATCTATTTAATATCATAACTCCCCTTTGGTTCTGCACGATTTCATATATCGGCCATCGTATTATATGCTGAAGCTCTCCGATATTACATGTTTAGTTAGGCATTTTGGAGGGGTTACCATTTTGTCTGTAGAGGTTCGACACACTCACAGTGTCTCCCTACCTTGTTCTTGGTTGTCTGCTGGGCTATTTAATTCTAGACTGGGGTGAGGCTATTGTTGTGATTTCCGATGTGTACCAGGTTTTGATGAACCTGTACAATCGCAACGGATACGTGGGAAGCCTAGGTGGTCATTCTGACTGTGTACCTTGTGAGTTTAGCACGGTGTTGCGAGTGAGGGCTTTTGCCTCTGATACCCAACACTGTGCTAACTCGATTTGCTTTGACTTTGAGAGGGTCGCCAGGAGAGAACCAGATACTAGCGATCTGGATCTCTCAAGAGAGCACCCCGTCAATTAACATAATTTGGCCATACAGTCTTAAGGACCTCGCTAGGCTACGAGCCGCTTGCTCAGCCATTGTTTCCTAGCCTACTACATGCCAGCTAGCCTTTTTCGCCTAGCAGACACCCGATTAAGATTATAAGCTCTTATGTTATGTATGCAGCATTTTTATTCACGTTGATTGCAAGCCTTGGTTGTTGTTGAGTTGCACAACCCGAGCAGGCTTTTGCGTTGCCTGAGGAAGTACTTCTTTTGTTGTTGGAGATAATACTATTGCGCATTTATTATTATTCCCGTGCCAGTTAACAATGTATGTCCATTCACTTGTCATATCTTGTTCCTGCTTTATATAACAGTTCAAAATCCGATTCGATCATCTTAAGCAGCATCAGAAGATTCCTGCTCGATGCTTTAGGACTTTCGTTCACTTTCTTTAATATAGGAGTGACAGTTTATTATTGTTTAGAGTAACTTTAATTATACCTTCTTGTTTGCATTAAATCATTTCAGTGATTTAATTAAGCTCTCTATCCTTTTCCTTGTATACATTATTAACGTAATTGTATGTTGTTGTGATCAGGCTGTATTAGAGATCATCAGCCTGTAGTAGTAGTGCATTTATACAGAGTTATAGGATACCCCGTTATTGCAGATTTAACTCTGGAGGGTATAGGTGTTGTTTTGTGCGCCGGCATTATAAGTTCGAGGGTTGGATCAGGGTTACCGTTGTGGCTGTGTCCCTTTCTAGTCCAATGATTAAGAGCCCTTGTTTTATAAGAGTCCCGGTCGTAACACCAGGTAAAAGACTCCGTTAGCACCATTCTTTGACAAGGTGCTAGGATTCAAGGATTCTGAGTTAGTGAACTTTCCCAAATGCTTTTATGTGAGGAACGGTATCCTAATAAGAAAATACAGACTTCCTAAAGTACCAGCTAATGAAACTTGGCAAGAATACCACCAAGTGGTTATACCTACTATGTTCAGATATCTTATCATATCAGTGGGTCATGACCACAGTGGTGGACATTTAGGTGATAACAAAACTTATACAAAAATCTCCAAGGATTTCTTCGGGCCTAAAATGAATCAATCTGTTGCCTACTACTGTAAAACATGTCATGGGTGCCAAATGGCTGGAAAACCAAATCAGCCAATAAAACCTGCACCATTAAATCCAATTCCAGTGACAGAGGAACCTTTCAGTAAAGTAATCATTGATTGTGTTGGTCCCTTGCCTAAAACACTCAGTGGAAATGAGTATTTGCTAACGGTTATGTGTTCTACTACTAGGTATCCAGAGGTTTTTCCATTGAGGCGAATAACTTCCAAGAATATCGTGAAAGCCCTTAGTAAATTCTTCACTCGGTATGGAATTCCTCGTATTGTCCAATCTGACCTAGGTAGCAATTTCACTTCCAAACTTTTCAAACAAACTATGGATGAGTTGGGAGTGCGCCAGTACCATTCCACAGCCTATAGACCAGAGTCCCAAGGTGCATTAGAACGCCTACATCAAACTCTCAAGTCAATGTAACAAAGTATTGCGAGGAAAATAATGCAGATTGGGATGAAGATATTCATTTTGTGTTGTATGCTGTAAGGAGTAGTGTACAAGATTCCCTTGGTTTTTCACCTTTTGAGTTGGTGTATGGTCATGAGGCTAGAGGTCCTCTTAAAGTTCTAAAAGAAACTTGGTTAGATACACTTCCAGTAAACCTCTTCTTACCTATGTTCATCAGTTTAGACAAAGATTAAAAACTACTATAGAACATGCAATGAAAAACCCGAAGGATTCTCAAGTAACAATGAAAGACAATTTTGACAGGAAAGCTGTTGCCAGAGAGTTTAAGCCAGGTGATCTTGTGTTAGCCTTTCTGCCAATGCCTAAGAAACCTTTACAAAGTAAGTTTCATGGTCCTTATGTGATAAAACGAAAGACCAGTAATGTAAATAATGTCCTGAAAACTCCTGACAGACGAAAGGCAGAGAGACTAATACATGTGAACCTGATCAAGCCATACTTTGTAAGAGATCCTGGCAATGATGCCCCTGTATTGAACGTGGATGTAGCAAACTCTGTAATTGCGGATGAAGAAGATATTTCTTTGCCCTCGGACACGAAATTGCAAAACTCTGATTTCTTGTCTAATCCTCATCTAAAATTCCAGCATTTGCCGCCTGACCAGAGTGGTGACTTGGAATCCCTGCTTAATGAGTTTCCACAGCTGTTTGGCGGTGTTTCCCGGCAGTGCCCTCTGGTTGAACATGATGTGGTGTTGGTCAACGGTGCACGTCCCATCAAGCAGCATCCCTACCGCGCCAGTCCATGGAAGCGGGAGGCCCTGAGGAAGGTGCTGTTCCTGATGAATAATGGCCTGGTGGAGAAGTGACAGCGAGTGGGCTTCACCATGCCTGTTAGTGGACAAGCTGGATGGATCGTTCCGGATGTGCACTGACTACCGCCAGGTTAACCAACTAACCTGTCAGGACTGCTACCCTCTTCCTTGGATTGACGACCTTATCGACCAACTGGGGGACGCCAACTACATTACCAAGATCGACTTATTGCGTGAGTACTACCAGGTCCGGCTGACTGAGCGTGCCAAACGAATCTCTGCGTTTGTCACCCCTGACGGCTTATACCACTACACCGTCATGCCCTTTGGGATGGTCAACGCACCAGCAGCCTTTCAACGGCTGATTCATCGGGTGACAGAGGGACTCATCGGGGTGCAATCTTACTTGGACGATCTGGTAGTATACAGCAAATCTTGGGAAGATTATCAACTTCAACTGTGTGCCCTATTCTACAACCTGGCTGAAGCACACTTAAAAGTAAACTTGGCCAAGAGTGAGTTTGGACATGCCAACGTAATATTCCTGGGTCATGTGGTTGGGCAAGGTGAGGTTAGCCCAGTAACTGCCAAAGTGGAAGCCATTGCGTCACTGCCTGTTCCTCATGATCGTAAGGCACTAATGCGCTTCATGGGCATAAGTGGGTACTATCGGCGCTTTGTGCCCAATTTTTCTGACCTCTCTGCACCTTTAACAGACCTAGTCAGTCCAAAGAAGAAGTTTGTGTGGACTCGGGAATGCCAGGACGCTTTCGTGAAAATCCGTGCCCTTCTCACAAATGTGCCCATACTGAAATCTCCATAATTCACCAAGCCGTTTATCTTGCAAATAGACGCCAGTGATGTGGGAGCAGGGGCTGTATTGTTACAGTATAGCGAGAATGAAGTATTACATCCTGTTTGCTACGCATCCACAAAGTTCAAACCATATCAGAGACATTATAGTACTATTGAAAAGGAGTGCTTTGCATTATTGTTTGCCATTGATAAGTTTAATGTGTACTTGAATGGTTCTTGGTTTCTTATTGATGTGTTCACTGATCATAATCCCCTCAAATTTCTGCATAAGATGAAAAACTCTAACCAGCGTCTCATTAAGTGGGCTTTGGCATTGCAGCCTTACAAGCTGCACATTTTCCATATCAAGGGGAAAAACAATATAATTGCAGACATGTTATCTAGAACTTAGAATATTTTGATTTACAAAGTTTCCCTTATAAATCTCTTAATGGGGGAGGTGTTATGTATTGCCTTAATTAAAACTAATTGCTGGTGGAATAGAGTTAACTCATTAATAGTGGGTATATGTGACTATTTATTTGTACATAGGAAGGCCTTTAGGAAGTAAACTAACTTCGGGGAGTGTACTGTAGCCTACTTGCCAGACATAGTTTTCCGCAGGCCATAAAAGCCGGCAGATTGTGGCGCCAAGCGCACAAGTTACCTTGTTTAAGCATCTCTCTGGCAGACGTATGATTAGTCTTTATATAATTCGTGATTTAATGTTTTACTCTTCATTTATATATTTTAATGAAGTATTCTATATAATTATTAGTTAAGTTGTTTGATTGGAGAGCGAGTAGTTGTATTTTAGTCCAGTACGATAACTTTACTGACCATGCAAGGACTCTATAGAAAATAGGATTTGAGAAACGTCAGTTCTCCTCACGCCTCTGCTTCGCCAAGACCTCACCATGGGTCATCCTGAGAGTTTATCTTGCCTTGTATAACTATCTCTCTATAGATAAGTATAATTATTTTGTATTGTATGATTATGTTGTCTTGTGTGAATGTAAGGATAGATGTATAAAGTGTAATTTATATATAAATAACATCCATACTTTTAAATTTTCTTTTCATCCATACCTACCTTATTTATTTTCATGTAGCCTACTATCTTTCACTTTCAAATTAACTTAAAGATTTAAACACCTTAGATATTTGTGTGGTTCCTTACATATAAATCCTAAAGGATTTACGAAAGCATAAATTATTCTACTGACATTTAACGTAAACTTAATAATATCAATTATATGATTCTGATTGACTTGTTGTATAGCAATAGGGTAATATCATAATAGGGTTTCGCTGGAGGATAATATTAACCTTGCAGTCTAGTTTTGGGTGGTTAACTTCCATTCTTATAATACCACGGTGATAAGTTTTGTTGCCTTTTCATTGGAGTTAATCATTTATTCATGGTGTTGTGGGTTTGAGCCCTAGTCCATAACAAAAGTGCAAACAAACATGTTCACTCCCAAAATGCTGTAGACCTACTTATGAGAGGTGTGACATATCCATACACGCTACAACTTATATATTTAAGTTCTGATAGATTCGATAAAGCCTTAACGTCAATAAGCTTAGTGTGTGAGAGCGGAGTCGTTCCCAGAGTCCCCATAAGTTTGTAATCTCATTTACCATATTGTTCTGGCTGGTTTGTTTCCACTAACTTTCCCAGTTGCTTTGCCCTCACCCACTGTACCACATGATGGGACATCCACAAAGAACTGAAAAGATCATCCCAAGTTCTCATCAACAACGGATATTCCAACACTGAAGTTTCCGCCACCATCAAAAACCAATTAGAGAAATGGTACAGTCAAGACAACCCCAACCCCAATATCCCAGAGACCATCAAACTTTACTACCAGAAATATACAGTATATGTCTTCCGGCTATGAAACTGACAAGAAAATAATAAGGGAAATTATAAACAGAAATGTACACCCCACCAACACTGACAACAAAATCAGACTCACCATTTACTACAAATCACCTAAAACCTCCAACCTTATCCTCAACAACCGCCCCACCACCACCAGCAAGAGCCCGATGAGTAACGACCACGTCATATACCAACACATATGCAACAATTAGAACTGTGGAGCTCAAAAATACATTGGTATATCTCGTCGGCTAACTCTACACCTTCAATTTGCAGCTATCAAGGAACACTACAAACATCAACACCAACAAGACCTGAATTGCCCTGACCTAGAAAAATATACTACTGTCATCGATAAAGAGAATTACACAAGCCAACTCGCTATAAGCGAAGCACTACACATCCTATCTCCACAACCCATCATTAACGCACAAAGAGCGGGTGGTAGGGTATTTTACACTGTGCCGCCCAGTGGGGGGTTTTTACCCTAAATAGGGTTGTTTCCGTACTCATTTTCATGCATAAAAAAGACCCAGAGCGTAAAACAAGTATCTATCCCTGAAAGGGCGTAAACAGAGCTTTCCAATGACACCCGAACCATCCTTGTACGACCACTGGTTCTCTTGCAACGATCGTGCAACACAAGTGCAAAAAACCTAAAATAAGGTAATTTCCGTACATAATTCCCTGTGTAGCGAGTGAGAGATGGGGGACAAATGTGGTATACAGTTCAGTACGTCCACGGTGGTCCTGGGGAGCGGTCATAAGGTTACTACGCTCGTCGCACCGCTCAGCTCTCTCTCTCTCAGCAACATTACGTGCTGAAAATGGCACTCGACATATGTGGTGCACCGCCACAGTCCAAATTTATTTAACTCGACAGATGTCGTGCGCCGTTGGTTAAGGGTTAATAATCAAACACAAGACCTGCAAATACTCCCATCTATGAAAAGACACACTCCTGCCCTAGGATCCCCGTACCCTCACCTAGCAACGCGGTCTCGCCCCCTTGTTCATCGCTTATCACCCCTTCTCCTGTAGATGACTTGTGAACAAGTCGAAACGTCGAGGCCAGACCAGAACTATGCAGATCTACTCAACAAGATCCTTAACACCCTAAGAGCGGGTGGTAAGGTTTTTTACACCGAGCCGCTGAGCGGGCATATGCCACAAATATTCGCTCACTTTCGCTCGCCCTAGCGCCGTAAATATAGCTCAGATGCGAACGAAATGGCCAATTTTGGAACGAGCAACTCTTTGTCCCCCTATAGAAGTCTAGTCAGGACGGTGGAGCGAGTGTGGAGGGAGTGGGGGAGTGAGGAAGAGGAGGTACTTTTATGGTCTGTTTCCCGGGCGCGTTCGGATGTGTTCGCCGTGGCCTGACTTCGGTCTCCCGCGCGTCGACTTTGGCTGTCTATTCCTTAGTTTATCGGTATTATTTTCTCTTATTCTCCTTATTTCTATAGTCTCTCTCTCTCTCTCTCTCTCTCTCATGCTCGCTCTCTCACTCCTCGTCTGGCTCTGTCTCTCTTGCTCTCTCTCATCCCTCTATTCCTTCGTTATCTGTATTATTCTCTCTTATTCTCCTTATTTCTGTATTCTCTCTCTCTCTCTCTCTCTGTTTCTCTTCATTATTTTCTCTTATCCCTGCATTCTCTTCATTTGCTTGTAATATTTCTGTGTTATATCTTTTTCCCTCTTTCTTCACTTCAGTTTCTATATTCTCTCTCTCTCTCGCGCTCTCTCTCTCTCTCTTCCTCACCCGTATTCTCTTTATTATGTTCTCTTATCCCTCTATTCCTTTGTTATCTGTATTATCCTCTCTTATTCTCCTTATTTCTGTATTCTCTCTCTCTCTCTCTCTCTCTCTTGCTCGCCTTATTTGCAGGGAATATGTTTTGTTTATATATAATATTATTTCAACACGTTTCCAAATCACCCAAAGGGGTAGTGTTGACTCATTTTTGTTTTGTGGTGTTCCCAGGAGGTGTAATCCACATTTGTTTTTTATGTGAGTGAGGTAGGCAAAAGGCAGAACTTCCTTTAGCGAGTGTATGAACGTATGTATGAATGAATGACGTGGACCAAGAACCAGATGGATGAATGAGATTCGAAACTTATGGTGTAATGGGCGATGTTGCTGATGATGATGAATGCACTTGTGTTTGGGTAGTGTGCTTATTCCACCATATGAATGATTGAATGACATGAATTCCTGAGGTACTTTGAAATAGATGAATGAATGATTGAATGAATGATTGAATGACACGAATTCCTGAGGTACTATGAAATAGATGAATGAATGATTGAATGAAGTTATGAATGATTGGCAAGAAGGGAGGAGGTCTAGAAGTGTTCCAGTGTGTGTTAGTCGTTGTAGCAAGGAATAGCACAGAGTTCCACATCACACTGACTACACATGGACGTGACTTCCCTCCTTCTTCGGGGTCTCCTTGTCGTGTGACTGCAGATGTGGCACATCTTCTTTCCGGCCTGCCGGCCAGCTTCAACTTGTGCAGCTGTGCGGGTTACATGCACAAGCCTGTGGGTCGCGAGGTAGTCCCAGCACTCAAGGCGGCTGGGCAAACCGACGATCGCCCTCGGAACTGGTGCCGCACGTGTGGTTCCGTGCTTACGGAGGATGGCCTCGATGACTTCCTTGGCGAACAGCCTTAGAGAGCGCCTCTTTCCTGTCCGCGTCATCCACAGGTTGTATGCGTTCAGGATAGTGACATCAAGAAGATGGAGTACGACCTTCTTGTACCATTTACAGGTCTTCCTAAGGCAGTCAACAGCAGTGATTTGCATATCACTCTTGTCCACCAACTGCATGTTCACATTATACTCCAGAACAGCATCAGGGTTGGAGACAACAACTAGAGTCCTGTTGCCTGTGACAGGGTCCTGCTGGTATCTCCTCTTCCCGCTATCTCACAATGCGGACTTGTGGTAGGTGGAGAGGACATTGACTGGCCTTGTGTTGTGCCAACAAATAGCCAGTATGTTCTCACTGCTGCTCTTCTTCCGGATGATGTCTCCTTTCCGTGTCTTAGCAAACTTGGGCCAGTGTTTCCTGTTTGACCTAACAGTTCCACAGCTTCCTGTTCTCCTTGTAAGGAGATACCTGGCAAGGAGAGGAGAGGTGTAGAAGTTGTCCGTGAACAGGATACGGTTGGCATCTAGATATGGCTCCATCAGTGTCTTCACAACCGACCCTGAAAGACCCAGAGGGTCGTTCGGAATGTCCACATCAGTAGCGGTGTATATAATAAGGTCCAGCACGTATCCTGTCTCGCAGTCACACAGTACAACACAGAATTTGACCCCCAAGCGGTGACGCTTCGACGGAATGTACTGGCGGAAAGAGAGACGTCCACGGAAGAGGATCAAGGACTCATCAATCACGACATTCTGGAAAGGTTTGAAAAACCGGCGATACCTGTTCAGGAGGGAGGTCAGGAATGGCCGTATTTTCCAGATCTTGTCAGCGCCGTGTGGCGCAGTATTATCCACAAACTGCAAGCACGTCAGAATTTGCCTATACTGGTCCCTTGACATGTAGGTATTGAACACTGGCGTTGATATGACATCATGCATGACCCAATAATCCAACATGTTGTGCTTCTTCATGTGGGGCATGAGCATGGTGAAGGCCAAAAACACGAGGAGATCAGCGATGTCAATGGGTGTCCATCTCCGCATGTGGGGCGAGCTCATTTCTTCGGCGTGCTGGCGTCCATACTTGTTTGTCTCCGTGACAAAGTCCCCGAGCAATTGGTCGTCAAAGAATGCCCGGAAATAGTCATAAGGGGTATAATTTTCTGAGCAGGGAAAGGCAGGCTGGATGCCATTTGTTGTCTTGTCAAATATGGGTGGAACACCAGGCATATCCCTAGGCTGGCAGTCCTCCCACTGAAAGACAGGTGGCTCGTCACCCGGCCTCCTGCCCCTCCCGGCCCCTCGTGCACCTCCTCGGGCACCTCCTCGGGCACCTCCTCGTGCCCTTCCCCGGGCACCTTGCTGTGGCGGTCCCTGCTGTGCCGGTCCCTGCTGTGGCTGTCCCTGCTGTGGCTGTGCCTGCCCGCCATCAGAGTCGCTTTCCGGCACCGGAGATATCCTGGCTTCAGGCGAATCGGGAGAGCTTGGGCCGGCATCGCTTTCATCCAAATTCAGCCGACGCCTAGTCCTCCTCGTCCGCGCCATCTCGGGGGGGAGGAGCATCTGCAGCTGGTGTAGAGGTCGCTGGACCAGCTAGTGCATGGGCGGGGGTAGTTGGCATTGGCTCTACCCCCGAGATGTTGGTGAGCGGCATCTCTGGAAACTCTGACACGTCTCGCTGCCTGGATGGGGGGGGGCTGGCTGTGGGATCAATGACCTGGTGCGTTTTGCCGGTCTGGCACTGTTGCCTATGAAAAATGTGGGAATGGTATTTCTTATGAGGGATGAGCAGACTCCAACTTTATAACTAAGACATAATTTATTTGAAAGAGAGAGAGAGAGAGAGAGAGAGAGAGAGAAGGAAATGGTGAAGGGGAAAACAAACTGATACGAGAGAGAGAGAGAGAGAGAGAGAGTGAGAGGAGGAGGAATAAGACAAGGACATCTGTTTGGTGGTATTAGCCCGAGGGCGGAGGGAGAAAAACAAGATTAGAGTAGGGAGTGCCCTGTACATATGAGAGAGAGAGAGAGTGTGTCGTGATAATATAACAATTTCACAAATATATCATATATGATAAAATAATACATACATATGGTCCCCACAATCATATAATGCCAATCACAAATCTTCAATCTTTCGTTGCTTGTATTACCGTAAGAAATCTACCGTACGCCTGAAATGTACGCATATAAAATGCTTGCAATCAAAGTTACAAGCAATTTCAAAGTCACAAGCAATGATAAAAATTTATATTGTACACCACAATCTTCACCAAGCTTCGTTGCTTGTATTATCGTAAAGAGAGAGAGAGAGAGAGAGAGAGAGAGAGAGAGAGAGGAAGAAGACTGCTTGGTGGTAGTGCCCGGGGGCAGGAGATAAGAAAAAGGTGGTTAGGGAGTGCCCTGGACATCAGTGAGTCAGAGAAAGAGAGAGAGAGAGAGTGTGTCGTGATAATATAACAATTTCACAAATATATCATATATGATAGAATAATAAATACATATGCTCCCCACAATCATATAATGCCAATCACAAATCTTCAATCTTTCGTTGCTTGTATTACCGTAAGAAATCTACCGTACGCCTGAAATATACACATATAAAATGCTTGTAATCAAAGTCACAAGCAATTTCAAGGTCACATGCAAATATAAATGTATAAGAAAACCCACACCACAATCTTCATTGATTGTATTACCGTAAGAAATCTACCGTACACCCTGAAATATACGCCTATAAAATGATTGCAATCAAACTCGCAAGCAATTTCAAAGTCATATGCAAATATAAATGTATAAGAAGACCCACACCACAATCTTCGTTGCTTGTATTACCGTAAGAAATCTACCGTACACCCTGAAATATACGCCTATAAAATTATTGCAATCAAACTCGCAAGCAATTTCAAAGTCACATGCAAATATAAATGTATAAGAAGACCCACACCACAATCTTCGTTGCTTGTATTTTTTTTTTTTTTTTTTTTTTTTTTTTTTTTTAGAGACAATGAACGGAGGAAGGAAAAACACAGATAAAACAAAAAGGTCCATGTGCCTAAAGGCATCCTCCATTCATAAAATGTTTGTAACAACTGGATTTAAACATTTGTAGATTGTAAGATTGTGGAAAGCAATTCGAGGGAAGTGAATTCCAAAGAGTAGTAGCTCTGGGGATAAATTAATTCTGATAAGCAGAAGTTCTGCATTGTGGAGGAGAAAGTGTAAATTCATGGGCGCTCTCAGCTGCCCTAGTTCTACGGGGAAAGATGTGGAGAGGCGGCACAATTGAAGCAAGTTCCTCGGAACAATTGCTGTGAAAATATCTGTAGAATAATGCAAGGAATGCAACGTTTCTTCGTATGGATAATGTAGGAAGGTCCTGTGTGATTGCAGGGTTATTGATTAATCTAATAGCTTTATTTTGAATTTTGTCCAACTGCCTCAATGCAACCACTCCACTTCCACCCCACAGAGGTGAACAGTAATCCATCTGAGAACGCACATGACTTTTATATATTACGGCCAACTGCTCGTCAGTGAAGAATTCTCGAACTCTGTACAGGAGTCCCAGTGTTTTAGAGGCATTCTTAGCAATGCTTCTAACATAATGTGTCCAGCTCAAGTTAGTAGTTAATGTTACACCGAGAATGTCAATACTAGGGGAAGTGGGAATATTTACATCATTAAAAAATATATGGGAGTCAGTGAGATTCTGTCGGTTAGAAAATTGAATGTGCTTGGTTTTCTGTGCATTAAAGGAAACTAGATTCTTTTGTCCCCATCCATTAATTCTAGAAAGGTCCTGGTTCAGAGAAATTGCAGTGTTTATTTTTGAATTTATAAGATCGGGTTGGGTGAAAGAATTGGTAAATGTAAAGGAACTGTGGAGTGTTGAGTCATCTGCGTAGGAATGTATTGGATTATGAGTGGTAGATATGAGATCATTGATATGAATGAGGAACAGAATTGGGGCCAAAACTGATCCCTGGGGAACACCAGCATTTATTGAGTGAAATTGAGAATAAAGGCCATCTACCATTACACATATTTTTCTGTTATGAAGATAAGAAGAAATTAGTGGAACTAATGATGCAAGGCCATAGTGTGACATCTTCGACAATAAGGATCGATGCCAGACTCTTCAAATGCCTTTGATAAATCCAGTGCTATTGTATGTGTTTCACCATGTTGGTCTGTAGCTTGGTTGATTTGATGCGTAAGAAGGCAAAGCATGTCTGCAGTTGATCGACATCTCTAAAACCATATTGCCTATCACTGATTAATTTATTACTCTCAAGATGCTTAATTATGTGATTATTTAATATAATTTCAAAGACTTTACCAAGAGTGGAAGTTATAGCTATTGGTCTGTAGTTTGATGGATCTGAAGAGGCACCTTTTTTAGGAACTGGATGGATGTTTGCTTCTTTCCAGGGTACTGGGAAGCAGACGGAAATTTTTTGCCAATACAGGAGCGAGCACCAAGGAGCAATTCTTAAGTACTATTGGAGGAATTTCATCTGGACCAGGAGCCTTATCTACTGAGAGATTCTGCAAAATAGTTTTGACATGTCTGGTGTGGATCTTAAGTGAGGGAATTTCAGGCGAATTAAAATTAAGTACAGGGACATCTTGATTTATTTCATCTAAGGTTGAGTTGGTGGAGAAAATATCCGCAAGAAGGTTAGCTTTACCTCGTGGGTCACTTACAAGATTGCCAGTCGGAGATTTTAATGGTGGAATGGATGAAGCAGTAGTGAAGTTGGATTTAAATGAGTTAAGAGTAGACCAAAATATTTTGTTATCATTTGGATTATTTTGAAGTTTATTTGCCTGCTTGTGGAGAAAGTTTGATTTAGTTAGGTTTAATACAGTTTTGGCATGATTTCTGATGTTTCTAAAGTAATTAAAGGCTTCATGTGTTTTTGATCTTGTGTATGCATTGTAGGCTATTGCTTTTTGTTCAGTTACTCTAGCACAATTATGGTCAAACCATTTAGGTGAATTAGATCTTTTACTGTACTTTTGATGAGGAATAAAAGTTTCCATTCCAATTTTTACAAAATCTTGTATGTGGCTCAAGGTGGAGTGTGCATCATTAGAAAAGAAAGAGGTCCAGGGAATATTAATAAAGAAACCTTGAAGACCCTCCCAGTCTGCCCTATCGTAATGCCATTTAGTCACCAAAACAGGTTCAGAGTGGGAAGGTGTGGTAGGTGATAGACAGGTGGCCTGTATCAGACAGTGATCAGAAGATCCAAGCGGGGACCTCACTGTAACATCATAATTTTCTGAATTGGTTGTTAAAAATAAGTCCAGTAGGTGGGAATTATGATTTGGATTATCTGGTACACGGGTGGGTTGGTTGACTAGTTGAGTGAGATTAAATGAGTCTGCAAATAGCTCACATTCAAGACCAGCATCATCAGTCCTGGCTGAATGAGTGAGCCATTCAACATTATGGACATTAAAATCACCCAACATAGTGATTTCAGAAGAAGCATTTAAGTTGAGGACACTGAGTTGTGAGGACAGAGAATCAAAAAGACTTTGCTCTGGAGGAGTATTTGGGGAACGGTAGATGCAACATATGTATTTAAATTTACCAGCAGAAATTAATTTGTATATAGAATAATCAAAATAGGGACAATTGAAACTAGTAACCTCCTCCAGGGCAATTTCAGATTTTGCGAAGCAACATACACCTCCTTTAGGTCTGAAATTTTGGAGCAGTTGATAACCTGGAAAATTAAATCTAGACGTGTCAGATGTGGATATTACCGTAAGAGATCTACCGTATACGCCTGAAATATACGCATATAAAATACTTGTAATCAAAGTCACAAGCAATTTCAAGGTCACATGCAAATATAAATTTATAAGAAGACCCACACCACAATCTTCGCTGCTTGTATGACCGTAAGAAATCTACCGTACACCTTGAAATATACGCCTATAAAATGATTGTAATCAATCTCGCAAGCAATTAGAAATGTGCATTGTACTTACCAACACCCACACCAGTATGTTCGCCAAGGTCCTCGTCAGCATCTTCATACATTTGTTCACCAACGTCTTCAACATGCTGATCGCCCTCTTCCTCCTGGCCTTCAACATTTGCGGCCCGCAAATTATGTCGGCGGTGAAAACCTATGATCGGCATATCTTCATTGTCTTCGTCCTCCTCACTACCACCAGCCCTTCCAAGGTTTCATCCAACAACCTGTTAGACACTTCTGAAGAGTTCATCATCCGATCTAACTCCTCGGCGGTGAGCGGGGCCTCACGACTTGGCTGGCGCTACCCACTAGGGAGAGCGGCCGCCGAATCGAATACGGGCAAATTTTGTCTTTCCATCACGGCTGCTTGAGCGTCACCGACTCCTGGTCATGCGGTGGGGATGAGTAGGAGGGACCTAGTAGTACACCGCCTGACCACCAGGATTTGCTTTCCACTTAAATTAGGGCGGGAATTAACGCACAGACTTAAGTCGGGCCCCACTAGACAAGGGTTAAAAGCACCAGAGGAAAATTGCCAGAAATATTGAAGTAATAAATAGTATATATATTTATTGATATTCAGCTGAAATTGCTGCTTTCGTTAAGCTCGTATGTCTGCAAGAAAATGTACTACCTGACTATACGAATATATATATATATATATATATATATATATATATATATATATATATATACACTATTCGTAAGATCTAAATATGCGATGATAGCACAGTCTATGTTGTGCCTACAGTGATGTAATGTAAAGAGTCACAGCCATAGTTGTATGCTAGCCTACAGTATAATACAGCCCTGTGGTACTCTGCCCCCTAAGTAAAGATTGTTGTGTTCAAACAGTTTATTGTTATTATAGCTTAAATGTGGATTTCCTGGTAATGTAGTTTTTCTGGCTTCACACTTTATACTAACAATTCCTTGCCTTTACTAATTTGTTATGGAAGAAAGTACATTCACAATACATGAGGTAAACGATTAAACCGACTTCAAATAGTCCGTCAGTAGTTAAAACCTGTTATGGAATTGACGGACCACTAGTCTTTAACCCTTAAAGAACGGCGCTCGACTTAAGTCGTGCACCAATTTGCAGCAAGTTATGAGCATTATTAAGGCTTTTAAAGGGTTAAAATAGAGTGCCGGGAGCGCAGCAGGCCACACGTCCGACACCCAGGGCTTACCGCCACCCACTGACTCACGCTCCCTGTGTTCTCGAGAGGCCGGCAGTGTAGCCAGTAGTGAGCATAGCTGGGAAAAATATACCGCTATACGCTAAACTCCCATGTTGGTGGCACCACTGCATGAGAACCACGAGTGCTACGTAGCTCGTTCTGGTCTCATTTTGAAGTTTTTAGCGCCTAATTTTATGCTGAATACATTTCTTTTCATGCAGATACTTGATTGATCATTCAGGAGGGCCTGAATATGCCCCAAATAGCCCAAAACACCCCGCTAGACAAGGGTTAAAGCCAATTAGAGTTGGATTGCACTCTCTCAATCTCTCTCTTTCTCTCGCTCTCGCAACTTATTTTGTTTTCATTAGCTTTACTGTTCTTGTCTTCGACTCAGTAGCATCTACTGTTTGCCTCCATCGGGAACCGACAAGAGGCTTATTATTGATCCATTAAATATGCATTTGATCAGTCCAAACAGTATTCAAAGAGAAGCGAGATTATTATGGAAAAGGGTTAAGGAGGGAGTGACCGCGTTCTACGCCCCTGGGGCCTTCAGTGATTTGTAATGCTTGTTTAGAAATGTGGGCAGCTTGACTAGTAAAAATGTGTATGGTCTGTTTTCGTTCGTTCGGTCTCTCTCTCTCTCCTGAAGGAAGTCGGGCGAGTTTTTCAAATGCTGTACTGTACCGACATTTAAGCGATGTTATAAAGCTTAACACCTTACTAGCGGCCTAGGCGGTAATTTATATGTACCGCCCAGCGGGGTGTTTTTACCTAAAAGGGTTGTTTTAGTGATAATTTTCATGCCTAAATAAGACCCAGAGCGTAAAACAAGTATCTATCCCTGAAAGGGCATAAACAGAGCTTTCCAATGACACCCCAACCATCCTTGTACGACCGCTGGTTCTCTTGCAACATTCGCGCAACACGAGTGCAAAAACCATGTAATTAGGTACTTTCCCTACATAATTCTCTGTGTAGCAAGTGTGAGGGGTGAGGGAAGGGTGGTTTTCACTTCAGTTGTTCCACCGTGATGGTGGGCGGCGGTCATAGCCTTTCTACGCTCCTCACACCGCTCAGCTCTCTCTCTCAGCAACATTATGTGGTGAAAATGGCACACGACATAAGTTGTGAACCGCCACTTAGTCCATATTTATTTCACACGACGTAAGTTGTGCGCCACCAAAGAAGGGTTAAAGACATGACATGACGCTTAGAGAGGATGACTAAGAGGGTGTACGAGAGCGAGGTGGAAGGATAGAGAGGTAAACCGAAGGAGAGGTGGAAGGATGGAGTGAGGAAGTATATGGATGAAGGCAGTGCTGGTTGGGAGGAGAGGCGTCAACGGAGTGGGAACAGAGGTGCATGGGGGCGGTTCGTTCGTGGCCACCCCTTCGGCGATCACGGCGTCAGGCAATAGATAGATGAAGCTTAGGAAGGATATATGCTAGCTATAAGGATTTATTGACACAATCTGTAGCCTTTTAATTGGTAGACATCCTTCCAAAGCTTAATTAAATCGTTTAATAGTTGCCAGAATATAATAAAAAGAATGTCACTGGTAAAGAAAAGGTTAAGAACGACAAAAAGAAGAGATAGATTGATGAGATCATTGGACACAAACCTTAACACAAATATACAATTTCAGATAAATCCAAGTCATATAGAAATAGGAAATGAGAGAGAGCGAAAGAGTGATCAAAGAGGAACAAGAGATTAAACTGAAGCAGTGGAGAGATACGGGATAGAGAGAGAGAGAGAGAGGGGGGGGGGAGATCTGTAGATATACTGACAGGATAAAGAGCTGCTGTCTAATGTATTATTTAATACAAGTTCATATGCTTCACTTTCGTCACCGAATAACATAAATTAAATTGCAGCAATCTAAACACGGACTTTGCCAAGATTTGTTCCTGGTGTCTAGTTTGGAATATGAAGCTTAATGCTATAATAATGCACTTCATTATAATTAACATAACCCGTATTTAGGATCCTCCTCATCCTTGCTTGCGTATTTCTGATGAACAAATTATAGATGTGACAAGTGTGTTTGCTGGCTGTTACTCTCGATTCTAAATTGACTTTCGTGAATCATCACCACTCCGTATAGTCTTCAATTGCCTACTTCGCAAGTATTATAAAACCTTTGGTTATGACACCACTGTTATCAAACAATTGTATGCGTTTACTTTACCACATTTTGAATATTACTTACCTGGTTATTTTTCAGCTGCCAATTGTCATATAATACTGTTTGACAAAGATCTGTATTCAATAATTAATTTGTTCTGTGTTGTATCTGAACCATGTCTCCGATTCGTCTGCGTCAATTTGGTGCCCTCGCCATGTTATTCAAAGTCTTGACAAATGCTCAAAATCCGTTGCATGGTGTTTTACCAGAGCCATTTATTCCAGCACGTGTAACAAGGCCTACTTTGAATGTAAATGACTTTGCCAAGAATCCTCAAATGTTCCAACGAATCAATATTGTAACTGTATTATACCATTTTTGGTTGAGCTATGGACTCATTTACTTGAATAGACAGTGATACACAAGGGTATCAGCAAAAATAACTGGAGGCGAAACGGCAGGTAGCGATACGAATGTGGCCTTAATCTTCATCATTGCTGTACACTCTGGATGGGTCTTTATCCTTCACTGTTTGTATGTGTGGTATGAGCTTTGGACAGGTGAGAGTATAGGTGCCTGTAACCTGTGACGTTATGGAGTTGTGCATTGTGAATTAATGAGGCAACAGGCTTTCTTTTCTACATGGACGCACTGTGCCCCTATACAGAGCAAGACAATGTGGATGAGTGAAGAACTCCTGGCGGTGGTTGAGGACACCCAGCTTCTGGGAATCTATTTTAGCAAGGGTGGTATTATAGTCTTTCCAAGTGAGATCAGGAGAAAACAGAAAAGAGACACGTAGAATGTTGAGAGAAGATGAAGGGTTGATTTGTGAATTGTTGAAGTATAACTGATCGACCTGTGGGAGTTCTTGACAGTTAGATAAATGGAGAAATTGGGGGTTCAAAGCATTGCAAGCAACACGATTTGTTCTGCTCCAAATGTTAATGGTTGATAGGTCAGAAGATAAGTGTTCTTGCGAATCTATGACATCATCACATGAATTTTTGAGTGATTGCTTACTGGGGGGGGGGGGGGGTTCTAAAATACTAGTTGAATAGTACAAGGTAGAGTCATTAGCATATGAATGGATAAGATTGGAGGTACAGTTGAGAAGACCAGTAAAGAATATTAGAAAGACAATTGGAGATGGGACAGAACCCTGAGGAACACAAGAGTTGTTAGGTTGAGGAAGTGAACGATGGCTGTCCACAGCCGCAGTCATGGAATGGCTAGAAAGAAACAAATAGACATAAAGGCACAGATAGAGGGATAGAAACTAAAGGAGGGTAGTAGAGAAACTAGAGGTTTGTGCCAAACTCTACCTAAGGCCTTTGATATATCTAGCGCAGTAGAAAAGGTCTCACCGAAGTCCCGAAATGAGTATGACCAAAAGTTAGTTGATATGAAAGAAGATCACCAGTAGAGCGACCCCTAAGGAATCCACACTGGTTATCTGAGAGTAGATTTTTAAGAAATTTTGAAGTAACGATAGTTTTGAAGTAACGATAGTTCGAGGGCTGAGAGCAGTCACCCTTTTTTGGGACAGGTTGAATAAGAGCAAGCTTCCAGCAAGAAAATGGTATTGTGAAATCCATTAATAAGCAAACGAATATATCACTACACACAAATACAATATATTATTGTAATCAAATGAATATATAAGTACACCCAAATACAACATATTATTGTATTTGTTACCAATATCAAATAGCATAAAGAGTTAACGTATATGTCTATATAGAAAGTTGTGATAAAATGAGCAGTAGCAAGTTGTCAAAGACAACAAATGCAAGTTAACCAAAGCAGTTAATGACGAATTCCAGGCAGGATCATCCAACTGAAAATGCGAAAATTAATGAGTGTATCTTAATGTAGAAGGTGTGAGTTGTTTGTTCACACACCGGAAACAGTAAATTTGGCGGATATCACAGGTAAACATAATCAGTTGTGATGAAATTGCAACACTAATGAGATTTAAGCAAGGAGACAGTGTGCCGCAAGAAAAATAGAGGGGGAGGTTGCTAGTTGTTGTATTGTGACAGATAATGATGATGGTCACAAGTGGCTGTATGATATATACAGTCCAGGTAGTTGGGGTTACACTATTGGGGTGCTTCTGTAGTGTGTCGTCCACATTGATTATAACTCCCATTTTCTTCAGGGCTATATCTTAGGTGTCATGATTTTCCCTACTGCAAGGAGATGTAATTCCAAATGCATATCAACCAGATCACTACAAACTTGGCTCGTCGTTTGGTAGAACAAAATAAATCATGTGGGCATGGTTAAATTATCAGATACTGTTTTGCCTAGAAAAATAATTGGATACTGTTTTGCTTAACCCGAGAATGGGGAGAAGACTTAAGAGGTTTTGGTGGTGAAAGGCGACGAACTTTTTAGATCCAAGGCCTAAAAAAAAACATTTTAAAAGGCCCCAGTAGCACTTAAAACAAAGGAATATGTGATTAAATAAGATAATTCTCCTCCATACCTACTATCACTCCTCCACATGAGTCAGAACCCCCATCCTCCCCCACCCACCCCTTCAATTATCACCTATCGAGTGTGTAGGGAGAGTGAAAGAGAGGCTTCGGTCTGCCTCTAGGCTTCGGAGAGGGAGGGTATACATCGCGTTCGCCTCACACTTCATGACTGGAGGGTCAGCAATAATTTTTCTTTTTCACCCCCCAAATACTATTCCCACTTGTTTTATTGCTGTTACATGTTAATATCTTCATATTAAAAGTAAAATAGGCGCGCATGAATAAGTAATAACGATATTTATCGTAAAATTACGGTTTTAGGCGGAAATGACGCCTAATATCGTCGCTTGGCAGTAGGGTGTGCTCAACCAATAGCTCGCGCTTAACGGGTTAATGTTCTTATAGCGACCACCATATGTCTTTGTAACATTTACGGTAGTATGTTTGGCATCAATGTACTTATTAGAGAATGGTAAAGTGTGTAAGTATTTCTTTTCTCATGGATATGGGCACTACCTGAAAGGAATATCAATAATGCAATTATGTAACATATTGACTAAGTAAAAAGAAGAAAAGTGTCTTTGAACAAGCTTTGGTTTAGTGAATACAGAGATGTATTTTGCAGAGGTGGAACCATGTGAAATGGAGACGGCACTTCCCTCCCGTTATAAAATGACCCCATAATAGGGCCGTCTCGGAATCTAGCTCCTACCCCACGTTGACCTCCTTCTCCTATTGCGTTTATTCCCAGTTTTGTGTCTCTATTTCATCCATGAGGATATACAAATTGAGCTTCAACATGGATTTTTGTACCAGCACGAGTTGTTGGAGGGTGGCATGGTCCATGGTGTTGACTGTCCAGGTGTGTTCTGGAGTGTTCTGTACGTGGCATAATCTCAGACACTCTTAACTATTCGCATTATATTGCAATGTACTCGCAAACACTCTGAGAGAATCAGGAGTAATCAGGTCAAAATTGTGACCATTAAATTCAAATTTTTCAACAATCGTCAGCAATTTGTAGGTCACGCCAAGTTACCACGAATGTATTCGTAACACACTCATAACTACTCGCTAATATTCTCCTGCTTGCGTTTAAAATAAATACAAATTCTATTCGCCGTCAAACGTTGCCGAGTGTTGGCGAGTAGCCTGATAGGTATGTGCTAAGGAATGTTACTGAACTCCTGTTTCCTTTGACTGGCATCCCTTACAGCTTCTGATTTGTCTCACCTACACAGTGAGTAATCCAGCTAGCTCTTATGAAAACCTATATATTTGACTTCACTAAACAAGCATACCACACTTTTTTCCAATACAGCAAAACACAATGATCACTTTTAACTTTGGGAGATACACTTGTTACATGTAGCTCTGCCTTTTGTCTTCATCATATATATATATATATATATATATATATTATATATATATATTATATATTATATTCAGGTTTATCTCTCCATACCAGATCATGACACTGCCCAACAAGAGCCGATCTTCACTGAACTATAGTCTATCTGGTTTCACCCGGTGGAAAATGGGAGTTGGTTTATCGATACATACTATTTTCTACATATTGCTAGTGTTATTTGTTAACTAAACTGATTGTATATTTAAACGTCGTTTCAGATAATTAATTACTGGCCTAACATCCCTTATGTTTTCATCACTAACAGGACAGAGAATGGACCTATTATTGTATATTGATTGCTAGATATTTCCAAAGGTTAGCCCACCGCTGACAAAACAATATGTGTATATACGCTAATTTGACAACACAATCCTCCTCCAATAATGATCTCGTTCCATTGTGTAGCTCCAATAATATTTGAACATTGACTCTGGTGCAGGAAATTAACGAGGTGGAGGTTCTTTTCCAAACTCTGTCATTATTTGATTTGAAAATGCCTCTAAATTGCTATAGGTGAAATATTATATGAATTATATTCGGAACGCAACACTTAACATGTTGCATATCTGGTTGAGTAATATTTGATGCGTAGATAACTGAGCTAATTTATGGTTATGTTGATGAACTACTGATGTCATTATCCGACATATCGGACATTTTAGTTTGTATTTATTGTCAAAGTTTTACCTTGATTTTAGCAATATATATATATATATATATATATATATATATATATATATATATATATATATATATATATATATATATATATATATATACAAAAGGGGTACGTTAAGCAACAACAGGTCTAGTGATCACACACAGCTGATTGCCCTGTAAATCAGTGCTATTCAGAATGCTGAATAGTGGATTCGAGTGTGTATAATTTGAAAGCCAACATGAATAAATGTAATATCGACACCAATTTGATTCAATTGGAAAGCCAAAGCCAAAGATAGGAAACTCTGGCGAAACGTCATCCAATAAGGTACAGCAACCTTCAAGGCCAACAGATGCACATAACTAGAAGAAACGAGAAGAACACGGAAGGAGAAGCAGCAACAGCCAAACCCCAATCTGTCATCTGGCACTACCTGTCCTGAATACCAAAGATATTTCAAAGCCAGGATTAGACTCATAAAGGAAGGGACTGGAGTTCTCGAAAAGGGGATACAGTCCTTAAATTATTGTTGACTTTAAGTGTGCTGGCTTAATAATCCAGAAGGTTTGATATAGCCTCTGGAGTTCTATTTTAACTAACTAACGAACTCATAAACCACCTGCGATTCCATGAAAATATTCCAGTACAAGAACCATCATCCTCGACCTAATGATAAACTGTATGCAGGAACCTAGCGATTATAAATGCCGAAACAAATTTATAATTGCCAACATATGATATGTTCATATCCGTGATATTATACATGGAAATACTGTATAATGTGCATGACTAAATTACGAGTGTAGTTCTTATTCAATGGTTATCTGACAAGTCAACTGACAATGAATAGAAACCACACTCGTAATTCATTCATACTAATTTTACTTTCATACATAAGATCACGACGAGGAACAACACTTATGTGGGCAACTTTACAAATTAAGCAAACATGTTGTAGGCTAGGTTAGATAGTTAGTTATATAGAGCAGATTAACCAGACCACTGAGCTCCATATGGAACTCTCATAGGTCTGGCCCGAAGGATTAGATCAGATTACTGAAAGGAGCTTAAGGCGACGCAAAAAACGGACGATGGGGGGTAAGGAAAAGGACGGAGAATCGGATACAAGGTCAGTGAATGATTTAGTACCAAAACAAGCCGTACGCAGACGGGCAGTATCTGGGCAGTCAAAGACGTGGCGAACAGTTAGAGGGGAATGACAGGAGGAGCAGGTAGGGGGCGGAGTGCGGGGAGTGGACATTAAATAACCGTGTGTCAGCCGGGAATGGCCTATCATAAGTCTAGTTAGTAAAACTTCCTTACACCTGTGAGACCTGGAAGACGTGGGCCAAGGACGGACAGAAGGTTTGATCGCACAGAGTTTATTATTGCAGGGTAGAGGATCCCAATGAGATTGCCATGTGCAAAGAATAGAAGGCTTGAGTAAGGACAGCCAATCACCTAACGGAAGGTGGGGCTGGCGAGGGATCATTAAAATAGCATCCTTAGCCGCAGCATCGGCGTCATCATTGGCACGGACACCGATGTGAGCAGGAATCCAACATAACTGGACCTAGAATCCACATAGGCTCATCTCGTGGAGAGCGTGTTTTATGGCTAAAACTATTACGTGGGAGGACGAATAAGCACGGAGGGCTTCGAGGGCACTACGAGAGTCTCTGTAAATTATAAAGGGCTGTTGAGGGGTGTCACGTATAATGTCAATAGCGAACTGGATAGCTAAAAGTTCAGCAGTAAAGATAGAGGCTTGGCGCGGGAGAGAAAACTGAAGGAGCTTAGTAGAGGACACAGCAGCGAGGCCCACCCCAGAGTCAGTCTTAGACCCGTCAGTGAAGATGGCAAAATGGGGGCCTTTACGACGTATGTGTTCGAGTGTGTGTTGGCAGTGATGGCTAGGGACAAAAGGATATCTCTTAGAGAGGAAGGAGAGGTGAGTGCAAACATTGGGGAGAGAGATAACCCATGGGGGGGAAGGGGAGACAACAGGCGGCAATGTAGGCTAGGTACATCATATATATATATATATATATATATATATATATATAATATTTAGTTTTATTATTATGTCACTTTATCCCTTTCAGAATACAACATTGAAATCGTGTTCGGTTAACAAATGTATTCATGTTGCAAATATTGTAAATGTATTATTTGTCAACTTATTTTGATTGATATATTATGTATTAAAAATGAACAGAAAACATAAATACTAATATATGTTACACATATTTCACATCAACGTTATAAGTAATCTATAAAATATTAGTAATCTATACGAACTATCTACATGACAATAAAGATAAATTCCAAGATCAAACTTTAAACTATAAAAGTGCGTAAATATTTTCCTTAGTATCCGTGAAAGTAAAAATGTAGTTAAGCTGAAAGGTAAGCACCAGTTTAAAGGTTATCTCCCCGGACCATCAACGTTAAGAGAAACAAAAACTACCATCATTACACAGGATTATATGGTCGTTCGCCCGGATGAAAGTTTTACGGAAACGATTTGTTTAAGGAACGAATTGTCCAATGTGCGTGGTAATGGACGCCACGCTATATGTACAGTCAGTGGATTGGCCTCTTCATAATGTTCATAATTTAAGCATTTTCATTATATCAATCAATATAATTGTTCTATCTATCTATATGTTCAGGCCCAATCCCCACGATTTTCTATTTTGTAATTGTATGTGTATTTTATTATTATTATTTTTTGTTTTTGTTTTTGAAGGGGGAGGGTGTCCGAATTAAGACAGAGCAAGAATAGGGACAACACAAAACACAACAGAAAACATTGAACACACAATAACAAAATACAAATTCACACACATCTAGGTCATCCAGGAGAAGACCCAGAGCCCAGGGTTACCAAGGTCCCTCCAGAACTCCCCCGGCCCCTAACCACCCGGAGAGGTTCCGATTTCGGCAGGGAGACATGTAGCGGAGCCGAAGCCACAAGCACGCCCACCACACTTCCAGGCGCACACTTCATATTAATCGTCTCCCCGGGCCAGGCGCCTGATGGACTATTATCTAGACCAACTTGCGCCCGACCCCTTCCCCCAAATGACCACGTGTTCACTCATCCATTCACAAGCATTCTTCATTCATTCCTGTTTATTACCACTTCTCATGCCTGATCTATATTCGTTCCTCTTATCATCCAAAGCTTGTCTTACACAGTCTCTCAATCTCAATGGGGGTCTTCCTGCCCTTCTATCTCCCCTTGTATCTGACTCACATATTCTCTTTGTAAGTCTTTCATCTTCCATTCGTTCAACATGACCATACCAGCTCAGCACCCTTCTGTCCACTCTGGCTGACAAATATTCCTGCTGGCCCACTCTCCTACGTATCTCTTCATTCCTCAATCTGTCTCTACAAGTAACTTCACACATACTCCTCAAGCAGCTCATCTCCATCACATCCAGCTTTCTTTTCTCCTTTTCCTTCAGAGCCCATGTCTCGTGTTACGATCCAGGTTCTCAAAGACACAGGGCTCTTCAACATTGGACTAGATAATGGCAAACAGCAACAACGGTAACACTAGATCCAACCCCTGCCTTAAACACTGGAAAACAAAACACCATTACCGCCCTGAGTTGTGCCTGGACAACGAGGTATCCTATGACTCGGTAACTGGTGCACACACACTAGGCTGACGCTCAATGAAACAGCCTATTCTCAAACAGTAAAATATTACTCGATTATGTTACACAAAGAAAAGATAGTTAACGTGATTAATTAACGTTACGGTAGATACTCAAATAGCTGGCACTCCTGTATTAACCCTTAAAAAGAGGCTCACCACATAAGTCGTTTTTAATAAAGCTGGACTATGTGGCGGCGCTCGACATAGGTCGAGTGGCAATTTCAGCACGTAATGTTGCTGAGAGAGAGAGACAAGTGGTGGCAGGAGACTAGCGAGCGTATGACTGCTCCAGACCACCGCGGCGAACCTACTGACACGAATCTCAGCTCCCTCCTCCCTCTCTCACTCGCTACATACTGAATTATATGGGGAAAGTACCGAATTACATGCTTTTTGCACTCGCGTTGCACGGTTATTGCAAGAAAACTATCCATCATACAAGGATCGTTATGGTGTCATTCGAAAGCTCTGCTTATGCCCTTTCAGGGATAGATACTTGTTTTACGTTCTGGGTCTTATTTAGGCATGAAAATGATCACGTAAACAGCCCTATTTTGGCTAAAAACACCCCGCTGGGCGGTACATATAAATAAACCGCATAGGCCGCTAAAGAAGGGTTAAAGAAAGTGCAATGCTAGTCCTGCAACATCAACTGGAAACTTCTGAAATAAGTCTGATGCTGGGAAGATGTTCGTAAAGAATCTTGAACAATTATAATGCAGAATACGGGTCACAATAAATGCTAGGACATATAGTAATAATAGGCAGGCGAATAATAAAGACTGCGCAAAGGTAGTAATGCTCGACAACTAAAGAAATGCTTCGTGACACAACACAGCCTACTTGGGTTGTGCAACTCAACAACAACCTTGGCTCAAAAGTGCAGTGAATAATAATGCTGCATACATATAATAATGGGGCTTATCTCTATCCAGTGTCTGCTCAGTTAATAAAGTCTAGCTGGGGTATCAAGGCAGGGCAACAATGGGCGAGCATGCGGCTCGTAGCCTAACGTTGTCCGAGGGTGGTATAATGAAGATTACGTTATATGACGGGGATGCTCTCTTGATAAATCTAGGTCTCTAGTACCTAGCTCTATCCTGGCGATCCCTCAGAAGTCAACACAAAGAGGCAGCACTATGTTGTGAGGGATAGGCTATGGCCCTCTCACACCACAGCGCTGTGCTCACAAAGTAAACCAACCCGAAGACAACTTAGGCTCCCACAGTACCTGTCGATGTCGTGCAGAGCTTAGCTAACACTGCACACATCGGAGACAACGACACAATAACCTTACCCATAGTCTAGCTTTAGATAACCAAGCAGAATCACTCAACACCTTGCAAGGGAGACATATACCGGTCTACAACCTTCCCGAGAGAGGACACATACGGAAAAGTCTGTCTCTCTAAACCTCAATAAAGCATAATACCTCCTTAACCTAATACATGTATTGTACGCGAAGCTCTCAGATATTTCCGACTGGTCGACGGTGAACGTCTATGCTGAAACCAGAAGGGATGTTGAGTTTAATAAAGATTAGAGAATGAGAAAGGAGAAGTCGAGAGAGAGAAATAGTATGCAAAGTAGCGAGTATGGGGGACAGAATTGCAAAGGATGTAGGCGATACGGGTGTCAGGCAAGCTCTGAGCTGGTAAAGAACACGAGGCCACGACGGGAAGGGACTAGTTGACCACTCAGCCGCCAACGCCGTCAGCGCCCAAGCGAGCCGCGTCATAGCTCACCTCGCTGCCGGGTGTACTCCCTCACACTCTCTCGCTCGCCTCCCACACAAGCAACATTTATAATATAGCGAATATAAAATATAAGGCGCGGTCACACACCAAAACAAAGACCATTTCTAGACTGTCTGTGGCAACACGACACTAATGAAATAAAGCAGATCATTCTAGGACAACTGTAGCCTATCCCCCCATCCTGGCGAGCGCTAGCGAGCTGCAATGCCCCACGCAACCATTCTGCTAACGCCGGGAGGCGTCACAAGTCCCATACATCACTGTTGGCACAACAATTCCTTGATACATTGCACTTTCATTTCGAGATTTCTCGTCTTCCACATATTTCCCATTTTTTCTGAAAACCTTCCTTCCTTCACACACTCTGTTTTACCTCCATTTCCATACCTTTACTCCTGCTTATCGTTCCTCCTAGATATTTAAAACACTACTTGTTCCAATATTTCCCCATCCAGCCTCACATCTAGATTCACCCTACGATCACATCTATTACACACCATTACTTTACTTTTATTGACGTTCACCTTCAGTTTCCTCCTCCCACAAACGAAATGGCTTCACGATCCACACAATCATACGTTTTTTTCCAAATCCATAAAACCCCAAAATATCTCCTTATACTTCTCTAAATACTTCTCGCATAACTGTCTCACTGCAAACATCTGATCCACGCACCCTCTTCCCCTCCTAAAACCGCACTGTTCTTCTCCTATTGCAACTTCCGTACACTTTATTATCCTCACTATCAACACCTTGCCATACAGCTTTCCAACCACTGATAATAAACCAATACCTCTATAACTTAAACACTCCTGCCGATATCCCTCCCCCTTGTAAAACGGCACAATACATGCACACTTCCAGTCTATTGGTACCCTTAACGCAAAGCACACATTGAAACGTCTCACCAACCAATCTATTATCAAATGTCCACCCTTCTTTATACACTCCACAGCAATACCATCCAAACCTTCTGCTCTTCCCTCTCTCATTTGTTTCACTGCTTCTTTCACCTTATTTTCCTCAACCCTTTCATTCATTCCCTGCCACCTGGATGGCCTGGGTAACCTATCTCCATCAACCACTGCTTCAATCACTGCTTCTCTGCCATCACTTGCATTTAGCAAAGATTCAAAATACTCGGCATATCTTTTCCGCACTTCAACTGGTTCCACTAGTAATTCTCTATTTGCATCTTTCAGTGACTCTTCCCTCTTTTGTCCTCCTTTCCTTACTCTATTTACCTCTTTCCAGAACATCTGCTTTCGTTCTTCAAAATTATCACTCAACCTTTGACCCCACCTTTCGTTTGCATCTTTTTTCGCTTCTCTAATTTTCCGTTTTGCCTCTCTCCTTTAATCCTTGTACACTCGGATACCATAGTCTCTAGCCCACCCCACTCTGGCAAACGGTGAGGCCAGGACCCTTTCTGGACGGCGGCCCACAATGATGGTGAGGGGTGGGGTTTGGAAGAGAGGTCAATACACAAACGAGCAAAGTGAGAGGAATTTGATGACTTTGAATCCCGCCCCAAATGCTTTACATTGTGTTCGTGTGTGCATTTCCCTCTCTCACAAATCCCAACCATAACCATCACTGTGGGACGCCGTCCAGAAAGGGTCCTGGCCTCACCTTTTGCCAGAGTTGAGTGGGCTAGAGACTATGGTATCCGAGTGTACCTCTCCCATACCTCAACACTATCATCCTGTAAAACCCTCTCACAACACTGTCTCTTCTCCTCAACTGCCTTTATTAACCACATTAATTATTAAAACGTTAATCACTCATTTGGATCTATATGATGTATATATTTGTAAGAGTGGCTATAAAATCGATGGCAAAAGAATCCTGTCCATATTTGGAATAGTATCAAAATACACAAAGAAATATACTGGCTTCTGATGTTCAAAATACTTCTGAGCTTCATACTCTACTAATTATCGAAATATATATGAAACATCTAGCGGTGACTGTAGTTTATAAAGATATGGGTACATATATACAGTAGATATTGTTGAATATAGTGATATTGTAATAACGAGTGTATAGCAGTGTGCAGTATGTGAGCTGCTAAACGTTCGGCCATCGTCGGCTGAGGCTCTCTGAAGCCATGGAGTATACTACATATTTCCACTAAAATTAATTATGCTTTTTCAAAGCATTTTGTTAGAAAGATATTTCATCATGGGACTTGCTCGCCCTGCTAGACTTATATAGACTGGCAGAACGACCAGCAGGGAAAGGTTGCTAGGCTAGCAGAGCACTGTGATGGTACAATTGTAAATGGAATGTCCTACTGGATTAAGATTGACCAAATGTAAGTTAAAGCTGTAAAATGCGATGCTTGGTAAAGAGAAAAATCAGATATAGGATTATGATTAACGGAAGATGTGTTGAATTATCTTAATATACTTGCATGTACTCTATATGGGTACTTTTAAGCTTATGCGTTAGTAAACTATCAATGAATACAGCTTTAACCTTCACTTAACCCAATATTCACAAGTGACAAATAACACCCCAGGTGCCACCGAGTATTGTACTGAAGGTATTTAAGGGTATACGGTTTTGAAAACATAAAACACACAATTATTTGGCTTTGCTTCTGGTATATTCTACTTTTCCTTAGAACTTATTTTTAGTGTATTGTTTTATCATAATCAACAGCATCATATTCATTATGTAGCTTGATGCTAGCGAACGAAGGTAGAAATATGTGTTGCATGTGTGGTAAGCTTACCATTATGTAATCGAAGACAAGGACACTGTATGCAGAGTATACAACAATATGAGGTAGGCAGAAGCTTACTCAGTCAACATGAAGACCATTATTTACCCCCTATATTAAATATTATATTACATTTGACTATCTTACCCAGTACAGGCATCTTTAGTTTATTTAATATATTATATTCACAATACATATTTTTATCTAACGTTGTCACATAACTTAACTTTCACGAGTTGATGAATTAAGCAGTATAACGCAACACAAATGTCACCGCTAAGTATAAGCCAAAGGTATTGTTCTTCCTCTGCCTTCCGTATTCATTCCAAGAGCTAAAGCACGATACAGATCTATGCCAGTCCGACAGGATCACATTTTCTAGTATATACCCTTATAATCTGCATGCTGTTGTGCCACTTTAAATACTTGCATATGTTTTTATTTCCCCCTCTTCTCTTGCATTCACTGTTATGTGTGCAGCCATTGTATTTACTGATTAGCCATTAATGTTTGTTTGATTTTACTGTGTTCAGTTAAATATGATAGTTGCTCACACCTTCAGTGTTAAGTAATTATTTATTACTTAACGTAACTGAGCAACCTTCCCAATTATAGGTTGTCTTATGGTATATACCCTGCATACTGCATAGTCGATAGGTAGGGGTTACAGTAGGAGGTTTTCTGTTTAAATTCACTGTTATTCCTTAGACACAAGTACAAACACTTACCCACACATTACCCCTACACTTTATCCTTTGTTTTTGCATCCCCTGTTTGCTAACCCGACTTGGGGACTTAGCCTACTGTATACTCTGGAGTGTTTCAGGTGTATCACAATACAATCACAATAATATAGGAGTAATTCTGCGTGTATTTTTTGGAACCTCCCTGAAACGAAATTAAGCAACTGGAGCCCGCCTCCTACCTTCCAAATATAAAACTCTATGCTTGTCTGACATATTTGGTGTACTAGTAGTGATACTGTTGAGCTGCATAACGTTTTGGTATCTCAGTATTGAGGACGATTTGGCTATAGTATTCCTACTAGGACGCCGTTAGTGGTTGTCATTTAGGGCAGCCTAACGTATTACTAGGTAGCTAGGATATATATTGAGTTTCTGCCATAGAGTAGAGCTGTTCTGTTAGGGACAATAGATGAAGATGGTGCATCTATTTGTAAATTATATAACAAACTCAAACCCATATATATAGGTACACTGAATCATGTACGGGTGAACTACAACATAGGCCTATATGAACATTGAAAGGTAATCATTCTGACACACCGAACTCCCAATACAATACATAATGCATTATATACTCTATAATCCAGGTCAGTCAGCTCACGGCGCCTAGTTAACGTGAACGAGCAAACCCATCTACTGTATATTCAACAACTGATGATATTTTGGCTTACCATTCATAATTCGTTACAAAGAAACACACACACACACACCTACACAAACATACATACACAAAAGAGCAGGCATAGACTCAAACACACGAATGTTTACACAGTAACCTGCACATTTGCACACACGTTTATTTGCACACCACTGTCACCATGACCAACAGTGAGTGATATGCAGAGAGCATAATTATATTTTCCTAGTTTGTCTGAAGGTGTAACATTTTAACATGAGTATTACACAGATAGTACCACATTGAGCTTCTATAAAGCCATACATAAACCTTACTCTCCCTCATAGCCATTCTTAATAGGTGTATAATGTTATACTTGTTCAAGCCTCAAACCTCACTGGCTATTATTTGTATTATTAGTAGTAGTAGTAATAATAGTAGTAACAGTAGTATTAGTAGTATATAACAATATTATATAAGTAGTCCACCAACCACACATACAGTATATATATATATAGTCAGTGTACACATGCAGCCATAGCATTTTCCCGACTATCGTTTACCTTTTTTCACAGTATATAAAGTTTACAAGCTCTGGCATGGCTGTCAGATCCTGGCGGCCTCCACACTGTCGGGCTCAGATATCTCTTTTGCCACGTTAAAAACCAGTACAGCAAAATTCACCAACCACTTTAAAAACGCCTTCCTATTTGGAAGGGAAACTATAAACGTATACATTTACGATAGTAAAAAACGTTAGTTACATTAATACTGATGTAGTTCGGGTTATTGCTAATAATAAATATTGATGATAATAATTTTCAAGTACACATTTATCGTTTTAGTAACCAGTAATGTCGACACTGTAGTGGAGGAGCAGACTCGTTTTGAGCTTCAACTAGAAGAGAAACGAGAATTTTGAAAATATCATGCCGAGTCAATATTACCACTAATCCACTGTGTTTTAACTGCTGGTACAATTGTTGTTGTTGTCGTTCCCTAGGCATTCTGGCCGAACAGCCACGAGTCACTAAGGTGGTTCTCGTGCCCCCATGGAGGGGGCTCGGGTAAGTTGTGGTGGTTTGGCTCCCAGGACTGCTTCCCAATGGTCGGCAGCCAGCTATCCCTCACCGTTCAACGATCTTGTCCCAGGTCGGGACAGTCGGCAGCCATCCACAGTCGGTAGCCCCGGGAGGTGGATCCATGGCGTATACGCCGCCACTTCAGATCCGATAATGGTGCAGTGTTATGGTAGGACTTCATATTAATACAGTAAAACTGTCAAATGACAACAACCCATCTGAGAACATCACAACACCACAGTGTATTTCAACGAGGGGTCTTTAACAATCCATGAACATATAATTGCCTTAATTAATATGCTTGGGCAAATCTGGTAATGGTGAGTTCTACTATCTGGCAGATGTAACTATATATTATATAACAACATTGGACCACACAGACAACTTATACAAACCATTTAAACACAACATTTAATAATAGATCACACAATCAAATTTCAATAATGCACATAATAATTAATACACGTAATTCACAATACTAATGCAAACAAAAAAATACTAAACAAAATAAAGCTCGAACGTAGTAAGATTACCAACAACACTTGGTGCCACGAGTCCATTGACCTGGCACCTAGTTTCAAACCTATAGTGTTTCATACTTTGGATTGTTCCACTCTTCAGACCTGGAGAAGCTAGTATCGTATCTAGCTGGCATACTTCTGACAGTTTGCGTGATGTAGTCTCTCCTAGTTCTGCGTATGCTGGTTTGAATCCTGTGCGAGGTAGAAAGGCATGACTCGAAGGCATTCTTGTATGTCGATTAGCCGCATGGGGGCCCCTGTGCACATGAAGGGTGCACTGGTCCTTTTTGTGTCCTTCTGGAGTGGTAATTGTAGAAGTGTGTATGGGTGCAGTTCTCACCTACTCCTCTTCCTACACTGTCTATCACTGTACCGGGAATAACCGGGTAGTTTAATTTATTACGTGTATATGCGTGTGTGTGTATGTTTGTATTGTGCATTCTCTTTCTCTCTCTCTCTCTCTTTTAAAATTCTAAAAGGATACAGTAACATTAATCTAGATAAGTTATTCAAAAAAGCCGAAGACACATCTACAAGAGGAAACAATATAAAATTATTAGGTCGGAGAGCGAATCTAGATACAACAAAACATTTCTTCACTCACAGTGTAATTGATGAGTGGAACAAACTTCCAAATAAAGTAATAGACAGCTTTTCTATAGATACATTTAAGAAATATGTAGACTCATACCACAGAAAAATTGGTATGGGGTAGGCAGTAATTATCATAGTTATTATTTGTTCTGCTGAAGAGAGCGTTAGAAAAGAAAACAAATAATACACAAATAAAAAATAAGAATAATAAACATTACTAAATATGTACATACTACTAAGGGTGATGGGTTGGATGATTCCAATTAACCCCAAAATTTACATGCTGCTAAGGCGAAGGGTTGCATGATTTTTGTTTTCCCTTTCTTTTTTTCCAATCTTTCCTGTAAATTCCTTCTGGGGATTTCGAAGCCCAGCAAGGTTAATCATTTCCAACATTTTCATGTACGGCAATTGCCGGAGGGAACGGAGGGTGGAGAGAGAGCCTTCTTCTTTTCTATCCTTTCCTTTTCTATCGGATATGCCATCTCTACTAGAATTAAGTCCTGACCACCTCGTTTGGATCGTAAGGTCTGTGTGGCCAGTGTATCTATGTATTTCTATGCAAATCTTCATTATGTTCTTAGTCACTTTTTGTACTGCATAATTATGACATATCCATTTTCCCATACATTATCTTTTCGCTATAATTACAATAACTTTATTTCTGAATGACATAAAGGTAAACCCCAGATGCTTGAAAGGGTTAAATGTCATGTGTTTTCCAACAAACAGTTTCCGTTTATATATTACATTATCATAAGTACTGCATATGTAGAAACGCCATCATGTAATTATTCCCCTGTATTAGGCTCTATATGTTCATTAGCTATATAATCAAACAAGTTGTATATATATATATATATATATATATATATATATATATATATATATATACATTAAATTATCTAGAGCAGCTAGTCCAGCAACCCATTATGTACATTATGTTAGCTATTCCTCGAGTTTTCTCCCTCAGCATAATTGTGATTTAATAAACATTGTACAGAAAATATGCTACTGCAAACCAATTAGTTCCTAATTATTTGTTTATTTTACTACCATTCAAAATATATAATGCAAATAACTGTATTATTGTGTTTTTCAGTTAAACTTTGATAACTAGTTATATAAATAGGCCTATAAAGGTTAAATCCATGATGCTATTATGATGAACATTTTGTAAGATAATACAATACATTCATTTTGAAAGTTTTAGTACGATGTTTTGGCCAAGTATCCACCTGGAAAAGCTGTTGATAATATACTTAAGCAATTAACCGTTATATGCATACCTCTCCAGCAACCTTAGGAATATAAACATATTTGGCTTCAACACCGTGCTGTTGTTGGAAAGGAGGCTTTTTCCAGCCAATTCCTCTTAAATTACAGGTTCGATATCGCTCGCCAGGTTTGCTTGATATAAAATATAACGACACCTAAATACCACGACAGTTCTTCTAATTAATTATTATGTTCCTTCCAACAACCAACTATACTCCTAAAATCGATTAATGAAATTCATAAACACACGTGGCAGTCCGTGGATTCGAATCCAGGATGCTCACACCGAAAACCAACACCTTATGCATCGCACCACGAAGACAGTTAAAGAATGGTGGACACTGCCTACGATTTATTATGCAACTTCGAATCCTGCATATCAATCTAAGCATGTACACACATCCCAACTGCAACTCACGTAGGCTATGCATATGTGAATGGAAAGAGCAATTAATGGGGCCTTAACCACTAGGGAAGTCCTCTCGATAAATTACCCCTGCACCAATATAAATTATTATGTTCCTTCCAACAACCAACCATACTCCCAAAATCGATTAATGAAATTCACAAACACACGTGGCAGTCCGTGGATTCGAATCCAGGATGCTCACACCGAAAATCAACACCTTATGCATCGCACCACGAAGACAGTTAAAGAATGGTGGACACTGCCTACGATTTATTATGCAACTTCGAATCCTGCATATCAATCTAAGCATGTACACACATCCCAACTGCAACTCACGTAGGCTATGCATATGTGAATGGAAAGAGCAATTAATGGGGCCTTAACCACTAGGGAAGTCCTCTCGATAAATTACCCCTGAACCAATATCAATTATTATGTTCCTTCCAACAACCAACTATACTCCTAAAATCGATTAATGAAATTCACAAACACACGTGGCAGTCCGTGGATTCGAATCAAGGATGCTCACACCGAAAATCAACACCTTATGCATCGCACCACGAAGACAGTTAAAGAATGGTGGACACTGCCTACGATTTATTATGCAACTTCGAATCCTGCATATCAATCTAAGCATGTACACACATCCCAACTGCAACTCACGTAGGCTATGCATATGTGAATGGAAAGGGCAATTAATGGGGCCTTAACCACTAGGGAAGTCCTCTCGATAAATTACCCCTGAACCAATATCAATTATTATGTTCCTTCCAACAACCAACCATACTCCCAAAATCGATTAATGAAATTCACAAACACACGTGGCAGTCCGTGGATTCGAATCCAGGATGCTCACACCGAAAATCAACACCTTATGCATCGCACCACGAAGACAGTTAAAGAATGGTGGACACTGCCTACGATTTATTATGCAACTTCGAATCCTGCATATCAATCTAAGCATGTACACACATCCCAACTGCAACTCACGTAGGCTATGCATATGTGAATGGAAAGAGCAATTAATGGGGCCTTAACCACTAGTGAAGTCCTCTCGATAAATTACCCCTGAACCAATATCAATTATTATGTTCCTTCCAACAACCAACTATACTCCTAAAATCGATAAATGAAATTCACAAACACACGTGGCAGTCCGTGGATTCGAATCCAGGATGCTCACACCGAAAATCTACACCTTATGCATCGCACCACGAAGACAGTTAAACAATGGTGGACACTGCCTACGATTTATTATGCAACTTCGAATCCTGCATATCAATCTAAGCATGTACACACATCCCAACTGCAACTCACGTAGGCTATGCATATGTGAATGGAAAGAGCAATTAATGGGGCCTTAACCACTAGGGAAGTCCTCTCGATAAATTACCCCTGAACCAATATCAATTATTATGTTCCTTCCAACAACCAACTATACTCCTAAAATCGATTAATGAAATTCACAAACACACGTGGCAGTCCGTGGATTCGAATCCAGGATGCTTACACCGAAAATCAACACCTTATGCATCGCACCACGAAGACAGTTAAAGAATGGTGGACACTGCCTACGATTTATTATGCAACTTCGAATCCTGCATATCAATCTAAGCATGTACACACATCCCAACTGTAACTCACGTAGGCTATGCATATGTGAATGGAAAGAGCAATTAATGGGGCCTTAACCACTAGGGAAGTCCTCTCGATAAATTACCCCTGAACCAATATCAATTATTATGTTCCTTCCAACAACCAACTATACTCCTAAAATCGATTAATGAAATTCACAAACACACGTGGTAGTCCGTGGATTCGAATCCAGGATGCTCACACCGAAAATGAACACCTTATGCATCGCACCACGAAGACAGTTAAAGAATGGTGGACACTGCCTACGATTTATTATGCAACTTCGAATCCTGCATATCAATCTAAGCATGTACACACATCCCAACTGCAACTCACGTAGGCTATGCATATGTGAATGGAAAGAGCAATTAATGGGGCCTTAACCACTAGGGAAGTCCTCTCGATAAATTACCCCTGAACCAATATAAATTATTATGTTCCTTCCAACAACCAACTATACTCCCAAAATCGATTAATGAAATTCACAAACACACGTGGCAGTCCGTGGATTCGAATCCAGGATGCTCACACCGAAAATCAACACCTTATGCATCGCACCACGAAGACAGTTAACGAATGGTGGACACTGCCTACGATTTATTATGCAACTTCGAATCCTGCATATCAATCTAAGCATGTACACACATCCCAACTGCAACTCACGTAGGCTATGCATATGTGAATGGAAAGAGCAATTAATGGGGCCTTAACCACTAGGGAAGTCCTCTCGATAAATTACCCCTGAACCAATATCAATTATTATGTTCCTTCCAACAACCAACTATACTCCTAAAATCAATTAATGAAATTCACAAACACACGTGGCAGTCCGTGGATTCGAATCCAGGATGCCAACACCTTATGCATCGCACCACGAAGACAGTTAAAGAATGGTGGACACTGCCTACGATTTATTATGCAACTTCGAATCCTGCATATCAATCTAAGCATGTACACACATCCCAACTGCAACTCACGTAGGCTATGCATATGTGAATGGAAAGAGCAATTAATGGGGCCTTAACCACTAGGGAAGTCCTCTCGATAAATTACCCCTGAACCAATATCAATTATTATGTTCCTTCCAACAACCAACTATACTCCTAAAATCGATTAATGAAATTCACAAACACACGTGGCAGTCCGTGGATTCGAATCCAGGATGCTCACACCGAAAATCAACACCAAGACATCGGGTGAAAGGTTTTAGAATCGCCAAACGAATGGGGCAAACCTTTTCGAATTTGAAAACTAATGGGGCTAAACATGAGGAAGAAGGTCCAGAATATAACATTAAGGCAACAATTATGTGTTTAACATACTTGATACATTTTCCAAATATCTTAGCTTCACTGGGTTTATCTTAATAGCTGGATGCTTAAATTTGACAAAACTTTATATATGTCGTCATGTTTTGTTGTCATCCCTATTCTTAATTATTGTAACCATACAAATAATTGTTAAATCTCATCCTCAAAACTGAAATTGAATATCTATAAGATTTCCGGATTTCTTCCTCCTCAATTCTTCCCTCACGGACCTGTAGTTATCCTTTTATCTTCCTCTCTTCCTCCCTAAGTCTCTTCTTCATATATATTTCTTTATATCCTTTGCCAGACATTCAAGACCCCCATTGTGTTTCTATTGTATCCTTTGCCAGACTAGCAATACCCCCTTTGTTTTGTCTATTTTATAATATGCCAGACATTCAATGACCCCTTTGTTGTGTAAATTTTATTCTTTGCCAGACTTGCAATACCCCCTTTGTTTTATTTATGTATCCTTTCCCAGACTAGCAATACCCCCTTTGTTTTGTCTATTTTATCCTTTGCCAGACTAGCAATAACCCCTTTGTTTTGTCTATTTTATAATATGCCAGAAATCCAGTAACCCCTTTGTTTTGTCTTATAATTTGCCAGACATCCAATAACCCCTTTGTTTTGTCTATTTTACAATATGCCAGACATCCAATAACCCCTTTGTTTTGTCTTATCATTTGCCAGACATCCCAATAACCCCTTTGTTTTGTTTATTTTATAATTCGCCAGACATCCAAATAACCCCTCTGTTTTGTTTATTTTATCATTTGCCAGACATCCAATAACCCCTCTGTTTTGTTTATTTTATCATTTGCCAGACATCCAATAACCCCTCTGTTTTGTTTATTTTATCATTTGCCAGACATCCAATAACCCCTCTGTTTTGTCTATTTTATCATTTGCCAGACATTCAATAACCCCTTTGTTTTACTATTTGCGTTTACCTTCACTTTATCTGCTGATGTTTTCTTCTTATATTCAATGTTCTTTCTTCGTGTTAACCTATTTCCTTGTTTTCCCTCTCTCCCTCTTACTTCCATTGTATTTGTGTTTTCTGTCTAACTTCTATGTTGTCCCATTGTTTGTTTTGTTGTCCCTTTTCGTCTTCTCTATTCCTTTGTTCAACTATTTGTAATTACTTTCTCTATAATGGCATCACCTTGTATTGGTATTTAATATCACGTAATTATACGTACATATTATGCGCAAGGACGTATGTGTATTGTGTGTGTGTTATTATTTATTTTATAAATTTTAGCAATGTTAAAATATAGAGTTTGCCCAATTACCTAGAGAATCAGTTAATTTTGTAGCGTGAAGATTATCTGAATTTAATGTTATTTATCCATTGACAATATGAAGTTATATTAGAAGAATGATTATATAGCTTGGGAGAATGACAGTTAAGTGATACTAAACAATATTATTGTGCAATGGTAGAGATGTGATGGTTCTATAGCTTACCGGTTCGAGTGTTGAACATTTTGAAGACTGGCTGTCTTATTCCAAATGTGGAGGTTTGAGACCAGGTTGACGGAGTCTGAATTTCTAAACTATCGGTTTGTATGTAACATTTTAAAGGAAGGCACAGGATGAGTTGAAAATATAGTCTTTACAATAAATACTTTGTTCAACATGTGCATAATTATATATTCTTCATTGTATCTTCATTCTTCTCAATAATATCACTTGTCCTCGCGTCAACTATGATACTCTGTATAACAAGAGAAACATCATCAGTCATTCCTCCAATCCTCTAACTTTTTGAGTATATGCACCATTTCTTGGATTGTTGTAATTTCGCCGAAACTGTATCTAGTTCATGATACCAATTAAGCGGTATATCTGTCTGTGGCTACAATAAACAGCTCCGTTTAGGTGGTGGTGGGGTTTACCCACAAGGTGGCATGATGTATCTAACATCAGCCTCTTAATCACCAATACCCCTGTAGGTCCTGACTTTGAGATCATCGCATCTGACCATACCCTATGGCACTCAACATGTATACAATGGGTTAATAATTTGTAATACATTCAAAACAAAGCACATACTCACCGACTGGAGATAAGACACAAGCAAAATTACAGAGCCTACACACCTGACCTACCCTATGTGTGGACAAATATGTGGGTCGAAAATTAGGCTCCACAGTCATCTCCAATGGCATCGACATCAACAACCACTTATCGTAGTATAAAACTTAACCAAAACTCTGTCACTGTAGGTCAAGGTAGTATATTATTGTATTAGGAATCGAAATACTTGGGAGGACTCCTTCAGATATATACAGTAGCTATACCTTTGTCACCCAGCTTCAGTTATTAGTATCAGGTCATGTGAAGGTGTTGAGGGATAAGCTTTTATAACGGCATTTCGTATCTACTTTCCATAGAGTGTTGAGAGGTGAGAAGTTGTTGGAGAGAGAGGAAGCTGTTGGAGTGGCTTAGTTGTGTGTGTTAGTCTGCATACGTCGTTGAGGTGTCCTGCGACACTTTTTGTTTTGTAATATGCTGATGATTTAGGACGGATATTTAATTAGGCCTCACTCTTCCCCTGTTGTTCTTGTATTACCCTGAAGATGTCTTGAGAGAATTGACGAGGTGTTCCATTGTTTCAACTTTCCTAGTGAGTTTTACTACACACATATATATATATATATATATATTTTTTTTATATATATATATATTTTTTTTCTTCTATGTTGATGAGGGAGACAAAAGGCAGAACTGCCCGCAATGAATGCCTCCCTCAGTTGAAAGAGTGACAGGGCCAAACTCAAGAAACGTTCGAGATAGAATGCCTGGACACACAGAGTTTGAAGCAATTTAACACCTTACGAGCGGCCTATGCGGTTTATTTATATGTACCGCCCAGCGGGGTGTTTTTAGCCAAAATAGGGCTGTTTACTTGATCATTTTCATGCCTAAATAAGACCCAGAACGTAAAACAAGTACCTATCCCTGAAAGGGCATAAACAGAGCTTTCGAATGACACCATAACGATCCTTTTATGATGGCTAGTTTTCTTGCAATAACCGTGCAACGCGAGTGCAAAAAGCATGTAATTAGCCACTTTCCCGATACAATTCCTTATATAGCGAGTGAGAGAGGGAGGAGGGAGCTGGGATTCGTGTCAGTATGTTCGCCGCGGTGGTCTGGACACCACTTGTCTCTCTCTCTCAGCAACATTAAGGGTTAAGTCATAGGATGAGGGTAAGATGGATTCAGGGAGAGAGTTCCAGAGCTCAGCTGTTGAATAGAAGAAGGTTTGAGAGTATCGTTTCACTCTTGGATTGGAGAGTTGCACAGAGTAGGGATGGGATTGTGTTGCAAGACGGGTGCTACGTACTCTACGTAGAGGAGGTGGTATACACTGAGCGATCTCTGAGGAACATTGATTATTGTAATAGCGATAGAATAGCGAAAGAGACGCAACATTGCAGCGCAGAGAGAGAGAGAGATTACATAGAGTTGGTGAGTGGGCGGGAGTTAATGATACGAAAGGCTTTCCTTTCTACTTTGTCTAGGAGTGCGGTGTGAGATGATCCTCCCCACACATGCGAACAATACTTGATACATGGACGCACTGTGCCCTTGTACAGAGCAAGAAGTTATGCAGGGGTAAAGAACCCCCGGAGGCAGTTGAGCTCACCCAGCTTCTGGGAACCTGTTTTAGCAAGGGTGGTAATATGGTCTTTCCAAGTGAGATCAGGAGAGAAAGAGATTCCTAGAATACTGAGAGAAGATGATGGATTGATTAGTCCTGTGGGAATTCGTTATGGGTAGATAATTGGAGAAATTGGGTTTTGGAAGCATTGAAAGTAACAAGATTTTCTCTGTCCCAAATGGAAATTGTTGATAGATCAGAATTTAAGTGTTTTAGGACATCTTTGCATGATTATTTGAGTGCTTGCTTGTTGGGGGTTCTAGAAAACTAGTTGAATAGTGTAAGGTCGAGTCATCAGCATATTGTTACGACTGGGGATTAAATATATCAGGGCTCTTATTCATTGGACTAGTAATGGCATAAATGCTACAACGGAAAGCGCTAGATCCAACCTCTGATGTATATTCCCAGTGAACAAAGAACACAAATACTCTACAGAGTTCTATATGCAATAATAGGCTATCAAACTCTTAATAAATGTGCGTCTACTCTAGGCTTAATGTTATGTGAAAACAGCCTATTACTACCTATAACCGAAGGTGCTTGGTTATGGTATGCAAAGTAAGGTGGTAAGAGAAGTTACAGCTTACGTTACTTTAATCAATAAATGTCAGGCACTCCTGCATGAAAGAAAGTGCACTAAAATCCTTCAACACTAACAAGGAATCTTCTTTAAATGTTAGATGCTATAAAGATGCTCGTATCGAAAATGGAACCCAAAAAGGCAGGCAGCGGAACAATGGTCGTGCAGGCTATGCACACAAAAAGGCAGAATATATAATGCCGTCGGAGCCAAGAATATCCTAAACACTACAACAATAATAATCGCCACGACAATGCAGTATTCCTATCAACAAAAAGAGCCTAAGTCGTTTGTGTCTCCATACATCAAACTAGGCTGCGAAATGCTTGTGTAATCATAAATGGGTATGCTTAAAAAGAGTAATTAGGTTAATATACTTAATGTCTACTTTGACTGATAAAGTCTAGCTAGAGTCAATGATATGAGATACTGGTGCGCATGGCATGCCGCATAGCCTAGTGCAAATCTCAAGTCTGTGCGTCAAATATTACGTTATAGGGAAGGGTAGCTCTCTTGAGAAACCTTAATACCGAAGTATTAAGCGTTCTCCTGGCGTACCTCAAAGACAAACAACGAGCTTAGAACAGAGCAGAATGGTATAGGCAAAAAGCCCTCATTCGTGCATGCTCTACTCTCAATGGCACACAGACTAGAATTTACTCAATCAACTCCAGTTCTCAGGTATGTCGTGCAGCTTTTTCCTAAAGCCAGTACTCATAGGAAACAATACCTTATAATATCAGACCCCTAGTCTAGCATTATCTAATCCAGCAGAACACTAATAATTAAAGGAAGCAGTACTAAACAATATGAATGCCAACCAATGCTTCGTGATCAACTTATCTTAACACCTTAAGAGCGGCCTATGCGGTTTATTTATATGTACCGCCCAGCGGGGTGTTTTTAGCCAAAATAGGGCTGTTTACGTGATCATTTTCATGCCTAAATAAGACCCAGAACGTAAAACAAGTATCTATCCCTGAAAGGGCATAAACAGAGCTTTCGAATGACACCATAACGATCCTTTTATGATGGCTAGTTTTCTTGCAATAACCGTGCAACGCGAGTGCAAAAAGCATGTAATTAGCCACTTTCCCGATACAATTCCTTATATAGCGAGTGAGAGAGGGAGGAGGGAGCTGGGATTCGTGTCAGTATGTTCGCCGCGGTGGTCTGGAGCAGCCATACGCTCGCTACTCTCCTGCCACCACTTGTCTCTCTCTCTCAGCAACATTACGTGCTGAAATTGCCACTCGACCTATGTCGAGCGCCGCCACATAGTCCAGCTTTATTTAACTCGACTTATGTTGCTCGCCGCTAATTAAGGGTTAACAACTAACATACATGGGTTATATCAGACCTTAATGCACAATACAACTGGACAGCATGAAGCTGATTTTGCAGAGGGGATATAATATTAATAAAAGGTGGTGAAAGATATGAAAAAAGAGAGAGGTAGGCAGAGGAAAAGATTCTCAGGTGCGGCACGGGGGACAGGTAGCAAGGGATAAAGATGAATGCGTTCTAGAAACCAGATCTGAGGGAGAAAGTGGCGAGGATCTGTATATATACTCGCACTAGCTCGCGCCGCGTGGGAAAAAAAGCGGTAACAAGTCCTCTAGCCACTAGCAAGGGAGCTAGCAGCATGGGAAGGACCTCTCTCAACCAACCCCCACGAGGCAGCCAGCCGTGACGTCATCGAGCGGGGCAAAAACACTGCGCGCCCCCCTCTCACTCTGTTCTACTCTCTCTCTCTCTCCCAGATCCCATCATTACTAGTTAATGATAAAACATATACTTTACAATTAAATTTATAAAGCCTTGACATGGGTGAAAACAAAGAGCCTTTCTGGACTGCCCATGACACGAGCTTTCATATGAAATAAAGCACACTCTAATACATAAACTGTAGCCCCATCTACTGCCCTGGCGATCCTAGCGAGTCACTGTAGGACAAGCCATGCGGTTCTAACGGAGTGGTTAACGTTACAATATGCATGGATAGGACTGGAGGTACAGTTGAGTAGATCATTAATGAAAATTAGAAAGAGAATTGGAGATAGGTCAGAACCCTGAGGAACACCGGAGTTGATAGATTGAGTAAGTGAAGGTTGACCGTCCACAACTGCAGCTATGGAACAGCCAGAAAGGAAATTCGAGATAAAGGCGCAGATAGAGAGATAGAAACTAAAGGAGGGTAGTTTAGAAACTAGAGATTTGTGCCAAAATCTATCAAAGACCTTTGATATGTCTAGCGCAATAGAAAAAGTCTCACCGAAGTCCCGGAAGGAGGATGACCAATAGTTAGTGAAATATGAAAGGAGATCCCTAAAAGAGCGAATCCATACTGGTGATCTGAGAGTAGATTATGAGAAGATAAATGCCAAAGAAATTTTGAAGTAAGAATAGTTTCAAAAACTTTGGAGATGCAAGAGATGAGAGCAATGGGACGATAGTTGGACGGTTGAGAGCGGTCACTCTTCTTTGGGACAGGTTGAAAGAGAGCAAACTTCCAGCAAGAAGAGAAGATGTTAGAGGAGAGACCGAGACTAAAGAGTTTGCCTAGGCAGGCAGTCTGCATGGAAGCACAGTTTTTTAGTATAACAGGAGGAACACCGTCCAGACCGTACACCTTCTTAGTATTAAGCCCAGAGAAAGCACATCTTTAGAAGAGATTAGGATATTAGGCATGAGTACGTGAGAAAGGGTGGAGAGGGAGGAATAGCACCGGAATCATCGACGGTGGAATTTCTAGCGAAAGATTGGGCGAAGAGTTCAGCTTTCTCAGAGGAAGAAGTGACAGTGGTGCCGTCAGAGTGGAAAAGGGGAAGGAAAGACGAGGAAGAAAAATTGTTGGAGAGATTTTTGGCTAGATGCCAGAAAGCTTGGGAAGTTAGAGTTGGATAGTTCAGTGCATATATATATATATATATATATATATATAGAGAGAGAGAGAGAGAGAGAGAGAGAGAGAGAGAAATATTGTATACAGGGTGTCCCAGGAGGAAAGGGCATTACCTTGGGAAATGATAAAACAAGGTATTCTAAGCCTAACATGTTCTATAACAAAAAGTCCAAATATTTACCGTTAAAAAGATATTGAAGGTTTTATAGTGTCCTCCCCTGCCTCACTGTAATGGACTCTTCCATGTCAGATAGTTTCCAACTGTACCAAAGTGAGCTATTATATCTATAATAATTTTGCAACTTACATAATTATAATATCTTTGCAAAAACATAGTTAGATGGAGGTGTGGTAGGTACTAGGACAGCTAGGCCACCCTTATGGGGAAATACATAAGAAAATGCCATTTTCAACATGCAATATCTCTTTACCGGTTGAGATTTGGAATATTTCTTATAGAACATTTTAGGCTTAAAATATTATGTTTTATAATTTCCCAAAGTTGTGCCCTTTCGTCCCGGGACACCCTGTATATATATATTGTTACGTATCTTGATCCTCAAGTGGTTAACTTGATGAATCTAGATAGCACAGAGATATATATTAAGGTATCAGTCAGCTGAAGGCAAAACAAAAGTAAAATCTAATAAAATTATTTCCTGTTGTTGCTTCCTTTCCTTTTGGATCTTAGGACTTAGTATCCTTTATTGACTGATACTCTTTAATTATGAAAAATACTGAAACTAATTAAAGTCATGTAGTATTTATAAATAATTATTATTTAACCGAAGCTTAGTAGGCTATGGTTATTAACCGAAGAAGTTATATCTAAAGAAGGACTATTAATTCTATAAAAAGTCTTGAAAGATAAATATTAAAGTAAGAATATTTCTGTCTCTTACCCTTTTTTAAATGAATAGATAGTTTTCTTATATGTCCTTTTATTTATATTTAATGTAATTATTCTTGGTTCTTGTCTTACGTTAACAGTATTATATTATTATCATCAGGATTTATATCAAAGTCACATAAAAAGTTAGATATATATTTAATAATTAGTTAAATGTATTTCTTAACCACGTAACATTGAAGTTTGATTATGAGTAAATAAAGTTACAGGATCGCTTCATAGATTCGGTTCAGGTCTCACTCAAATAATATGAAAAGCAAAATATAATATTTTGAAGCAAAAGAATTTTCTTCAGCTTAGGAAATCACTAGAAGTAATATTAACACAGCCATGTTAGTCTAAGGCGATATTACTAATACGAGACAATAGCATCACCGTACTAAGCACCATTAAGCAATGTAAGCTTAATTAAAAGAAAATGAAAGAACTCGTAAGTATTAATCTAAAACAATAGTATTACTTTCATCATAACCCAATTACTTAAAGAGTTGCTTTAGTCCACAAGTCAGGCAACTAAAATAGTTAAGTACATAATAGCGTTAACGTTAATTCCCAATCAAATAGTTAAGTACATAAATAGTAGCGTTAACGTTAATTCGCAATCAAATAGTTAAGCACATAATAGTAGCGTTAACGTTAATTCCCAATCAAATAGTTAAGCACATAATAGTAGCGTTAACGTTAATTCCCAATCAAATAGTTAAGCACATAATAGTAGCGTTAACGTTAATTCCCAATCACATATCTCACTAACCAACATAACGTAAGTGTTTACACCGAACACACTTAACACACACTTATATAATCTGACTGACAGTCACAATCCCATTATAATACTTCACCCCGTCTTCCTCCAGCTGCAAGTTCACCTTCCCCAACTCCAAATGAGACTGATTTGAATGCCCACAACTCGGGTCTTATATACTAAACAATGATGGTGTAGGAACGAATCAGGAGGCGGGAGGTGGTGCGCGCTCCAATCATAGCTCCTCGAGTTGCATAACAGGTGCCTGGTCCATTCACAGCTCCTGGCGTCGATCATACGTCATAGCGTCGGGTAGTTTGCAGGGTCCCCTATGACGCACGCAGGTGTGAAGGCTTGTTTGCGGCGAGCTGGTTTCCCCACTCGCTAGTTCGCTCGCTAGTTTGCTTCAGCGTTTGGGTAGTGCGACTTCTTCAACTCTAATTCTAACTCTTAAATTAACATACAGGGCTCCGTATGTCAGAATATATATATATATATATATATTATATGATGTAGTAAAAGTCGCTAGGATAAAAAAATACAATGGAAAACCAAGATTTCGTCTATTCTCTCAAGATATCTAACAATTACAAATATAAAAAAGTATATACACATTATAACTAAATCAATCCTACAGTACGGTATTGAAATTGAAGCTAATGAACCCCATCCGTAACAATAAAACAATATAATGTATGTTGTTGATAGAGAGAGCTGGATCCCAGCACAACGTATGGATAACAGAACAATGGTTCAAAGATAAACATCCAGCTAAATATCTATCTAGCTAGTTAGCTTGATTTTATAGGGATATATAATAATAGATAGTTGGATGCAGCTATTAATATTGATGGTTTCCAATTAGTTAAAAATGTGAATTAACTTGCTTAATCAATGGGCACATACTTCAAAATACAAACGACTATTTGATTGATGTATATAGTGATTTTCACTGTGTATTTATAGAAAATCGCCTGAAATGATAAGTGTTCACCGTTTCTTTGTATCCGTTACAGATTTAACGCTAACGATCTCGCTACAAACATCCAGGTAGACACACCCCAGGTGTTATTGTTTTAGGAATGTGTGAACCAGGTCAGTATTTCCCTGTGAGCTGGTAGGCAGTTTTATTCATGGTACTGGAACACGGTAGGAGGTGGAAGGACGGGGAGAAAAACAATATAGAAATGTGAACACAGTCAAAGATAAAGACATATTACTGTTCCATACTGCACTCAACTGTAAAGTCATGAGTCCTCATACATGCCTTTTTAAACGTACTAGGAAAGGTGTACAGTAGGGTAGTGATTGAAAGAGTGAGAGCGAGAACGTAGAAATGGATAGGTGACGTGCAGGGTTGGTTTATGAAAGGAAGAGGATGTGATGATCACATTTTTGCCCTGAAATGTGTTGTGGAGAAGGGACAAAAGATGTATGCTGCCTTTATGGACTCCGAGAAGGCCTATGACAGAGTTGATAGAGAAGGAATGTGGAAAGTACTGAGAATATACAGCGTAGATGGCAAGTTGATGAAAGCAGTGACGAGCATGTAGAGGGTGCAAAGGCATCAGTACATGTGGAGAATGAGTAAAACATTTTTTTTTTATCTGAATGTTGGGTTAATGCAAGGGTGTGTGATGTCCCCATGGTTGTTCAATATATATATGTACTGTATAATAATGTATATATATATACTGTTCACAAAAATCGTCGCTTACCGTATAGGTAGAACACTTAGATTCAAATCTGCCAAGAGAACAAGCAGGTTCCCGAAGTGGATTCTCGACAACATCATTTGCATCATATGAAAGTTACCAAGTAATTGAGAACAGATGAGTTCAAAAAGCCCTTGTGTATGGCATTTATAGATTACGAAAAAGCATTGATTTGGTTTAAATTTTCTGCTATAATGAAAGCGATTTGAAAAACAAATGGAGTAGAAGAGAACTACTGTATATGCAATTTTTAGAAGGCATATATAGTGATGAAACGTCAAACTATAGTTCCACAAGGAGAATGACAACATATCGATGAACTCCCTGGGGTTTGCTATAACTTAAGTGTAAGTATGGACCCCTACCGTTCACTCTCGAACGCTATTTGCACTACCACAAGACGATACACTTATGTTATCGCTGTTTAAACCCACAATAATAATTCTACTTGCAATTTATTATCATCCTAAGATAGAGCACGACCCATACTATTATAAACGTTAAACAAATCCAATAACATCAAATTGTGACATTGAAAACTGGTATATATGAAATCAGTAATCGTGTTTTCCAATTTCACACCATTATAGTTTCCTTATTAGCTTAGCAATAATGTTTATCATATATGAAATTATAAGATTTTGTTCACGTTCATTCCAAAAGTGTCATCATAATAATTATATTATCAATATTTTGTTTTATATGGATAAAATAACGATCACTTATTAGCGGTAAACATTATGCATGCGCAATATATACACATATATGCATACGGATACACACATGTTCAGCAACAAAAATTAGGTTCAGTACAATTTATTATATCTCAAAAGAACGAGGAAAGGTTGATCTATATAATATTTTGGTAGCAAAGCCCACAAACTAATACACTGTGATCAATAACAGTTTTGGACCAACACTATTTTGTTTTTCCAACATCCCTTACGGTTCCTTCTCTGGCCAGGTCTCATCCAACATATGGATAATTTTCTACACAATTAAGGCTTATGTAAAGGTACAAATATACTGAGCCCTTTGTGGTCGACAAAAATAACGCAATATTCTTTCTTAAGGACAAGTAATTTCAGATACAACTTTGTATTCTCAACAACACTGTTTCAACTAAATTGTATACTATTAGGAAATAGTCCAAATGATATATTAATATATTTTTTTTCTATGTGAATGAGGGAGGCAAAAGGCAGAGCTGCCTATAGCGAGTGCCTCCCCCATAGTTGAAAGAGTGACAGGGCCAAAATCAAGGGACGCTCGAGCCAAAATGCCTAGACACACGGAGTTTGCAGCAATTTAAATCTTAGGAAGAGGGAAAGACTGATTCTGGGAGAGAGTTCCAGAGCTCAGCTGTTGTGTAGAAGAAAGACAGTAACGTTTCACTCTCGGGTTGGAGAGTTGCACAGAGTAGGGGTGGGATTGAGTTGCAAGACGGGTACCACGTGCCCTACGTAAAGGAGGTGGTATACACTGGGAAAGCTCTGAGGAACACTGATTATTATAGTAGCGATAGAATAGCGAGAGAGATGCAACATTGCGGCGGAGAGAGAGAGATTGCAGAGAGTTGGTGAGTGGACAGGAGTTAATGATACGAAACGCCTTCCTGTCAACTTTGTCTAGGAGAGCGGTGTGAGAGGAACCTCCCCACACATGTGAACAATACTCAATACAAGGACGCACTATGCCCCTGTACAGAGCAAGAAGCTGTGCAGGGGAAAAGAACCACCTAAGGCAGTTGAACACACCCAGCTTCTGGGAGGCTGCCTTAGCAAGACTGGTAATATGGTCCTTCCAACTGAGAGCAGAAGAAAAAGAGACACCAAGAATATTGAGAGAGGATGAAGGATTGATTTTTATATTGTTGAAGAATAAGGGATAGTCCGCTGGGAGTTCCTTACGGGTAGATAGATGAAGACATTGGGTTTTGGAAGCATTAAAGGTAACAAGGTTATCTCTGCCCCAATTGGAAATAGTATTTAGATCAGAATTTAAGAGTTCTATGGCTTCATTACGTTTGTAGTTGAGGGATTGCTGGGTGGGGCGTTCTGAAAAACTAATGGAGTAGTGTAAGGTTGAGTCGTCTGCGTATGAATGGATGGGAATTGAGGTACAGTTGATATCATTTATAAAAATTAGAAAGAGAATAGGAGATAGGACAGAGCCCTGAGGAACACCGGAGTTTATAGGGTGAGGATGGGAACAATAGGCCGTCCACAACCGCGGCTATGGAACGGCCGGAAAGGAAATTAGAAACAAAGGCACAGATGGAGGGATAGAAACCGAAGGAGGGTAGTTTAGAAATTAAAGATTTGTGCCAGACTCTATCGAAGGCTTTCGATATGTCTAGTGCAATAGAAAAAGTCTCACCGAAGTCCCGAAAGGAGGATGGCCAAGAGTTAGTAAGAAATAAAGGGAGATCACCAGTAGAGCGACCCTTAACCCTTTATTAGCGGCGCGCAACATAAGTCGAGTGAAAGAAATTTGGACTATGTGGTGGCTCACAACATAAGTCGTGTGCCATTTTCAGCACGTAATGTTGCTGAGAGAGAGAGACAAGTGGTGGCAGGAGAGTAGCGAGCGTATGACTGCTCCAGACCACCGCGGTGGACCAACTGACATGAATCCCACCCTCCTCCACCCTCTCACACTCGCTACACAGTGAATTGTATGGGGAAAGTACCGAATTACATGGTTTTTGCACTCGTGTTGCGCGATTGTTGCAGGAAAACTAGCGGTCGTACAAGGATTGTTGGGGTGTCATTGGAAAGCTCTGTTCATGCCCTTTCAGGGATAGATACTTGTTTTACGCTCTGGGTCTTATTTAGGCATGAAAATGATCACGTAAACAACCCTATTTTGGGTAAAAACACCCCGCTGGTGGCTACATATTATTTACCGCCTAGGCCGCTCGTTAGGTGTTAAGGAAGCCATACTGGCGATCTGAGAGCAGATTATGAGAAGAGAAATGCTTATGAAATTTGGAAGCAAGAATAGTTTCAAAAACTTTAGAAAAACATGAGATGAGAGCAATTGGACGATAGTTGGAGGGTTGAGAGCGGTCACCCTTCTTTGGGACAGGTTAAATGTGAGCAAACTTCCAGCATGAAGGGAAGACGTTAGAGGATAGACAGAGACGAAAGAGTTTGCCTAGGCAGGGAGTCAGCACGGAAGCACAGTTTATATATATATATATATATATATATATATATATATATATATTATTACTTTTATGTTTATTTTTTTTTACTTGAGATTAGTCAGACGATGCCGAAACTCGACCGTAAATATTTATGCTTATATACACAACTAATAGTAAAAACGTTATTATATATTATCCGATATTCTTGTCAGTTGGGGTAATAATCGTAAACCAACATCAATTAATGACATGGTGTTGGTGAATAATGAAGAAGGGAGCCGAGATTAACGAAGTGAATGTCAACAATGAGTGTTGGGGTGGAGAGATTCATTATCAAACAACTTAGTCTATGACACACAAGTATCATAAGTGATTGAAAGATAGTAATATATTATATAACTAATTAAGCTAGTAGCGTAAATATAAGACCTTTCATTATAATATAGTTAACATATTGTCTTTGGCTTTAACTCATTCAAATATACTAATGTTTTATTAATTGATTTAATTGGCCGTGTAGAAAGCCGTGTTCATGTTTTTGTCTGTGTAGATGAAGGAGCCAAAAGGCAAAACTGCCTCTGACTAGAGCCTCTCCCAGAATTGAAAGAGTGACAGGGCAAACATTAAGGAATGTTCGACCCAAAATGCCTGGACACACTGGAAGCAATTTAAGTTGTAGGATAAGGGAAAGATGGATTCAGGGACAGAGTTCCAGAGCTCAGTTGTTGAATAAAAGCAAGATTGGGTATATCATTTCACTCTTGGGTTGGAGAGATGCAGAATAGGGGTGGGATTGTGATGAAAGGCGTGTGAGTTATAATTTTTTTTTTTTTTAAAGAGACAATGAACGGAGGAACGAAAAACACAGATAAAACAAAAAGGTCCATGTGCCTAAAGGCATCCTCCATTCATAACATTTTTGTAACAACTGGATTTAAACATTTGTAAATTGTAAGTTTGTGGAAAGCAATTCGAGGGAAGTGAATTCCAAAGAGTAGTAGCTCTGGGGATAAATGAATTCTGATAAGCAGAAATTCTGCATTGTGGAGGAGAAAGTGTAAATTCATGGGCGCTCTCAGCTGCCCTAGTTCTAAGGGGAAAGATGTGGAGAGGCGGCACCAATGAAGCAAGTTCCTCGGAACAATTGCTGTGAAAATATCTGTAGAATAATTCAAGGGATGCAACGTTTCTTCGTATGGATAATGTAGGAAGGTCCTGTGTGATTGCAGGGTTATTGATTAATCTAATAGCTTTATTTTGAATTGTGTCCAACTGCCTCAATGCAACCACTCCACTTCCACCCCACAGAGGTGAACAGTAATCCATCTGAGAACGCCCATGACTTTTATATATTACGGCCAACTGCTTGTCAGTGAAGAATTCTCGAACTCTGTACAGGAGTCCCAGTTTTTTAGAGGCAAAACTGAATGCCAGTAATACCGACGACTAGCTGCCACGGTCATATTCAAATAACAAACATTAACTACATTGTGGAAGCCTTCGAAGATACCACAAAGGATGCAAACGAAAATACCCTTTTTGTCATCCATGCTGGTTCAAATGACGTCATGCGCACCGGATCCGAAGAGCTGATAGAGAAATATCGCAAGATGATCCAGCACTACAAAACCAAGACAAGGAATATCATCATCTCAGGCATTCTCCCCAAGATCGATGCACCTGACAAATTCTAGACAAAACCTTCAGCACAAACAGCCGACTAAAATCTTTGTGTCTGAAGGAAGAAGTTTAATTCATCAACCTCTAGGATAACTTCTATAACCAGCCTACTCTGTTCTGCAAGGATGGGACTCCTCTAAACCCTATGCGTTCAGCACGCATGGGTCGTCTCCTACACAAAGCAGTCGCAGCCATGGATAACAAAAAAAAACATTCTAGTAGAAGAAGCAGCAGCGACATAAATCATCCTATGCCAAGCAAAAAACAGAGGCAACCGAGGACCGCCAGCGATGATGACCGAGGACAGCCATGAACATAAATGTAGATCCAACCCGAACCAACAAATTTATTAAGGACCGTTCTGTGAGTTATAAAATCACAAGTTTAAAGGTTTTCTATGCAAACGTTCGTAGCATACGCAATAAATGTTCGGATTTAGAGGAACTAGTTTTTACAGAAAATTATGACGTGATTGGCATAACAGAATCTTGGCTCAATATAGAAGACAGAGACTTTCTAGCAGAGTATTCACTTCCCGGTTATGTAATGTTTGAGAAAAGTCAAATAAATGAAAATGGAGGTGGCGTTTTACTTTTTATCACAGAAAGTCTTAACCCGACCCTCTTGTCAAAACCTCAAATTGTGAAAGTCGACATATCCTTTGTGCTAATAAAGAATAATAAAGGTACAATAATAATACTTACATTAATATACAGACCTCCAGCTTAATCAGTGCAAACTGACCGAGAAATTTACGAACAAATTGCAGATGTAAGTAACTCACAAGGTACCGTAATTTTTGGCGACTTTAATTTACCTGTGACCAAGTGGGACAATACTCTTACTTCACACTCTGTACATGACTTGTATGCAAACTTGCAAGAGAGTTCGCTCTAACAATTTGTTTGATCGCCGACCCGTGGTAATAACATTCTTGACCTTGTACTTGCAACAAAAGCAGAATTAATAGAGAATTTGAATGTTGGTGATTAATTCAGTAACAGCGACCATCGTACGATAAATTTCAGTTTAAAGTTTACTAGTAACAAACCAAATAGCAGCATCGAGAAAGTCCCTAATTTCAAAAAAGCAAACTTCTGTAAACTTAGAACTATGTTTAAAGATACTGACTGGAGCATTCTAAATAACAATAACGACATAAATACATCTTGGGAATTATTCGAATCCACTTACCTAAAATCAGTGCAAGACGGCGTACCATCGAAAATACGGCGTACAGTCCATAATGATAAGCCCAGATAATGGAATAAGGAGATTTCAGACAGTTTGCTTGCTAATGATAGATTAATATCCTCACAAAATGACGAAGAACGGGTGAAAATTGTAGAACTACGACGCAAAGCCAAAAAGTTAATTAAGCAAAGTAAAAAGATCCTGGAGTTACATGTTGCAAATCAAAGTAAAACAAACCCGAAAGAATTCTATAGTTATATCAGAAGGAAAAGAGTAGTTACTTCAACTGTTGGACCGTTAGTACAAAGGAGTACAAAGGAGTACAAAGGAAATCAAGCAACAACAGATCTAGTGACCCTTCTAGGTTACTTGTCCTCCAAAACACTGAGGATCAAGTGTCCAAACAGTGGTTTAGAGTGGGTAAGGGAACATTGGAAAGGGAACTACTGCCCTGGAACTAATGTCCGTGGCAGGATTAGGAAGTTAGTAGAGGACAGAAGGGTTAGTAACTGAGGGGGGGATAAAATAAAGTTATTCATTTACAAACGCAGTCAGTCGCGGGTTTGATGCGAGATATTTGTCTAGCGGAGTTTAAATGAATCAACGATGATGCAGTCTATAACGTTTCGTGGAAGCCCATTCCACAAGTTGACAACTCGATTGAAGAAGAAATTCTTAGATTCGTGCGCGTTAAAAGATTTACCAATAATTTTGCAACCGCTTCCCCGTGTGTAATTAGATTGGTCGATAGTGAAGTACTTACTACAGTTCATATTGTTGATGCCTTTGATGATTTTGAACACTTGAATTAAGTCACCTCTTAATCTGCGCTGGGTTAAAGGAAATAGATTTAATTCTCTAAGACGCTCTTCGTATGGTTTGTTCTTTAGGCTGGGTATCATTTTGGTAACTCTACGTTGAACTCGTTCTAGCTTGTTTATATCTTTTTGGTAATAAGGGCACCAGGATTGAACGCAGTATTCCAGAAGAGGGCAGACTAAGGAATTGTAAAGGGTTAGGATAACTTCTTTGGATTTATGCTCAAATGACCTGCCTATAAAGCCAATTATTTTGTTTGCCTTCTTAACAACTTCTGAACATTGTTGACTCCGTTTTAGGTTACACGATATTGTTACTCCCAGATCGGTTTCTCGGTTTACATTCTAAAGCTGAGTGCCATTCATCGAATAGTTTGCTTTCTCATTTAGGTATCCGATATGTAGTACTTTGCATTTATCCGCATTGAAACTCATTTGCCAAATTTGGGCCCAACATGACAATTTATCTAGATTGTGTTGCATATCGTCAACTTGTTCTTTTGAGAGTACGCTATTTGCAATTTTTGTATCGTCAGCAAATTTTGAGATTGTACAGGTGAGACCCTCATCTATGTCGTTGATGTAAATTAGAAAGATAATTGGTCCTAGTACCGATCCCTGGGGTACCCCGCTACTTACATTGGTCCATTTAGATGCCTTACCGTTTATGACTACTCTTTGCTTTCTGTTGCTGAGCCAATTTTCTATCCATTTCAACACACCGTCTTGAATTCCATGCGCTTTTAGTTTTAGCAGTAAACGTTTGTGGGGAACTTTGTCAAAGGCCTTTTGAAAATCAAGGTATATAATATCTACAGCTTTACTCTTATCGTAGAGGTTGAGGATATCGTGGAAGAAGTCTAAGAGGTTTGTTAAACAGGAACGTTTTTTACGAAAGCCGTGTTGAGTATCTTTAAGTATGTTATTTTCCTCTAAGTGATTTACGAGTCTGTCTCGTATGACCGTTTCTAGCATTTTACATACAACTGAGGTTAAGCTAATTGGACGATAGTTACTGGGTAGGGATTTGCTGCCTTTTTTTAATATCGGTGTTACGTTGGCTAGCTTCCACTGATCAGGCATAGTTCCAGACTGCAAGGATTTATTAAATAGTAATGTCAGTGGTTTGGAGAGCTCATCCTTAGCTTCGTTTAGAACTCTAGGCGAGATTGTATCAGGTCCAGGCGTTTTATTTACCTTGAGTTTATCTAAACAATTCAATACTTCTCTCTCTGTAACGGTGATATTTCTTAGAACATCTGAATTATCAATCTGAATCGGCGATGGTGTACGGATATCACTGAGGTCTTCTGTTGTAAACACTGATGCAAAGAAGATATTGAGGGCATTACTCATTTGTACTTCGTCTTTGGTTTATTCTCCATTTTCATCGACTAACGGTCCAACAGTTGAAGTAGCTACTTTTTTCTTTCTGATATAACTATAGAATTCTTTCGGGTTTGTTTTACTATGATTCGCAATATGTAACTCTAAGGTCTTTTTACTTTGCTTAATTAACTTTTTGGCTTTGCGTCGTAGCTCTACAAATTTCACCCGTTCTTCGTCATTGTGTGAGGATTTTAATCTATCATTAGCAAATTTTTTAGCAAGCAGGCAGTTTGAAATATCTTTATTCCACCATTTGGGCTTATTATTATGGCCTGGACGCCGTATTTTCGATGGTATGCAGTCTTGCACTGCTTTTAGGTAAGTGGTTTAGAATAACTTCAAAGATGTATTTATGTCGTTATTGTTAATTAAAAAGCTCCAGTCAGTTTCTTTAAACATAGCTCTAAGTTTATGGAAGTTTGCTTTCTTGAAATTAGGGACTTTTTCGATGCTACTATTTGGTTCGTTACTAGTAAACTTTAAAGTGAAAGTTATCGTACGATGGTCGCTGTTACTGAATGCATCACCAACATTCAAATTCTCTATCAATTCTTCTTTTGTTGCAAGTACAATGTCAAGAACGTTATTACCACGGGTCGGCGTTCGAACAAATTGATAAAGCGAACTCTCTTGCAAGTTCGTATACAAGTCATGTCCGGAGTGTGAAGTAAGAGTATCGCCCCACTTGGTCACAGGTAAATTAAAGTCGCCAAAAATTACGGTATCTTGTGAGTTTCGTACATCTACAATTTGTTTGTAAATTTCTCGGTCAATTTGTACTGATTGAGCTGGAGGTCTGTATATTAACGCAAGTATTATTTTTGTACCTTTATTATTCTTTATTATCACAAAAGATGTGTCGACGTTCACAATTTGAGGTTTTGACAAGAGGGTAGGGTTAAGACTTTCTTTGATATAAAGTAAAACGCCACCTCCATTTCGATTTATTCGGCTTTTCTCAAACATTACATAACCGGGAAGTGAATACTCTGCTAAAAAGTCTCTATCTTCTGTATTGAGCCAAGATTCTGTTATGCCAATCACATCATAATTTTCTGTAAACACAAGCTCCTCTAAATCTGAAAATTTATTGCGTATGCTACGAGCGTTTGCATAGAAAACCTTTAAATTTGTTATTTTAGAACTCACGGAACGCTCTATTAATAATATTTTTGGTTCTTGTCGGATCTACCTTTATGTTCATGGCTGTCCTCGGTCCTCGCTGTCTTCGGTCCTTATCGCTGGTGGCCCTCGGTTGCCTCTGTTTTTTGCTTGGCGTTGGATGATTTATGTCACTGCTGCTTCTTCTTGGATGGCGTTTTTTGATCCATGGCTGCGGACTGCTTCGTGTAGGAGACGACCCATGCGTGCTGAACCCACAGGGTTTAGATGAGTGCCATCCTTGCGGAACAGAGTAGGCTGGTTGTAGAAGTTGTCCCAGAGGTTGATGAATTAAACTTCTTCCCTCAGACACAAATATTTTAGTCGGCTATTTGTGCTGAAGGCCTTGTCGTAGAATTTGTCAGTTGCGTCGATCTTGGGGAGAATGCCTGAGATGATGATATTCCTTGACTTGTTTTTGTAGTGCTGGATCATCTTGAGATATTTCTCCATCAACTCTTCGGATCTGGTGCGCATGACGTCATTTGAACCAGCATGGATGACAAAAAGGGTATTTTCATTTGCATCCTTTGTGGTATCTTCGAAGGCTTCCACAATGTCGTCCAGTCCAGCTCCTGGGATGCAAAATCTTTTTCGTCGATTTGGGACTCTGTTGCAGAACTCTTCGACCTGTCCTCGTAGGATGGAATCCCCAACGAGCCTAGTCTCTTCTGGTTCGTCTTCCATCTCTACCAATATCTCCAATCTGTTTGACATTGTGACTGGTAGATGAGACCTTTTCTGCGTTGGCCGTGCACCGTTCCTCACTGGTGTAAATACGGAAACCTGTGGTGGCTGGACTCTGCGTACAGGTCGGGGAGAGGAGTGGTTAGAACGGGGGCGAGGGGTTGGTACTGTTCGTGCTAGCAGGCTTCTTGCACGAGGAGTGGGGGAGAGACTAAGGTGAACAGGGCGGCTGTCCTGGTTTGATGTCGGCTCAGGTTCATCAGAAGATGCTGCAGTGGCTACTGCAGGTGTTGGATTGTTGGCAGATGACATTGGGGCAGTGGTGGATGTTGGAGTTGAAACAATTGGAGTTAGTGATACTCCAACGTTGAGTGTTACAAACTCTTGGAGTGATTCCAGCTTCCTGGTGAGGGTGTTGATCTTGTTGTGGGCTTCATCCAATTTTGCTGTCAAATCCTCTCGTTGCTGGCAGAGTCGGCAGACTTGTGGATCGGCAGGAGCAAACATGGAAGCACCAAACCTACCGGCGCAGTTCGTACAGGCACGAGGCATGGTGACAATCACTTTCATCAGATCACTTCACTCACTTAAAAACACTTAACTCACTTTAAAAACACTTATCTCACTTTAAAAACACTTATCTCACTTTAAAAACACTTCACTCCTTTCAGGTCGCTTCACTGGATGAAAATGGAGAATACACCAAAGACGAAGTACAAATGAGTAATGCCCTCAATACCTTCTTTATATCAGTGTTTACAACAGAAGACCTCAGTAATATCCCTACACCATCTCCGAATCAGATTGATAATTCAGATGTTCTAAGCAATATCACCGTTACAGAGAGAGAAGTATTGAATTGTTTAGATAAACTCAAGGTAAATAAAACGCCCGGACCTGATACAATCTCGCCTAGAGTTCTAAAGGAAGCTAAGGACGAGCTCTCCAAACCACTGACATAGCTATTCAATAAATCCTTGCAGTGTGGAACTATGCCAGATCAGTGGAATCTAGCTAACGTAACACATAGTAAAGTATATTTATTATTGCTAGGTCTATTCATTCTGACATTTATGAAAGGTATTTATGAAACACCCTGTATAAATCAACACCAGCGCTGGTACGAATATCTTTATTCTGGTAACGTTTCGGTTTAATCATAAACCATCTTCAGACCTAAACTGAAATGAAATAAAGCCTATATGAATGGCTGAGTAATTTTCTAATGTTAATATTAATAGCATCGGGGTAGGTCATTTAGAACTAACCGACCTCTTTCAAATTCTTCCTTTTCTGCCATTCGAAACCACTCTGAAACATCTGATCACCCTATAAAGCCCTCCGATTTTTCAATTCTCACCACTGCCAACGAGATTGAACACCATGAGAGGTAACCTAGGAAAATGAGTGATACCTGAGGCTTGGCAACTTTCGTACTTTTGTTGTTGTTGTCGAGCTCACGCCGCTCAATACTCTTGATGGCGTTAGTGTCGATCTGCATGTCATCAGCTTAGCTATATAATTCAGCAATGCATAACGTTTGAGCTTGAAATGCACACACTTAAGTTTGGATTCCCATTTAAGATAACTATCGTAATAATATTGATAAATTGTGTTGGGAGACGAACAAAATAATGTTGACAAATAAGAACCATTCATTACAGCTAGCAGACCGTACAGACGCCACTCGGACTCATGGAGGTAGGGCGGTTTTTTTTTTTTTTTTTTTTTTTTTTTTTTTTTTTTTTTTTATATGATTGAGGGAGGCATTGATATGATTAGCGAGTGCCTCCCCCATAGTTGAAAGAGTGACAGGGCCAAAATCAAGGGACGTTTGAGCCAAAATGCCTGGACACACGGAGTTTGAAGCAATTTAAGTCATAGGAAGAGGGAAAGACCGATTCTGGGAGAGAGTTCCAGAGCTCAGCTGTTGAGTAGAAGAAAGTTTGAGAGTAACGTTTCATTCTTGGGTTGGAGAGTTGCACAGAGTACGGGTGGGATTGAGTTGCAAGACGGGTACCACGTGCCCTACGTAAAGGAGGTGGTATGCACTGGGATAGCTCTGAGGAACACTGATTATTATAGTAGCGATAGAATAGCGAGAGATGCAACATTGCGGCGGAGAGAGAGAGAGATTGCAGAGAGTTGGTGAGTGGACGGGAGTTAATGATACGAAAGACCTTCCTTTCAACTTTGTCTAGGAGAGCAGTGTGAGAGGAACCTCCCCACACATGTGAACAATACTCAATACAATTTGATGTTGATGATATGTTAATATTTTCTTTATCTCTCCTGAAAGAGGGATTAATGCTGGTCCTTATGTCTCACCGAAAACTAAGGCCCTTTCTTATATGTATATAGGAGGAAAGAAAAGACCCAATAATTATATAGTTTCCCTATAGCAAGTGAAAGGTAGACTTTGCTGAAGGCAGGCAATGTAAACATTTGCTTAATCGTGAAATAACCAGGGTGGCGTATATCTCGATCAGTAATTTTTCTTATATCTTGCTGCTCTGTATTACTGTAACAATATCCATTGTTACGAACTGGCACTCGGGTACACAAGGGCTCTCAATCAGGACTCGAATACGGCTCGCTACCACAACGGAAACACACGATCCCAACCCCTGAGTACTGCCAGCCGAACAAAAAACACCAATACCCTCCAGAGTTCAATCTGCTATAACGGGGTATACAAGAACTCGGTACTAGTGTTCAACAACAGACTAATAAAGAGACAGGAATTATCTAGTCTGGTCAACAATCAAACAATGAAGTAAAAAAACAACAACACCAAAGAATAGTGTTGGCCGAAGCCGAAGTAATTCACCCTTGACTATGAACTTAAGAAGTCCACCACCCTCTACTTCGGATCGGCACTATTACGTTACGTTAATTAATAGTCCTTAAGCATCGAGCAAGGAATCTTCTGAAAAAAGTTAGATGCTTCTCGAATGCTCGTAAGAAGTACGTATCGGATTTTGAACAGTAATTCAATAAGCAAAAACACTGGCAATTAAATACTATTAAAGGCTTAAATTGGCATAAGAATAATTAAAAGAATATGCAATAGTAAATGGCAAACATTAAAAGGAAGTACTCCGCAAATGCAACAGCAATAGCCTACTCGGATTGTGCTCGTGGGCCACTAATCACTAAAGTAGCCAAGCTTGCAACACATGAAATCAATAGTGCATAAACAATATCATACATAAGGAAAGCTTCAATACTATTCTGTATCTACTAATCGAGTAAAGTCTAGCTGGGGTACTGTAAAAGGTAGCAGTGACTGAGCAAAAACGGCTTGTAGCCTAGCGAAGTCCTCACGACTGTTTAAAGTATTACATTAAAACTAACAGATGCACTTTGAGAAATCCAGATCCCTTGTATCTGGTTTTCTCCCGGCTCCTTGACAAAGTAAAAACAAACTGTTAATAAAATACAGGGTGGTTAGGCTCTTGCCCTCACGCACTGTAAATTATTAACTCAACACAGTCAGCCGCGAAGACAACCTAGGCTTCACTGAACCGAAACGAGTATGCAGGTTTATCGCTTAACCACTGCATCAAACAACAACTCGTAACACAGAAAAGCCTTACCCCAGTCTAGCATTACCTAGACTAGCAGAAAACAGGAATAATAATAATAACACACAGGGAAATGCATATACAAGTGCAACAAACATAAATCAATCCTATTCTAAGTCAACCCTTCCAAAATAGGCTATCTAATAGGCAAGTATCTCATGAGAACTCAAGCGATAATACGTTGGCTGACTAGCTCTGCACCAACGGCACCATGGAAGTTAAACAGGGCAGGGAAAAGAGGAAATAAGAATGTAAGGTAGTAGAGAAAGTTCCCATCAGTCAGAAGAATATAAATAGTTAGCAAGGGAAATGAGAAGTCGCTCTGCCTAATGAGTTCTGATGAAAACATGGCTAGACTTCCCTTTTATACCCGGCCCTCTAGTGAGCCCAACGTGAACTACTAAGGACCGCCCACTGACAACCATTACGTAATTTCTCTCTCTCCTCTGGGATACACAAAGGCTCCCCCTAGCACTGAGGGAGGGAGGAGTGCTAGTGAGTTAGGCCTACCTCTTGCCTGGCGTACCCACTGACACCTAACTGTGGCTGTTTCTCTTCCCATCATTACAAATAAGTTTTACACACAATACTTATAACTAATGATATAAAATAGAACTCGTTGACTCAGATGAAAACAAAATACATATTCATAATACTTATAGTACAACGGCTCACACAAACTAAGTTAGGAAACTCTACATAGACTACAGCCAAAGTTCCTGCCCTGACGATCCTAGCGAGAGTGGGGCATGACTAGGCGTTCTGTACAGCATGCTCACACGTGGACATGCGTACACCATGCTTACCTAATACTTTATTTTTGTTATCCACAGATCGGTGTAACTTGTGGATTTGTGCCAGTGTTCAGCTGAGGAGTTTATAGATCATAATTATTGTTCTGTTTATTTAGATTAGTTTATGGATATATTATATCCATAAACTAATCTAAATAAACAGAACAATAATTATGTATAATGTGTTATTATCCTTAATCATGTTATAATAGGGATCCGACATGAAACTACTTTTAATGATGTGTTAAACGCAATATAGGCCCATAGCATAGGCTATTAATTAATGCAGTAATTGGTCACTACTTTGTCAGCCCTAAATTACGTTTTCGCAGTTAATTTTGAATATCCTGATAGCAAATAAACATTTATATTTGATTTTAATGTGTTCATTCCTCTTAGTCATTTATGAATAGAAAATGTCGGTCCAATGTTTTTTTAATACCACGATTTTTTTGGATATATTTGAAGATAGATATTTAATCTATATGCTTTAACACCTTACGAGCGGCCTATGCGGTTTATTTATGTGTACCGCCCAGCGGGGTGTTTTTAGACAAAATAGGGCTGTTTACGTGATCATTTTCATGCCTAAATAAGACCCAGAACGTAAAACAAGTATCTGTCCCTGAAAGGGCATAAACAGAGCTTTCGAATGACACCATAACGATCCTTGTATGATGGATAGTTTTCTTGCAATAACCGTGCAACGCGAGTGCAAAAAGCAGGTAATTCGGTACTTTCGGTACATAATTGAGTATGTAGCGAGTGAGAGAGGGAGGAGGGAGCTGAGATTTGTGTCAGTAGGTTCGCCGCGGTGGTCTGGAGCAGTCATACGCTCGCTAGTCTCCTGCCACCACTTGTCTCTCTCTCTCAGCCACATTACGTGCTGAAATTGCCACTCGAGTTATGTCGAGCGCCGCCACATAGTCCAGCTTTATTAAATACGACTTAAGTGGTGAGCCGCTAATAAAGGGTTAAAGATCATATGAAAATGTGTTTTAACCCTCGGCAAAACGTAATAAAAAATTACGGTACTGAAATGTATTTTTTGGTAACAAGGTTGTCAAAAATCTCCTATAGACGGCGCGCCGTTCGTGCCAGCCATTTTTTTTTTTTAATCGAGAGCTCTTTCTATCAACCTGTCAGTCGAATACAACGCCACCTGCCAATCCTCATTAGAAATAATGGTTCATATTTCCCACCCCTTCTGCATAACGTCACGATATACTTCTGGCTTCTTATTGGTGTTTTGTATGAACACGTCATACGTCATAGCTTATCGTCACGTATATATGCAGGATCCAATCACTCACCTGTAATATGAACAGTTACGTCATTGCAGTGATCCAATCACAAACAACCATCTCACACACCCACCCAAATACCTTGAAGCCGGTGGTCAGTATAGTCATGACAGGTGCGTGTAAAGGCTGTGCTCTTCTGCCTCATTCAATAATAATTGATACAACACGGAAAAATACTGCAGCTCTAAAATTATTTACTGAACACGGTTGCTTACCTACTGCTGTCACTTGTCGACTATGTGGCCATGAGTGTTATTTTTATGAGGATAGGAATGAGTGGCGATGTCCGGAATATTGTTTTTTAAAGAATACGACGACACGCCGGAATTGTGGCTTGACAACTGCCCATAGAAAAGGGACCTTCCTCGATAATGCCCATTTAGAACCTTGGCAGATAATACGTTACATTAATTTGTGGCTCAATAAAAACTTTCAACATTGGGAGCCAGTTCTAAATCTTTATATAACTAGCAAAACAAGCGTTGACTGGAGATCGTTCTGTTCAGAGGTGACAAGTGCCTGGTTTGTTGAACAGAAACCTGTTGGTGGCCTAAACATTGTCATTGAAATCGACGAAACGTTCATTGTCAAGGCCAAATATCACGTGGGACGAGAACTGAGAAAAAACCAGTATTGGTTGTTCGGGGGGATTGAGCGTGTGTCTGGCAAATGCTTTGTGGTGCCGCTAATCGACGACAACTTCGACCCTCTCCCACGCAGTCGAGACGTGCTGCTACCTATCATTAATTAGTAAATTTTGCCCGGTTCCATAATATACTCTGATTGCTGGAAGGCCTACAACACCATCAGTGAATATGGATATGAACACGGCACTGTCAACCACAAGCTGAACTTCACCAATCCAGAAAACAAGGACATCCACACCCAGACTGTCGAGCGGCTGTGGAGGGATGTCAAGGAATACATCAAGAAGCCTGGCATTCGTCCACACTTCTTAACACCTTACGAGCGGCCTATGCGGTTTATTTATGTGTACCGCACAGCGGGGTGTTTTTAGCCAAAATAGGGCTGTTTACGTGATCATTTTCATGCCTAAATAAGACCCAGAACGTAAAACAAGTACCTATCCCTGAAAGGGCATAAACAGAGCTTTCGAATGACACCATAACGATCCTTGTATGATGGATAGTTTTCTTGCAATAACCGTGCAACGCGAGTGCAAAAAGCAGGTAATTCGGTACTTTCAGTACATAATTGAGTATGTAGCGAGTGAGAGAGGGAGGAGGGAGCTGAGATTTGTGTCAGTAGGTTCGCCGCGGTGGTCTGGAGCAGTCATACGCTCGCTAGTCTCCTGCCACCACTTGTCTCTCTCTCTCAGCCACATTACGTGCTGAAATTGCCACTCGATCTATGTCGAGCGCCGCCACATAGTCCAGCTTTATTTAACTCGACTTATGTTGCTCGCCGCTAATTAAGGGTTAAAGTAGTACCTTGCCAGATATTTATTCCTGAAATCCTACAGCCGTCGCCGAGCTCTCCACTATTTTCGGGTTGAGGCTGCTAAGCTATACCCTCCGCAGTCAGACACGTCTCCCCCTCAGCCTCAGCCTACTGACTCTGACCTTGAATCTCCAGATTCATATTTCGACGACTCTGAGGATTTTGAAGCACCCACGCCATCGGATGCTGACCCATCACACCCTCAACCCAGTGCTCCCAGCTCTCCTTCACGAAAACGGTCCCGTCCTGACTCTGCCCAATCCTCTCCGTTGCCTGGTACATCGACCTCATCACAAACGCATGCCGGTCGCCCTGCCAGACCTCGAAGTGGCCGACCTTCGCGCCGTACACGCCGACGCACCTCCTCACCACCTACTCCCTCCACATCTACTCAATAAGGTACGGTACCCGATAATATTCAAGGACACTAGTGCGACGTTATGAGAAACAATTTATTAGGGAAAACAGGCACCAATAGATTCACCATATTTTTCTCCATATAGTGCGCATGGAGGGTTTTCATTATCAACAAATTTAAAAATACCCACTTCACAGACCAATACACCAAAAATGTAAGTCAAAGCGGGGGTGTGGGGGCGGCAGCCCCCACCTATAATACTAGGTTAGGTTAGGTAAGCTTGTTAGGTTAGGCTAATGTCCTTTCAAAGGGGTATAGGGTAGTCAACATTAGGATAGCCTATACCCATGCTAACTGTGCGGGGTCTGGGGGCAGCAGCCCCCAGGTTAGGTTAGGGTAATGACAAAATTATAACTAAGACCCTGAAAACACTCATTTCTCAAATTCTGGAGGAAACGTGAAAGATAAGGGTGCGAGCCTATTCCATATAATTACCCTGGGTTGTTTTTACTCTCACAAATCAGGTAACCAGAGCCAAAGTTTGCAAACACTTGGCCCGGTTTTTCCGGAAAACCAGAGCCAAATTTAGAAATTAAGTTACTGTTTTTGTTTTATCTGACAAATCGATAAACCCGAGCCAACTATTGACAACATTTGGTTCGGGTTTTCCATTTGTGGGGTTTTAAGACTCAAAACACGGAAAACCCGAGCCAAGTTTCGAAATTAAGTAACTGGGGTTTTTTTACTCTGAAAAATTGACAAACTCGAGCCAACTTTGGTCAAAAGTTGGCTCGGGTTTTTCAAAATTCGGGTTTTATGGGTTTCACATTCATGAAAACTCGAGCTAGCTTTCGTGTCAAAACCTTATTATCGTATTTTTACACCTTTTACCCCGTAATTTCCCTGATATTCATAGCCCTCCCCACTATGGGGAGGGGGGAGGGCTTGTCTTTAAATTGATTGATAATGGGGGAAATAGGTTTTCCCGAGATTTCTAATTAATTACAAACACTATGTATTGATGCAAATGAATACAACACAAAAAGCAAAACACTCGGGAAAATTCGTGGTATTAAAATAAATTGTTTCCAAAATGTCTCTGTAAATGCCATATTCAAATGCGTAAAATCAACCTGAGCAACGCTTGATAATCATATAACTGCTGAAATGTAGTTTCGACCATCATTACTATCATCATTATCACCGTTACCATCATTACTATAATCGTTATCACCGTTACTATCATTGTCATCACCATTAATATCATCGTTATCACCATTACTATCTCTGTCATCATGGTAGAGTAATAGACTTATAGTAGAGGTTAATGAAACCAATAAGTTGGTAAATATTTTCATAACGAATAAACAATGATACGGTACTATCATTTGGTATGTTTATAACAGTGGCGATTCTGACATTAGTAAAGTGTGTATTGATGATTGCTTAGCCTAAAGTAAACTATCGATATTGAATACAGTAGCTGTGTGAAGTATGAAGACATCCCCTAGATTTTGTTCACCAATATTAGTACCGCGTCCATACACTAGATGGCGTTGGTTGCAGCCTCAAATCGATGCCAGACTCGCTATCTAGGGTATAATTTATTTTAATGGGAGGCATTGGAAGTTTCCTATCTCCCTTTAATATTCTCTGCCACTGCCCCAAACAGTCACACGACTCCTGTCGGAGACCCTGCTCACCCAGTTTCATAAACCCAGCCTGGGTGTGCACGACTCCTCCACTCCTCTACTGTGTTTCTAATATGTAAAGGTTGGTTCTTGTATGTATGAAAACATTTATATTATTAACTTTGCTCCCCCTCTCCTTTTATTGCTCACATAATGTTTCTTCGTCTCTAATTTTATTGTTTCACTTTACTAATTCTAATATGTATTAGGTTATTTTTATAACTATCAATTTTAAGTTTTATTGTAGATTTCTGAAATTTAGTCAATAATAAGAATATTAACATTAGAAAATTACTCAGCCATTCATATAGGCTTTTATTTAATTTCAGTTTAGGTCTGAAGATGGTTATGCTTAAACCGAAACGTTACCAAAATAAAGATGTTCGTACCAGTGCTGGTGTTGATTTTTATCATCCGACTAAGATTCCCCGCAACAAGAGAGTATTGTATATAAATATATATTTATATACTGTATAATATATATATACCGGTATATATATACAACATAAAAATTATAGCACACCACACACACGCATGGAGGCATGTACTTCAGGATAACAATACAGTGTGTTTGTACGCACACACACACAGACACACACGGAGGCATATACTGTACTGCAGGATAACAATACAGTGTGTTTGTACACACACACACACACACGGAGGCATGTACTGTACTGCAGGATAATAATATGGTGTGTTTGTACACACACACAGGGGAGGTGTGGCGGAGTGGTCTTGCCACTGGACTGATAATCCAATGGACCCAGGTTCGAATCCTAATATGTCAATGGGAAGATATTATTGGGATGGAGTTTGTGCTGTACCTAGTATCAGTGCATTACCACAGCACACCGAAATGCCCCCCAAAATACCCTCATTGTTCCCTGATTAAAATAGCATTCTATGAATATACCCATATTCAAAAATATGCTACAGGGGGGCAATGCCTAGTGAGTTAATTGCTCAATAGGTGGCGTTCTGAGAGTGAGGGTCCGAGTGTGGGGAATGAGACTGTGAAGCGCAGAGGCGAGGCGGCTTCAGAGATGGGATTGCTTCGAGCCAGGGTGCTTCGCATGTCTCACTCCCTAGACTGGAACAAGACCTCACGGGCCTCACCGTGTTCAGCGCTAGAGTGTAAAGGCTATCAGCCTGTGCCCGAGAGGGAGTGGTTGGAATATAGAGAAAAAAAAAAAAAAAAAACCACACACACACACACACACACACGGAGGCATGTATTGCAGGATAACAATACAATGTGTTTGTACACACACAGACACGGAGGCATGTACTGTACTGCAGGATAATAATATGGTGTGCTTATACACACACACACACACGGAGGCATGTATTGCAGGATAACAATACAGAGTGTTTGTACACACACACACGGAGGCATGTACTGCAGGATATCAATACAGTGTGTTTGTACACACACAGAGGCATGTATTGCAGGATAACAATACAGTGTGTTTGTACACACACATACACGGAGGCATGTATTGCAGGATATCAATACAGTGTGTTTGTACACACACATACACGGAGGCATGTATTGCAGGATAACAATACAGTGTGTTTGTACACACACATACACGGAGGCATGTATTGCAGGATAACAATACAGTGTGTTTGTACACATACATTCACGGAGGCATGTATTGCAGGATAACAATACAGTGTGTTTGTACACACACATACACGGAGGCATGTTCTGCAGGATAACAATACAGTGTGTTTGTACACACACATACACAGAGGCATGTATTGCAGGATAACAATACAGTGTGTTTGTACACACACATACACGGAGGCATGTATTGCAAGATACCAATACAGTGTGTTTGTACACACACACATACACACGTAGGCGTGTACTGCAGGATAACAATACAGTGTGTTTGTACACACACATACACGGAGGCATGTACCACAGGATAATAATACAGTGTGTTTGTACACACACACACACGGAGGCATGTACTGTACTGCAGGATAATAATATGGTGTGTTTGTACACACACACACACACACACACGGAGGCATGTACTGCAGGATAACAATACAGTGTGTTTGTACACACACACACACTGAGGCATGTACTGCAGGATAACAATACAGTGTTTTTGTACACACACATACACGGAGGCATGTACTGCAGGATAACAATACAGTGCGTTTGTACACACACATACACGGAGGTATGTACTGCAGGATAACAATACAGTGTGTTTGTACACATACACACACGGAGGCATGTACCACAGGATAACAATACAGTGTGTTAGTACACACACCTATACACACACACGGAGGCATGTACCACAGGATAACAATACAATGTGTTTATCTTTGGTTTTCATACATGGACAATGGTATATTGTTTGTGTGCAGTTTTTTTTGACAGAATATTTTAATATATAACTTAAATATAAATGGACGGTACACATATTGTTCAACCCTATGTGCAGTAAACAATATTTGTGTAAATATTTAAATATCATATAGTTTCTTTCCACTCAATAATGGAGTAACTTTTAACATATATTGAATGTTATTGGTCTGATCAAAACAGTAACAGTTTATGATATAGAATAAACAGTTACAATTTAAAACATTAATTAGAAATACCATATACAAAATTTCCCACTATTATAATATTTAATGCTCACACTCTGTTCCGCTCACGCTCTCTCTATCTCTCATGTATTGATAAGTAACGACCATCCTTAATTAGAAAATAGTTATATCCAGTTTTATGTCATATCCTTGATAATGATGGTATCAATCACTTATAACTGTGATTAAGCATTATTGATTTACGGTATTTATTATTATAATGAGGATTTTACCGATAATTGTGAGTATTATTTAAGCATGCCCACACAGTTGGTAGTGGTAATTAGACGATTAATTAAACTCAATATACGGTTAGTTCCATAGGGCAGTATTTGTGTAGTCATCTTTACTGTTATCCTATGTGAGAAACAACAATTTACCTAACATCTCCAATGAACCACAGGACCAAAATATTGTCGAGACTTGATATTAAGCCTGATTTCGACAAAGAGTCATCTAGTGACTAAAGTGATTAGATATGAATAAAGATATAGGAATATATATTAAGTAGAAGATGAACTAGAAAGAATCGAGAGGAAGTGGAAGGAAATTTGAAGAAAGAGGAGATTCTTTCCCCCTTGTCCTTCTTCCTTCTCCCCTCACAAATGTTATTGTGAACGTCATGGACGCGAGGGTTCGCTGTGACAAATGAATTTTAGTTGAATGTTTATATAAGTGTAATAAAGAAACCTGTGAGTTGTAATACTTATTTCTATGTACAATAGATTAGGAAGTAGTTAGAAGACATATTTATAAGAAGAAATTAGAGATATATACTATGAATATATCTTAAATGAGCTCTACACGTTAATGTAAACAAGTGGAGATATCAGTTTGTATATACAAAAGAAGCAAGACCCCTCTTGGAAAATAGTGAGTCATAGGCCTACCCTAACCAAGCCTACTATTACATGGGGTTACAAGCTTATAGTTGCTCATACAGCAAACAGTTATACAGCTATAATTACAGCTGTTCAGAGACCATACCATATTTGGTAGTGGATAGAGTTTCACAGGTTACAATATAGGAGTTGTCGATCTCTAAGGAGGTATTATAATTCAGTTCAACCAAGGACACCACCAAGAGAGCAAGGGCTCTCCAGCTCCATCCACCTCTCCACCTAACTCCACTTCATCATGGAGATCCACCTGAGAAACCAAACCAGAGTCTAATACCACACCTCACTCAAATTCATTGCAAGTACAATTCAAATAATATAATTGAGGTGATAGTATTGGTTGGAAACTAAGAAACAGAATTATTAATCTTCTATAATATGTGTTAATTAAAGCAAGTCAGTATTGGTAAAGTATTCATTCGAATATAACTAGATAATTTATACAGCTTGTTATTATGTGTAATCTCATAAATAAAACGTTAAAAAAACTGTAAATTACAAAACTACTCAAACTGTGTTTTTAATATCCGATATTAATATCTGTGTATTTATAATTGTACTCCAACAGTGTAATCAATAATCATAGTTCTTGCTTGGCTACAAGTACAAGAATATAATTAAATCTAGAGTTAGAAATACGATAGATATGACTAGCTATCAACAGAGATTGGAGTATGCCTATAAAATTAAATAATATATAAAGTAATTCATGGGATCCTATAATAATCTTGGAATTGCTTAAACTCGTAATTGCGTATTCACTCAAATAACCTCTTGGCCAACTAAAAGTAAAGTAACAACCTTGATTATACCATTAGATTTAAATATAATATATAGAGTGAACACCGATATACTACAATGGTGGCAGCATAGTGGTGAAACACGCCAATTTATTTTTATTTTTCCCTGTACACCATATGATAATGGTGGCAGCAGGAAACTCGTTTTATTATAGCACCTACGATAATGGTGGAAGCAATAATGGTATTTCCGATTACTGCCATACGATTATGGTAGCAGCATGGTTTTAAATCACACCGATTCTATTTATTTTTCCCTGTACACTATTCGTACATAGTGACAGCAGTAACAAAAATTATCTTTTACTAAATACTAATTTGTGTATTACCCTGTCGTCAACTGAGGCAGCGGTACACCGGTTAATGCGTCGTTAAACATAATTATGCGGTAATGATAAAGTGGTAATCGACATTGCGGTGATTTGACATTTAATAGTAAACAAGTTTTGGTCAGAGTGTTTTTTATAAACAAAATGGGTCATTTGCATCAATATATAGTATTTGTAATTAATTAGAAATCTCGGGAAAACCTATTTTCCCCATTAGGCCTATCGATCAATGTTGAGACACCCCCCAATAGTGATTTGAAAAGATATTAGCCTAACCTAACCTAGTATTATGGGTGGGGGCTGCCGCCCCCACACCCCCGCTGGTTGAGTGCTCCCTTAATAAAAAAAAATAATAATAAAATTGGCTGTTGATTATACGAATGTGAAAGAAAAGTCGATGAAGTCTATGGTGTTTACTCTGCAATGTTCAGCTTGATTGTACATTAATAACGGGATAGTACCGTATTGACAACCTTGTTACGAAAATTAAATTTTAGTACCATACTTTTATATTAGGTCTTTCCGAGGGTTTAACACATTTTCATATGATCTTTACAGCTATCGATGACTGAAAGTACCGTATTGACAACCTTGTTACGAAAAAGACATTTTAGTACCATACATTTTTATTAGGTTTTGCCGAGGGTTAAAACAAAATTTCTTATGATCTTTAGAGCATATAGATTCAATATTTATCTTCAAATATATCAACAAAATTAGTGGTATTAAAATAACATTGAACCCAAGTTTTGTATACCCTAATCGTCAATAGTAGCGATTACGCGGTGAACGCAAGTTAATCTTTGACTAATTTTCTTATTGCCCATTCGTTGATAATTAACCACACTGATTTTTTATATTACCCTGTCGACGCTTATGGCAGCGGTGTACGAGTAACAATTTTTTTTTTTTGGCCTGCCGACATTGATAGCAGCGTACATTTTTTTTATATTTCCCTGTCGTGAATTTTTTTGTATATTTCCTTAACAACAATGGTGAGAAACACTATGGGAATAGGATATTTGGGGTATGATTAATGGCATCTGACTTTGCAGATCTTTCAATATCTGATTCTTCTCTTAGTGGTGATAATCATACTGATACCGAAGGAAGTTTGAACACTTCTGATTTAACCTCTAATAGCGATACTAGCAACGGTGAAGACGAAACTATGGCGGAAGAGATAATTAATAAATTAGCAGAGACTATAACAACTGGTCTTTCGCTAGCTAATACAAAAAAAAAAATCTAAACTCACCAACGTCTCATATTTTTGTGGCGGTCCTGTGAGCAACAGTGAGAAACCGGAGGTTAAGTGTATTCCTTCTGCTAGAGCTTGGATCAAGGATTTAGACTCTAAAACACCAGTCTCATTAGAATGGAGTATTCAGGGTAAGCTGGAAGTTGCAAGACTTTACAGTTTAGGTCCTGCTAAGTCTATTGTTCAAACGATCCTCGATGACTTAGGAACTATTCCTGATGGAAAAACAGAATGGGATGTGTTCAAGGATAGGTTCTTGTCTTTCTTTCCTACTGAACGAACGTTAGATCGAGTCATGGGAGATCTTATAAAAGCAACTAAGAACGCAGACGAGACGTATCTGACCTTTTTTTCTCGTTTGACTAAGCTTGCAGCAGAATTAAGGAAATTAAAATCTGATGAAAAAACGGTAAACTCGGTGGTAGTGGCTAGTTTCTTAAATAGCGCACCTGTAGCCTTCGTCATGCATGTCAAGGAAACTGATCGTGAGGATGCACAAAAGGTATGGAGCAAATTTCTACGGTTTATAGAACGTGACCCGAAATTAGCTGCAGCTGAAAAAAACGGTGTAGGAGAGGCGAGTGAACGTTCAGTGTTAACCATTTCCACAACCGAGGTAGGCCTTCGCCCTGACATCCGTAAACAGACTCAACAAAGGCATTTTAACACACCCAGTCATAATAAGCAAGTGTGACGCCTGCCAGCGTTGGCAGAATCGCTTTCCGGTAGCCACTAGCACTCGCCAGGGCAGTGAAATGAGCTACAGTCTGTCTACAATATTGTACTTTCTTTCTTGTGAATCGTCATGTCACAGGCAGGGTAGAAGTGGTCTTTGTTTTCGCCTGTGACAATGCATTGTATTTTATATCATGAGTTGAACATAAGATGCATTGTAGTGAAGGAGAGAGAGAGAGCGAGCGAGCAGGGTGGGGGAGGTGAGTGTTGCTTTTCCTCCTCCTCCCTCCCGGAGGAGTTGCTCGCCCGCGTGGCCTTTTCTCTCGGTTTTGATTGGCTGGTGGTTCCTGGCGCCTTCTGCAGGCCTGCTGCCGGGTGACGTAGCGGCCTGTGATTGGCTGACCACCGTGCCTTTGTGTGGGATCCTGGAGGGGTCCAGAGGAGCTATTCTCCTCAGAGCTTTCCTGACTAGCATACCCTTCACATGTCTCTTGCCCCCCTGTCTCCCGACTTCTACCAATACAGCACTTTCTCTCTCTCTCAACTTCTTAACTCTCATTCTTCTACTCTATTTAATATCATAACTTCCCTTTGGTTCTGCACGATTTCATATATCGGCCATCGTATTATATGCTGAAGCTCTCAGATAACACATGTTTAGTTAGGCATTTTGGAAGGGATACCAATTTTGTCTGTAGAGGTTGACACACTCACGGTGTCTCCCGTCCTGTATCTTGGTGGTCTACTGGGGGATTTAATGCTAGACTGGGATAAGGCTACTGGTGTTGTGATTTCCATGTGTACTAGGTTTTGTTGAACCTGTACAATCGCAACGGAGACGTGGGAAGCATAGGTGGTCTTTCTGAGTGTGTACCTTGTGAGTTTAGCACTGTGTTGCGAGTGAGGGTTTTTGCCTCTGCCACCCAACACTGTGCTAACTCGTTTGCTTTGACTTTGAGACGGTCGCCAGGAGAGAACCAGATACTAGCGATCTGGATCTCTCAAGAGAGCACCCCGTCAATTAACGTAATTTGGCCGCACAGCCTTAAGGACTTCGCTAGGCTACGAGCCGCTTGCTTAGCCATTGTTTCCTAGCCTACTACATCCCAGCTAGACTGTATTCGCCTAGCAGACACCAGATTTAGATTATAAACTCTTTCTGTTATGTATGCATTATTATTCACGGCATTTATTAGTCTAGGTTGTTGTTGAGTTGCACAACCCTAGTAGGCTGTTTCGTTGATGAGGAAGTACTTCTTTTGCTGTTTGAGTTCCTACTATTGCGCAGTTATTATTCCCGTGCCAGTTAACCCTATATGTCCTTACAATTGTCATATCCTGTTCCTGCTTTATACTACAGTTCAAAATCCGATACGATCATCTTAACCTAGCATCAGACTTTCTTCAGAAGATTCCTGCTCGATGCTTTGGGACTTTCGTTCACTTTCTTTAGTATAGGAGTGACAGTTCATTATTGTTTAGAGTAACTTTAAATATACTTTCTTCTAGTTTGCATTAAATCATTGGAGTGATTTAATTAAGATCTCTATCTTTTCCTAGTATACCTTATTACCGTAATTGTATGTTGTTGTGATCAGGCTGTATCAGAGATCATCAGCCTGTAGTAGTAGTGCACTTATACTGAGTTATAGGATATCCCGTTATCGCAGATTTAACTCTGAAGGGTATAGGTGTTTTTGTGCGCCGGCATTATAAGTTCAGGGGTTAGATCTAGTGTTACCGTTGTGGCTGTGTGCTTTCCTAGTCCAATGATTAAGAGCCCTTGTTTTATACGAGCCCCGGTCGTAACACAAGCTGTTAGAATAATTTGTAACAGGTGTGGAAGGAATGGTCATAAGGCGAATGTCTGTAGAATGCCTGCCAATAAAATAGCTGGTTTCACAAGGGGTCTACGAAAAGGTCCTGATATCAAGTGTTCTCGTTGTAAACGGGTATCACATTTTGCTAAGAATTGTTCTACAGCATGGGAATATATTGGTAAACGGTATGGAGACATGTCTAATACACAACCTTTTAAACACAGTGCTAGTAGGTCTTACTTGAACTACCGTACCACCCTCAGGCTAAAAATAGAACGCCTGGTTACACCAACTACCCTCAAGACCATAGAGTCCCCTCCACAACACCTTATTCTCCTTCTTCCTACCCTACCCAGACCTCTCACTACCAACAACACCTGTCGCACTCACAAATTCCTCACGCTCGCTATGACCCAGGCTATATACACCCAAACTCACCCGTACATCTTTCGGGAGAGTTTGGAAAAAAAAAAAAAACGCCAAAATAAAATTAAGAGTACTTAACTCGTCACCAGAAGTCAATTCAAACCTGATAGCAATTCAAACTAACGTAAATGGAGAAGAAATAATAGCTATGATTGACACAGGTGCTACAACCAGCCTAATAAAAAACAAAACTGAATGAGTTAGCACTTTCTAATGACTTGGTGATGAGTGAAGCAAAACCTTTGTATGATGTGAATGGAAAATCGCTATCTACTGTAGGTTCTGTAAATTTGAAAGTAACTATTGGAAGTATGGACATACATCAAGACTTTACGGTTGTCAAATGTACGTCTATACCCACAAACCTTATACTAGGCAATGACTTTCTGTGGAAATAAGATTTGTTTGACCACTAGCCCTTTGTCTTTTAATATAAATGGGGTAAACGCAAACATTTCGCATTTAGAAGAGGAATTCATAACTTCGGTAAGTACCCAGGGAGCCAGGAAAATTAAACCGCTCAAAGTTACTGTACGGGAGGTTACTCAACTCTCACCGTGGCAGTACGGAACTCTATCTCTTGCGTGTGAAACAGGGACAGAGAGAGACGGTGAAGATAATAATAAGCTTTATGGAGTTTTTACACCGTTCGAAGGTGTCATCCAAGCCTCTGCTTTATTCCAAGGTATTATTGAAGTAGATAATGGTACATTTGCGGAAAAGTTTGCTAATTTCACTCCTGATGAAATAGTAATTAAGCCTGGTGACTCAGTAGGCTCTGTTGAAATATGTGAAATGGTTGACTTAGATGTTTCAGACGAGATGTCTAATACACAGCAAGATCGTATCTGTACCTTGACAGAAGATGAAAGAAGTAATGGCTTAATTAAACACGTGGAGGATAATTTTTCACATTTACCTGTGAAACAGCAACAAGCTCTGAAAACCGTAGTACGGCAATTCTCTGATGTATTTGCACTAGAATATGATCCATTAACAATTAGTCCATATTTTGTTCATAGAGACAGTCTCCGACCAAGTAGTTTACAGACGTCCTTATCCAATTCCACATAAATATATTCAAGATGTGAAGGATCAGATTCAGACCTTAATGGAACAAGGAATAGTACGTCCTTCCCGCTCTCCTTATAATAATCCGGTAGTCCTGGTAGTGAAGAAGGAAGGAGGATTATAGTTATGCTTGGATTTCCGTAATTTGAACAAGTTAATAACTGATGACAGATACCCATTACCTAACATAAACCGTATACTAGCCCAGCTTGGAGAAAGCCAGTTTTTCACTTGTCTTGACCTACGCAGGGGATATCATCAAATTCCCTTGACGGAGGAAAGTAAGCAGAAAACTACCTTTTCAACCCCAGATGGTCATTATGAGTATAATGTGTTGCCTTTTGGATTAAAAGATGCACCCTCTAGTTTTCAACGTATCATAAATCAAGTACTGATGGGTCTCGTGGGTAATAAGGCACACGTATATCTGGATGACATTGTTGTACCTGGGAGGACCTGGGAACAACATATAGACAATCTGACCACTGTACTAGAGAGACTACGAGAGTCCTCTCTCAAGCTCCGGCTAGATAAATGTAGCTTTTTCGGGGAACAAGTACATTACTTAGGTCATGTCGTAGGTACCGACGGTATAAAGCCTCAACCTGCTAAAATACAGGCTATAAAACAACTAACTCCTCCAAAAACCATGCATGAATTACAGTTTCCTAGGGATGTGTAATTACTATAGGAAATTTATCTGGAAATACTCAGAGAAAGCCGAACCTCTTACGAAATTAACGGGGGGTAGAACAAATAAGAGAAAAGAGAAAAGTGTCGTTAACTTCACGGAAAGAGAAAATGAAGCTTTTGATGAGCTAAAACATATTTTATCAGAAGAGCTGGTATTAGCGTATCAAGATTTCACAAAGCCATTCGTTCTTACCACTGATGCTTCGGATATAGCAATTGGTGGAGTACTTCAGCAAGATGAGCATAACAGGCTAAGGCCATTAACCTATTTCAGCCGTAAATTAACCCCTGCTGAACAGCGATATTCTACGGTTGAGAAAGAAGCATTAGCTATTGTTTATGGATTAAAATACAATCGTAGTTTAATACTAGGATATGAGATAATAGTAAATACGGATCAGACCTTTAATTTGGCTTCTAACTACTTCTATACCAAGTGATAGAGTGGCACGATGGTAACTACTAGTAATAGAATATGATATACAGCCAAGATATTTACCTGGAAAAGAGAACGTTGTTGCAGATGCACTAAGTCGTTTAAGCGTCGATACAGAATTGGAAGATAAAGTTCTAGCTATTACAGGTACGAGAGTTCGTGTTAGTCAACGCACAAAGCCCACAATCGCGGCTATACAAAATGCAACCCAGTTAAACACGAGTTATACACCTAGCAATGAGACTAAGGTATACGACAATAATACACCAAGCGATGAGACTATGGTAAAAACCCACAGAATTGAGTGGAATTTGATTGATATTGCACGTGAACAGAAGCTTCACCCTATATATGGCAAAGCTATTTCCCTACTACAAACTTAACCACTGGCCAGTGTACACGCAAAGGAACGAAAATATTTAGAGTCTAATCTCAAGGCCAATCTCGATGACATAATTCTTCAAGATGAGACTAATCTCTTATATCTTCGTCCGTTTAAAGGGAACGAGAAAGGCAGCTCACATAATCGAGTTATTTGTCCGGATTCACATTTTTTAGCGGCCCTATATCTAACTCATGACCACCCCACAGCAGGACATGGTGGAGTTAGAGCAACGATACATCGACTTAACCAATTTTGTTATTGGCCAAGTATGCGCAAGAGTGTCACAGCATACGTTAGCGCATGTCGGAATTGTATCCTTTATAAGGCTCCGGTGGACGCACAAGGTCCCTATAAAAGATACCCATTACCCGATGCACCGTTTCAAAGAGTTCATATAGACTTAATTGGGCACCTGCCTGACTCACATGCCGATTCACCAGATGAATCAAATATTACTGGAGGATATACATATATTATGACTATTATAGACGTATTTACACGTTATCTTATAGCAGTACCTTTGCGAAACAAAACTGCTCAATCCACTGCAAAAGCATTTGTGGAAAACGTCATACTAAAACATGGTACCCCTATGTGGATTGTATCAGATCAAGGAAAAGAATTCACAAGTACTTTTGATCAAGTTGCGACGCTCTTAAATATGAAACATACCTGTACCACGGCTTACCGACCAAGCGCGAACGGCGTGGTTGAACAAGTAAATCAAACTGTTGTGAGAATTTTGAGAACACTCGTAGATGATAACTCAAGCATATGGTCTTCAATGTTGCCATACGCAGTTTTTGCCTATAATTCTGGGTATAATCGAGTGATCAAAGACTCATCATTTTTTTTTATTGTATCATCGTGATCCACAAATGCCATATCAAACGATATTGTCAAGTCAAACTTTTAGTTACAACCTAGACGATTACAAGCATGAAGTAGCTATCAAGATGAACAGAACATACGACAGATGTAAAAAGTACCTAGAAGAGGGTCAAGAAGAAAACGAAATAAATAAAAAAAGGAACAAAGTAAAAGAGATAAAGGAAGGAGACCGAGTATATGTGAAAGTTGTTCCACGAAAAAATGAACGACAAAAACTTCACCCGAAATACAACGGTCCGTATAGATTGGTAGAGAAAATAAGTGATGTAGTAATTAAATTACGTCGCATTAAAGATAATCGCCCAGTGACAATTCACACTGATCGTGTTCGGGTAGTGCCGGAGGAAGCATTATTAGCCCGCGACAATTTGAATGTAAGAAGTGTATATGTGATACACTCAGATACTCCCGAAGCTAAAAGCTCAAACAGTATGAATTATCCTAACATAATTCTTGATGACAGTGAGAGTGATAGTGAGAGTGGTAGTATAGGAAATAATGTTGATAATATTGTACATAATATACCTAGATATTTTCTACGATCACGTAGTACAGTACAACCTTTGCTTTATGTAATGCCCCGTCCCTTTGAATATAGAAAACAATAGTAAGATATTGTTTATCTTGCAGGTAATTATGAGTTTCTTGCTGATCGTCCGTCCTGCAGCGATTACGGATGGATCAACGATCAGTAATCCAGTCATCTTTACCGAAGAAGGGAGATTGGTGGTTACGGGAAATACTTCTGTCATTCCCTACCAAATTGACACTACAAGTGTGTTACGCCCATTGAGATTAGTTCAAAAATTGGTTAATGACCTTATTAAATTTTCTAAAGCACGTAGCCCCAAATTAGCGGAAGAAAATGGACGATGGGATAACTGGATAAACTCGATAAAAAATGAACTATATAGGATTGAACAAGATTTTCTTAATTACATACATTACGTCATTTCAGAAAGCCCAGTCGTGAGAATATCATCGACATCCAAGCGAAATAAACGTGGAGCAATAGATTTTGTGGGATCTCTTGCAAATTATCTTTTCGGAATGGCAACACAAGACCAAATTGATGCAGTTCACGACAAATTGGGAAACTTCGAATTACTAACTGAACAGGAACGTAAGCAATTAAATGTACATACTCGGATTTTAAACATTACAGTTAGACGCATGGAGTCTTTGGATTATGCAGTAAATAGACTAAAAAATAGCACTAGCAATCTTATAAACATTATAGTACAAGTTGGAGATAAATTGCAAACGTTGGACGATAAATCAGATTTAATTGGTAATTTATTATCGTTACAAATAGTATTGTCTGATATTAATGCAGATGTAAATAACGTTAAAATTGGATTGGATCAGATGTTAGAATCTCAGATTTCTACATATTTGATGCCAGCAGATAAATTACTTGAAATTTTATCGGAAGCTTCATTAAACTCACCTGGATTATTGTACCCAGCAAGGCCAGAATATTTAAGTTTATATAGAGATACAATAATCGTTGTTTCCAAACCAACCATTGCTAAACATGTCTTATTTTTATTTAATTGTACCCCTTCGTGGAATACCTACACATACGTTTGATCTATTTAAAATACATACTTTACCTTTTCCAACACCAAAGACACAATTATACTTACAAGTTGACATAAACAATCAATTTTTAGCCATATCTGAAGACCGGAATACTTATGCAATGTATAATGATTTTTCACATTGCAAGGCACATACCACATTTTTTATATGCCCTCCAACCGGTCCCCTTTATAGTATTCACACCCCTAATTGTGAAGTTGCTACATTTCTTAATGGGAAAATACACCCAACACTATGTCATACAACCATACTTCATAATTTCACTCCTATTGTTATAAAAATAAATGAGGGATGGATATATTCCACCCCTATCCCAATTACTTTTACACTTGCTGTACAAAAACAAATCACAAATCACATTGGACTTCTCACCCTGAATGAAGGATGTGGAGCACATAGCCCGGTTCTCCAATTACCGGCTATGGGGAAGAGACGACGAGAAGAGACATATCTAAAGGCGTCATCTATCCACGTGTACATACCGTTGCCTAAGCACACTCACAACTTGTTGAGTGCGATCAACGCAACGTATCTTCAAGTACCTGTTCTGCCAACTCCGAGCTGCTCAACAACAGCTCTAATGCAACTGGCTCTGGTCGACAAACAAATCAAGACCAACCATCCCTTCCATTTAGAGGTCATCAGGCATGGGACCCTGGCGGTAGTTGTGATCCTAATTTTGGTAGGAGCAGCCTATATAATCTACACAGTTATGTTGGCCCATACCCGTCGAGCTAAGGAGATCAAGATGCAGCAGAACTCAGCAATGACGAAGCAGTCACCATTTATCACCATGACCAAGACGATGTCATCACTACTCACCACTTCCGCTCCTACATCATCGCCTCTAGCAGCTCCTTCATCATCGCCCCTGGCAGAAACCGATCAACCCCACTTAACTGGACCCGATCAACCCCACTTAACTACGAATCATGGCCAACGTGGACGTCGGCTTCATTCCTCCCGGGGAGTGATGTCGAGACTTGATATTAAGCCTGATTTCGACATTATTCATATCTAATCACTTTAGTCACTAGATGACTAAGATATAATATGTATTAAGTAGAAGATGAACTAGAAAGAATGGACTGTTATCTATATAGCAGGAACAAGATATGACCAGTGTAGGAACATACAGGGTTAACTGACACGGGAATAATAATAAATGCGCAATAGTATTCTCTCCAACAACAAAAGAAGGACTTCCTCAGGCAACTCAAAAAGCCTGCTCGGGTTGTGCAACTCAACAACAACCAAGGCTTACAGTCAACATGAATAAAAATGCTGCATACATAACATAAGAGCTTATGATCCTAATCGGGTGTCTGCTAGGCTGATAAAGTCTAGCTGGGATGTTGTAGGCTAGGAAACAATGGCTGAGCAAGCGGCTCGTAGCCTAGCGAGGTCCTTAAGACTGTGCGGCCAAATTACGTTAAATGACGGGGTGCTCTCTTGAGAGGTCCAGATCGCTAGTATCTGGTTCTCTCCTGGCGACCCTCTCAAAGTCAAAACAAAACGAGTTAGCACAGTGTTGGGTGGCAGAGGCAAAAGCCCTCACTCGCAACACAGTGCTAAACTCACAAGGTACACAGTCAGAAAGACCACCTAGGATTCCCACGTCTCCGTTGCGATTGTACAGGCTCAACAAAACCTGTTACACATCGCAAATCACAACACAAGTAGCCTTACCCAAGTCTAGCATTAAATAGCCCAGCAGACAGCCAAGGAATAGGTAGGGAGACACCGTGAGTGTGTCGAACCTCTACAGACAAAATGGTAACCCCTCCAAAATGCCTAACTAAACATATAATATCTGAGAGCTTCATCATATAATACGATGGCCGATATATGAAATCGTGCAGAACCAAAGGCGAGTTATGATATTAAACAGAGAGGAAGAATGAGAGGTAAGAAGTTGAGAGAGAGAGAAAGTGCTCTATAGGTAGAAGTCGGGGACAGGTGGCAAGGGATATGTTAAGGGTAAGCTGGTCAGGCAAGCTCTGAAGAGAGTAGCTCCTGAGACCCCTCCAGGATCACACACAAAGGCATGGTGGTCAGCCAATCACAGGCCGCTACGATCACCAGACAGCAGGCCTGCAGAAGGCGCCACGAACCACCAGCCAATCAAAACCGAGAGAAAGCAACGCGGGCGAGGGACTCCTCCGGGAGGGAGGAAGGAGGAGGGAAAACAACACTCTCCTCCCACGCTGCTTGCTCGCTCTCTCTTCTTCACTACAATGCATCTTATGTTCAACTCATGATATAATATATAATGCATTGTCACAGGCGAAAATAAAGACCTCTTCTATACTGCCTGTGACATGATGATTCACAAGAAAGAAAGTACAACATTGTAGATAGACTGTAGCCCATTTCACTGCCCTGGCGAGCGCTAGTGGCTACAGGGAGGCGAATCGCCAACGATGGCAGGCGTCACAATGTTCATACTTGTCATAGTATTAGCAACGAGCCTGAACACCATGAGGGGTAACCGAGCAAAAAGAGTGATACCAGAGGCTTGGCAACTTTCGTATTTTCGTTGTTGTTGTTTTTGTCGTTGTTGTCGAGCTCACGCCGCGTCCATACGCTTGATTGTGTTAGTGTCGATCTGCATCGTCTGCATGTCATCAACATAGCTATATAATTAGGCAATGCATAACGTTTGAGCTTGAAATGCAAACACATAAGTTTGGATTCCCAATTAAGATAAATATCGTAATAATATAGATAAATTATGTTGGGAGACGAATAAAATTAAGTTGACAAATAAGAACCATCCATTTCAGCAGACGTCAGACGGACTCACGGAGGTAGGGGTGATGTTGATGTTAAGTTAATATTGTCTTTATCTCTCCTGAAAGAGGGATCAATGCTGGTCCTTATGTCTCACCGAAAACCAAGCTCTTAGATGTATATATGAGGAAAGAAACGACCCAATAATTATAGTTTCCCTACAGCAAATGAAAGGTAGATTTTGCTGAAGGCAGGCAATGTAAACATTAGGCATATCTTGAAATACTTAGGGTGACGTAGCCTATATCTCGATCAGTCACTTTTCTTATATCTCACTGCTCTGTATTAGCATTTTCCATTTTTACCTAATACCTTATTGTTTTTAACTACAGATCGGTGTAACTTGTGGATTTGTGCCAGTGTTCAGCTGAGGAGTTCATACATCCATAAACTAATCTAAATAATCAGAACAATAATTATGTATTGTTATTATCCTTTCACATGTTATAATAGGGGTCCGACATGAAACTACTTTTAATGATGTGTTAAACTCAATATATTATTATGTTCCTTCCAACAACCAACTATACTCCTAAAATCGATTAATTAAATCTACAAACACATGTGGCAGTCCGTGGATTCGAATCCAGGATGCTCACACCGAAAATCAACACCTTATGCATCGCACCACGAAGACCGTTAAAGAATGGTGGACACTGCCTACGATTTATTATGCAACTTCGAATCCTGCATATCAATCTAAGCATGTACACACATCCCAACTGCAACTCACGTAGGCTATGCATATGTGAATGGAAAGCGCAATTAATGGGGCCTTAACCACTAGGGAAGTCCTCTCGATAAATTACCCCTGAACCAATATCAATTATGTTCCTTCCAACAACCAACTATACTCCTAAAATCGATTAATGAAATTTACAAACACATGTGGCAGTCCGTGGATTCGAATCCAGGATGCTCACACCGAAAATCAACACCTTATGCATCGCACCACGAAAACAGTTAAAGAATGGTGGACACTGCCTACGATGTATTATGCAACTTCGAATCCTGCATATCAATCTAAGCATGTACACACATCCCAACTGCAACTCACGTAGGCTATGCATATGTGAATGGAAAGCGCAAATAATGGGGCCTTAGCCACTAGGGAAGTCCTCTCGATAAATTACCCCTGAACCAATATAAATTATTATGTTCCTTCCAACAACCAACTATACTCCTAAAATCGATTAATGAAATTTACAAACACATGTGGCAGTCCGTGGATTCGAATCCAGGATGCTCACACCGAAAATCAACACCTTATGCATCACACCACGAAGACAGTTAAAGAATGGTGGACACTGCCTACGATTTATTATGCAACTTCGAATCCTGCATATCAATCTAAGCATGTACACACATCCCAACTGCAACTCACGTAGGCTATGCATATGTGAATGGAGAGCGCAATTAATGGGGCCTTAACCACTAGGGAAGTCCTCTCGATAAATTACCCCTGAACCAATATAAATTATTATGTTCCTTCCAACAACCAACTATACTCCTAAAATCGATTAATGAAATTTACAAACACATGTGGCAGTCCGTGGATTCGAATCCAGGATGCTCACACCGAAAATCAACACCTTATGCATCGCACCACGAAGACAGTTAAAGAATGGTGGACACTGCCTACGATTTATTATGCAACTTCGAATCCTGCATATCAATCTAAGCATGTACACACATCCCAACTGCAACTCACGTAGGCTATGCATATGTGAATGGAGAGCGCAATTAATGGGGCCTTAACCACTAGGGAAGTCCTCTCGATAAATTACCCCTGAACCAATATAGCATAATAATGCAGTGTTGTGGGTTATAATATAATTATGCTCACAGCTGTTGATATGTTTCGTGATTATATATTCCTATTCCAGACATTAGGGCGATTAGGCTATACGTAAATTATAAAGTATTCGTGGTTAATTTCAATTGTTTAATGTGAGGAAATTAATGATTTATAGCCTATTCTCTTACCTCCTTAAATATTTAATGACCAAATACTCAATGACTAAAAAATGTCAAATTTAAAGATATCACCCAAGCTTTGGTTATGACCTACCCGTACTATTGATATAATATGGGTTTATTTGATTATAGTGTATACATAATACTTTGATGTAAACCAACTCAATCCTATAGGATACAATTTCAATATAATGTTACAATTTCAATATAATGTTACTGGTCGCTTTATATGAATATGTTATTACATTGGTCACTACAATACATACTTTGTCAGTCCGAAATTACGGTTTCGCAGTTAATTTTGAATATCCTGATAGCGAATAAACATTTCTAATTGATTTGAATGTGTTCATTCCTCTTACAGTCCTTTATGAATAGAAAATGTCTGTAAATGCCATATTCAAATGCGTAGAATCAACCTGAGCAACGCTTGATAATCATATAACTGCGAAAATGTAGTTTTGACCAGACTAGAGGACTAGTATCGTATAATTATATATATATATATATTTTTTTTTTTTTTTTTTTCTATATATTTTCCAACTACTCCCTCTCGGGGGGCATAGTCTGAGAGCCTGTACATTCCACCGCTCAACACCGTGAAGCCCGGGAGGTCTTGTTCCAGTCTGGGGTGTGAGACATGTGAAGCATCCATCATGGCTCGAAGCAGCTCCATCTCTGAAGCGGCTGGTAGACTAATAGACTTATTATAGTAGAGGTGATGAGGTAAATATTTTCATAATGAACAAACAATGATACAGTAGCCTACTATCATTTGGTATGTTATATAACAGTGGCGATTCTGACATTAGTAAAGTGTGTAGGGAGGATTGCTTAGCCTAAAGTAAACTATCAATATTGAATACAGTAGCTGTGTGAAGTATGGAGACAAATCCCCTAGATTTTGTTCATTAATATTAGTACCGCGTCCATACACTGGATGGCGTTGGTTGCAGCCTCAAATCGATGCCAGACTCGCTATCTACGGTATCATTTATTTTAATGGGAGGCATAGGAAGTTTCCTATCTCCCTTATATATTCTCTGGTATTAGGTTAAGTAAGGAGTTACGTTTGTGACGCCTGCAGCTCAGCAGAACGCCACGTGGGCTCAGCTGCTCGCTTGGCCACTCGCTAGCACTCGCCGGGGCAAGGTATTTGGCTACAGTCTATCTACAATGTTGTTCTTTCTTTCATAGTGTTCGCGTTGTTACAGACAGTCCCGTGGAGGTCTTTATTTTCGTCTGTGACAATGGGAAGCATTTTATATCATGAGTTGAACATGGATGCATTGTATATAGTTAAGGAGAGAGAATAATATAGGCAGTGGGGTGGTAGTGTGTGCGTGCGTATACATGTGCTGCCTCCCCAATCGCTTTGTAGGCTCGCACGCGTGCCGTCTCTCGCCTCTTGATTGGCTGGTGGTTCCTGGCGCCTTCTGCAGCCCTGCTCCCTGGTGACATAGCAGCCTGTGATTGGCTGACCACCATGCCTTTGTGTGTGATCCTGGAGGGGTCCCGAGGAGTTCCTTCCTCAGAGCTTTCCTGACAAGCATACCCTTCACATGTCCCTTGCCCCCCTGTCTCCCGACTTCTACCTATAGAGCACTTTCTCTCTCTCTCAACTTCTTACCTCTCATTCTTCTACTCTATTTAATATCATAACTTCCCTTTGGTTCTGCACGATTTCATATATCGGCCATCGTATTATATGCTGAAGCTCTCAGATAACACATGTTTAGTTAGGCATTTTGGAAGGGTTACCATTTTTGTCTGTAGAGGTTCGACACACTCACAGTGTCTTCCTTCCTGTAGGTTGGTAGGTCTGCTGGGGGATTTAATGCTAGACTGGGATAAGGCTACTGGTGTTGTGATTTCCGATGTGTACTAGGTTTTGTTGAACCTGTACAATCGCAACGGATACGTGGGAAGCCTAGGTGGTCTTTCTGACTGTGTACCTTGTGAGTTTAGCACTGTGTTGCGAGTGAGGGCTTTTGCCTCTGCCAACTCGTTTGCTTTGACTTTGAGAGGGTCGCCAGGAGAGAACCAGATACCAGCGATCTGGATCTCTCAAGAGAGTGCCCCATCAATTAACGTAATTTGGCCGCACAGCCTTAAGGACTTCGCTAGGCTACGAGCCGCTTGCTCAGCCATTGTTTCCTAGCCTACTACATCCCAGCTAGACTTTATTCGCCTAGCAGACACCAGATTTAGATTATAAACTCTTTCTGTTATGTATGCATTATTATTCACGGCATTTATTAGTCTAGGTTGTTGTTGAGTTGCACAACCCTAGTAGGGTGTTTCGTTGATGAGGAAGTACTTCTTTTGCTGTTTGAGTTCCTACTATTGCGCAGTTATTATTATTCCCGTGCCAGTTAACCCTATATGTCCTTACAATTGTCATATCCTGTTCCTGCTTTATACTACAGTTCAAAATCCGATACGATCATCTTACCCCAGCATCAGACTTTCTTCAGAAGATTCCTGCTCGATGCTTTGGGACTTTCGTTCACTTTCTTTAGTATAGGAGTGACAGTTCATTATTGTTTAGAGTAACTTTAAATATACCTTCTTCTAGTTTAAATTAAATCATTGCAGTGATTTAATTAAGATCTCTATCTTTTCCCCGTATACCTTATTACCGTAATTGTATGTTGTTGTGATCAGGCTGTATCGGAGATCATCAGCCTGTAGTAGTAGTGCACTTATACCGAGTTATAGGATACCTCGTTATAGTTATCGCAGATTTAACTCTGGAGGGTATAGGTGTTTTTACGCCGGCATTATAAGTTAAGGGGTTGGATCTAAAGTTACCGTTGTGGCTGTGTGCCTTTCTAGTCCAATGATTAAGAGCCCTTGTTTTATACGAGCCCCGGTCGTAACACGTTAAGGAACCATCACCCATGCTGGGGAAAACAAGTAGCTCCATCTTGTGCCGGCCTTAGTAAATTCCGGTTGTAGGAATGTCAGTCCGATTCCAACTATTAGAGGAGTAACATCTATCTCTCGTTTTTCACTTTATTGGCATTTGCTTATTTAATTATATATTTCTTGGCAAATGTGTTCATTGGCATATTAACGTAAAATTAGACTGATTATAAGGGGTGTGTGTGGTTTTTTTGTCCCTCGTATTGTGACTGCATTTTTACTGTGTTGTTTTGATATGATATGTCTTCTCTTCTGTGTTAAGGTGTCTAGTATACTTCGGTATTGGGTGAGGGGCAAGAAAATTATTCCTTGCTGGCATAATAGCTAGAATTAGTACTCTTTAGCATTTTATTTTATTCCTGCAGTGGCGTGTGCTAATTAATGTAAAGGTAAACTGTTAGAGAGGTTTCCTTATAGGGTTATTAGCTTTGGTAAGTTAATTGTAGTATTGAGTAGATTCTCTGCGTCCTACTTCTCTCGTAGATTGGTAGACATAAAATAGATGCGATAGAATAAATGCCGCCACCATCCTTAACTCCTTGTGACATATATGACGCGATTGCGTCATATGGAACTTATGACCAAAAACTCATATGACGCGATCGCGTCATATTAATTTATCTACATGCCTCTCCAAGAAGTCCATATGACGCACTAGCGTCATATGGAGCTCAGTAAGTCCGGTAAGTTAGATGAAGATCTGTCGGTTGGTGGCAACCCCAGGTTCCTCCGACAATTCTAACGGCCAGCAGTGTGGTTTTGACAGTTGTGTGGTGCAGTGGCAATGATACCGGGCGCCCGCCTCCGTGGACTTACTGGAACATAATATGTCTGGGGGGGTTAACACTCTTATTTAGGTAAAGGAAAAGATGTATCCAGCTAAGTTGATTTATTGAAGTAACAAATGATGATTAAAATATTACAAGGAGAATTCCCTATTGCTGGAGGGAATCGCCGGGGTTGTGATCTTGCCCATTGCTCGTGTCAAAGTCTGTCAAACCTTCTCTCCTACCTCTCTTCTTACCTCCCCACACACACCCCTAACATGTGATGTTAACTTCTGATTACATGAGCAGTGCCTAAGTGATATCAAAAGTGCAAGCGTTGGGTGAAGTATACACTGACAAGACAAAACCTGATCAGGAAGTCGCATTGACTCAACCTCCTAGAATGTACAGTCCCTCATTATAATACCCAGTACACTGTAAGTAAATCACCTTAAAATGATAGGAGTTGTAATAATGATTATATAATAATTACTGAATATAACATGTAATATTATTTTAGCTAGTGGTCTAGTCTATTTTGAATGCCTACTTCGAAGTAGAGGGTGGAGGACTTCAATATCTTCAGTTGCAGGGAGGATTACTTCGGCCCAGTCAAACTGATAGGCTGGCCAACATAGACTTTGGCGCTTTATATTTGTTACAGTGTGCTGCAGGTAGGCTGTGTTTGGCTACCTGGGAAGGCTACCATTTCTCCGCTTAGTACGAGCACTGGCACAATGATAAAAAAACTAATATTGAGAAGTCGTCTTAGGATACCTCAACGATTGTTAGGATAAGCTTAGGTGGGTGGTGGTTGATAGGTGTTAGTTTGATCCTTGATTCATTCGTTTATGCTTGATACTTTCTTCATTATTCTGGCATTCATTGTTGGCATGTATTTACCGTAATTTTATTAACACCTTAAGAGCGGCCTATGCGGTTTATTTATATGTACCGCCCAGCGGGGTGTTTTTAGCCAAAATAGGGCTGTTTACTTGATCATTTTCATGCCTAAATAAGACCCAGAACGTAAAACAAGTATCTATCCCTGAAAGGGCATAAACAGAGCTTTCGAATGACACCATAACGATCCTTTTATGATGGCTAGTTTTCTTGCAATAACCGTGCAACGCGAGTGCAAAAAGCATGTAATTAGGCACTTTCCCCATACAATGAGTGAGAGAGGTAGGAGGGAGGTGAGATTCATGTCAGTAGGTTCGCCGCGGTGGTCTGGAGCAGTCATACGCTCGCTACTCTCCTGCCACCACTTGTCTCTCTCTCTCAGCAACATTACGTGCTGAAATTGCCACTCGAGTTATGTCGAGCGCCGCCACATAGTCCAGCTTTATTTAACTCGACTTATGTGGTGAGCCGCTAATTAAGGGTTAAGAGCGGCCTATGCGGTTTATTTATATGTACCGCCCAGCGGGGTGTTTTTAGCCAAAATAGGGCTGTTTACTTGATCATTTTCATGCCTAAATAAGACCCAGAACGTAAAACAAGTATCTATCTCTGAAAGGGCATAAACAGAGCTTTCGAATGACACCATAACGATCCTTTTATGATGGCTAGTTTTCTTGCAATAACCGTGCAACGCGAGTGCAAAAAGCATGTAATTAGCCACTTTCCCGATACAATTCCTTATATAGCGAGTGAGAGAGGGAGGAGGGAGCTGGGATTCGTGTCAGTATGTTCGCCGCGGTGGTCTGGAGCAGTCATACGCTCGCTACTCTCCTGCCACCACTTGTCTCTCTCTCTCAGCAACATTACGTGCTGAAATTGCCACTCGACCTATGTCGAGCGCCGCCACATAGTCCAGCTTTATTTAACTCGACTTAAGTTGCGCGCCGACATTTAGGGGTTAACGTAGATTAAATCAGAGCTTTCTCTTCTCATTCTGCAGCTTAGAAAGAATCCTCCTCAGTATTGCTATTCAGTACTGAGTGTTGATGATAGTTGTGGCTCAAGATATCTTTAAACCACCACTAGGGGTTCCAGATTTAGCATAGTTGTATAACGGAACCAGTTGGAGGATTGTCTGCACCTTTGGTCCCAGAAAGCCTGGAAGTTGCGAATGGGCTCTGTTCTGTTGCGATAGGCTGTGGTACGAGTATAGGCCACGGAGGTGCTGAGTATTGAATTATCTGTGTTAGTACAAGGACTAGAAGCCTCTACTGTCAATTGTAACACTTGCAACAAGAAGACAAATACACAGACAACAAATGCTATAGAAAATCACAAACAACCTATAGACACATATACTTACAACCTACAAATATACGATCCACAAGAGGCAGCGACAACCTAAAATACCACACATACCAGACAAGCACAGACATATTTGGGTACTCATTATTTTCCCTGCAGCTTTCAAGAGTGAATCATATTCCATCTCGTATAGTTAAGTACCACTGGTGATGGTTTCAAAGCTAGGATCACCAAACACCAAGCAGGTAAATAGCTCAATATATTTTCAAATTACCTAGTAAAACGTATATAACATAATATTACTTAGATAATATATAATTAGTTTACAATATAACTGTTAAGTCGAAGTGGGTTCTAGAAAACTCTTTACACTGGAAATAGTATTACTGGAAAATGTTTGGGGGGTGGAGTATGGCCGCAGCCGTGGTGCCGGTATATCACATCAAATGGTTATATTCTACTTCCACAAGGCTCTGAAAGTGCCTATAATATTGCAGTCAAATTTTGATCTACTTTTAATGTTCTTGCACTTTAAGTTTATTCTTATTATGCTGTTATTAATGTCAAAATGCATGATATAATGGGAGAATTACCGCACATGCCCAACTCTTGACGTTGGTGCTGCACTCCGGCTGTGTTCATGACTAGAGCGCGGCGCCTTTCCTTTGTAGCCCTGTGAATGAAGAAGAGCCTCTTTCAACACGGTTTCATTTCGTACTGCTACTACTGCATCTTTCGTTGACTCTTGAACCCCCACAGCAACCCTACTTAGTAATTTGTTGATAATTTTAGTGAAAAGATTTGCAGCCTTATTTGAGTTTTTTTCCTTATTTTTTTTGGAAATGGTAGTTTTGATGCTATTAGTTATAATTCCACTGTGGAAGAAACCCTATATAACCCCATTATCCAACAATATTAAGATAACTCTCCCCGATAGTGGGGAGGGCTATGAAGATCAGGGAAAATGTGGGGTTAAAGTAATATAGTAAAATCATGAAGAATAGGAATGTGTGAAATGCCTAAAATGGCACTTTTCCTAAATCCGAGCCAAGTTTTGTCGAAAGTTGGCTCGGATTTTCCATAATTTCAAAACTCAAAAGACCATTTTCTAAAAATCCGAGCCAAGTTTTGTCCAAAGTTGGCTCGGATTTTTCATAATTTCAGACACAAAAGGTCACTTTGAAAAAAATCAAGGCGAAGTTTGCTCGGATTTTGCATTATTTCAGAGACACAAAGGGGCACTTTTTAAAAGTCCTAGCCAAGTTTTGACCAAACTTGGCTCGGATTTTCCATTATTTCAGAGACACAAAGGGTCACTTTGTGAATATGCGAGGTAAAATGTGTAAAAACTGTGCTTGGATGTTTGAAATTTGGAGAGGCTTTAAAGGTTAATATAATAAGCATTTCTAAATACTACCGCAACTACGAATCTTGTTTCCGAGACCTAGTATATTAACCTAACCAAACAATCCAACCTAGACTCAGTACGTGGGATACAAAACTAGCCCTTGCATGCCAGCTACTGTGGATGCATAGTATCCAGTACGTGGGATACAAAACTAGCCCTTGCATGCCAGCAACTGTGGGTTCAAAGTACCCGGGATACAAAACTAGCCCTTGCATGCCAGCTACTGCGTGTTCATAGTACTCAGTACGTGAGATACAAAACTAGCCCTTGCTCTCTGCCACACCCATTAAAATTCCCGAGCTAGCTGTGGTCCGGCTCATTTATATTGTGCAGGTTACCTTCACTCCCACAGCATATATTACATTAATAAAATATATTGTTGCGACCGGGGCTCGTATAAAACAAGGGCTCTTAATCATTGGACTAGGAAAGCACACAGCCACAACGGTAACACTAGATCCAACCCCTGAACTTATAATGCCGGCGCACAAAAACACCTATACCCTCCAGAGTTAAATCTGTGATAACGGGGTATCCTATAACTCAGTATAAGTGCACTACTACTACAGGCTGATGATCTCTGATACAGCCTGATCACAACAACATACAATTACGGTAATAAGGTATACTAGGAAAAGATAGAGATCTTAATTAAATCACTCCAATGATTTAATGCAAACTAGAAGAAAGTATATTTAAAGTTACTCTAAACAATAATGAACTGTCACTCCTATACTAAAGAAAGTGAACGAAAGTCCCAAAGCATCGAGCAGGAATCTTCTGAAGAAAGTCTAATGCTAGGTTAAGATGATCGTATCGGATTTTGAACTGTAGTATAAAGCAGGAACAGGATATGACAATTGTAAGGACATATAGGGTTAACTGGCACGGGCATAATAACTGCGCAATAGTAGGAACTCAAACAGCAAAAGAAGTACTTCCTCATCAACGAAACAGCCTACTAGGGTTGTGCAACTCAACAACAACCTAGACTAATAAATGCCGTGAATAATAATGCATAAATAACAGAAAGTTTATAATCTAAATCTGGTGTCTGCTAGGCGAATAAAGTCTAGCTGGGATGTAGTAGGCTAGGAAACAATGGCTGAGCAAGCGGCTCGTAGCCTAGCGAAGTCCTTAAGGCTGTGCGGCCAAATTACGTTAATTGACGGGGTGCTCTCTTGAGAGATCAAGATCGCTAGTATCTGGTTCTCTCCTGGCGACCCTCTCAAAGTCAAAGCAAACGAGTTAGCACAGTGTTGGATGGCAGAGGCAAAAGCCCTCACTCACAACACAGTGCTAAACTCACAAGGTACACAGTCAGAAAGACCACCTAGGCTTCCCACGTCTCCGTTGTGATTGTACAGGTTCAACAAAACCTAGTACACATCGGAAATCACAACACCAGTAGCCTTATCCCAGTCTAGCATTAAATCCCCCAGCAGACCACCAAGATACAGGACGGGAGACACTGTGAGTGTGTCAACCTCTACAGACAAAATTGGTAACCCTTCCAAAATGCCTAACTAAACATGTGTTATCTGAGAGCTTCAGCATATAATACGATGGCCGGCCGATATATGAAATCGTGCAGAACCAAAGGGAAGTTATGATATTAAATAGAGTAGAAGAATGAGAGGTAAGAAGTTGAGAGAGAAAGTGCTCTATAGGTGGGGGGCAAGGGACATTAAAGGGTATGCTAGTCAGGAAAGCTCTGAGGAGAATAGCTCCTCTGGACCCCTCCAGGATCCCACACAAAGGCACGGTGGTCAGCCAATCAGAGGCCGCTACGTCACCCGGCAGCAGGCCTGCAGAAGGCGCCAGGAACCACCAGCCAATCAAAACTGAGAGAAAAGACCACGCGGGCGACCAACTCCTCTGGGAGGGAGGAGGAGGAAAAGCAACACTCACATCCCCCACCCTGCTCGCACGCTCTCTCTCTCTCTCGTCTCCTCCCACTCTCACTAGACTTACATCTTATATATTATAATGAAACAATCAACTATCGAGAATAAAATATACGAAGATGTGTTGGTTAAGAATAAGGGCAGCTTCAAGCTGTGAAACAACATAAGAATATCCCAGACATTAGTTACATTGTCGTAGGATATATACTAAGGAAAAGCCGGCCAGCCGGTTTCTAAACGGCTGGGCAGCCAACGCGCGCGCCTGCCCGCACGTGGCTACTATGCAGGAGCGTCACATGTGACTTTGATATTAGTCCTGATGATAATAATAATATAATACTATTAACGTAAGACAAGAACCAAGACTAAGTACATTAAATATAAATAAAAGGACATATAAGAAAACTAGCTATTCATTTCAAAAAGGGTAAGAGACAGAAATATTCTTACCTCAATATTTATCTTACAAGATTTTTTATAGAATTAATAGTCCTTCTTTAGATATAACTTATTCGGTTCATAACCATAGCCTACTAAACTTCGGTTAAATAATAATTCTTTATAAATACTACATGACTTTAATTAGTTTCAGTCAATAAAGGATATCAAGTCCTAAGATCCAAAAGGAAAGGAAGCAACAACAGGAAATAATGTTATTAGATTTTACGTTTGTTTTGCCTTCAGCTGACTGATACCTTAATATATATCTCTGTGCTATCTAGTCATCAAGTTAACCACTTGAAGATCAAGATACGTAACAGTATGTATTAATATTTCGTTCTATTGTTATTAATATTTTTATAATTAATTGTTCTTGTTAAAAGAGTACTCTTTTGTTTAAATCTATTGTGCCTTCTACATATTTTCAAATATATATATATATATATATATATATATATACAATATATATATATACAGTATATATATATATACAGTATATATATATAGTGTATATATATATATATATATATACAGTATATAGCGTATATATATTTTTTTTATATACTGTATCTATTCAATATCGATAGTATCAATTGCTTGCTTTTGCGATTTCCTTAGTTTATTTGTACAATAAATGTAGGTTATTAGTAGGGTAGTAATTGTTAGGGGTCACTTGAAGCATGCTATGCTTACAGGTACAATTGTGGACAGATGAAACGGCTACAGTTTTGGTTTGCTCAAGTCGCTCAATAGAGGGCAGCACAATTGGTGTCCATAAATTATCTGGTAACAGTGATGTTGTGGGGGTAGGGGATGGAGGTATGGGGTGGAGGGAGGGGGAGGAGTGGAATGAGGGAAACCAGCGCAGCGGCGAGGTGGGAGCAGATGCAATTGGGTGACCAAATACGTTACTGTGAAAACATAATTTATGTGTTTTGAACATTATATGGGATTATTATTGCAAACTATTAGTTTGCTGTTATTAATGTAACATAGTATACTGACAAAGTGAAACAGAGACACCCTTCAATAAAAAAAACCAGTGTGTTTCTAACTCTAGAATCATAAGTGGGGAGGGGGGGAGGGTATTATTATTAATATTATTATTATTATAATAAAAAGGACTAGCACCAAGTCCATAACGACTATGTGGCACTAAAACTCATGATTACAACAGCAGAGGTAAGCTAGGCGATTTCAAGAAAGTTACGAGGTTTTAGGAAAAACGTTAAATGAGAGATAGCAAACAAGCTCGAGACAGCAATTGCATAGGACGGTCAAGAGACAAAGTGGGGGGTGACAAACGATAGAGCACAACCTAGCAGCAGTATAGGATAGCGGTAGGTGGTGGTGGATTACAAAGAAACTGGTGATTGAATTGTAAATTAATATATGAAAAACAATGCATTTATTTATACTTTGTAAAGGCATAACAAATATATAATTTGTGTAGCATCTCACCTGCGATTGTGATAGTAATATAAGGTGTTCGTATGCATTAACATAATATTCAGTTATGAAAAACAAAATACTTTAGAGCCTCGTAATACCATAAGCCTTGATAAGATTACGTAGTGCTGTGTGTAGCTTGATAACCGCGCTATAGGGTGGCAACTTATTCTCTCTCCTCTCTCTCTCTCTCTCTCTCTCTCTCTGTGCAGGCATAGGGTGGTGTCTAGCAGACTCAACTTGTGATCAGGGGGTTCCAGGTTCGAGTCCCACCGCCGCCACGTAAACTTGGGGATGGGGTATCGCCCATCCTAACTTACCCTAGCAGTATTATATGATCTCTTCAGGCCTAACGCGGTGGATAAATTTCCATTCTCTCTCTCTCTCTCGGAACATAAGCATAATAGGTTTGTCGGTTGTATATATAATTTACTTTGAAAATATATACCTGTCTACTGTATATTACAGTATATGAAGCAAGCTTTATCTCAATATTTATCTTTGTTATATTAAGTGTATGTTTTAGTCTGCAGTTTTACCTTATAACAAACTGGGTCGACCGTGATTATATTTTACACCCTACACTTTTTGTATTGCTGTGTAGTTCTATGATTTAGTAAAAAAAAAAACATAGGCCTATGCTACCACATTCTTTTTATACATAATTGTATTATCTAATAACTAAATCATGACCATGCTTTCATTTCAGTTTCGTTCTACAGGTTTTGTGTGAGTCAAGTATTTAGTAAGATTAATTAAGATTACCCTCTTTATTGGTAAAAGTCTTTACTATGCAATTGTAAAGACGGTTCGTTACTAAACATATTAAGAAATCAAGGGACCTTATATTATTGCATGGCAATATTTGTCAAGATTTATTACTGTGTAGCTTAAAGTCATATCCAATTAAGAAATGCTATGTTATGTCCTATATATTGCAAGCCCCATACATGAAATATATTTATATTTATTCCATACCATGTGTGTATTTTCGTACAACAATTATGATAACAATAATAACGGAAATGCAGCAACTCCTCCGTTTCAATCATCTTTGAGATATTTTCCTAGTTATTTAGCTTTATGTTATTAACAATCTAGTGTTAAAAATGATCCCAAATCACAGAAGCATACATAACCACATATATGAACATGAACCCTGTTTTTAAAAACGAGGTTAAATGTTTAAGGAGGACGGATAATATGTTGCTCCCGTTTCTCTTTTGCGCCTTTCCTCTCCCACTGGTGTGTATGTTAAATTTAATATATCAAGCTGTAAGTATCAGTCTAGATATACTTATGTGTGTATACAAATACTTATTACTTTCAGTATTCTACTGTACTTTTCACTTCTCAACTTGTTTTTCCTCTGTCCAATTGTCTTTCTTTCCTACTTTACTCCAGCCATCTGGTCTGGTATTATTTTTGGCTTATACATGCACCATATCTCTCCTTGTGCATCGGTTCATCTTTTTCTAGATTGTTAGTAGCTATATCTCAAACCTCTGAAGTCTACTTTTACCTATATTATGTCATCATATAATATATTTTCCATATTATCTTAAATACACCTTTAAATCATTAAGCAGTACAATGCATTATTGTCGTTTTACTAGTTTGTTACGATCCAGGTTCTCAAAGACACAGGGCTCTTCAACATTGGACTAGATAATGGCAAAATGCAACAACGGTAACACTAGATCCAACCCCTGCCTTAAACACTGGAAAACAAAACACCATTACCGCCCTGAGTCGTGCCTGGACAACGAGGTATCCTATGACTCGGTAACTGGTGCACACACACTAGGCTGACGCTCGATGAAACAGCCTATTCTCAAACAGTAAAAGATTACTCGTTTAGGTTACACAAAGAAAAGATAAGTAACGTGATTAATTAACGTTACGGTAGATACTCAAATAACTGGCACTCCTGTATTAAAGAAAGTGCAATGCTAGTCCTGCAACATCAACTGGAAACTTCTGAAATAAGTCTGATGCTGGGAAGATGTTCGTAAAGAATCTTGAACAATTATAATGCAGAATACGGGTCACAATAAATACTAGGACATATAGTAATAATAGGCAGGCGAATAATAAAGACTGCGCAAAGGTAGTAATGCTCGACAACTAAAGAAATGCTTCGTGACACAACGCAACAGCCTACTAGGGTTGTGCAACTCAACAACAACCTCGGCTCAAAAGTGCAGTGAATAATAATGTTGCATACATATAATAATGGGGGCTTATCTCTAACCAGTGTCTGCTCAGTTAATAAAGTCTAGCTGGGGTATCAAGGCAGGCAACAATGGGTGAGCATGCGGCTCGTAGCCTAACGTTGTCCGAAGGTGGTATAATGACGATTACGTTATATGACGGGGATGCTCTCTTGATAAATCTAGGTCTCTAGTACCTAGTTCTATCCTGGCGATCCCTCAGAAGTCAACACAAAGAGGCAGCACTATGTTGTGAGGGATAGGCTATGGCCCTCTCACACCACAGCGCTGTGCTCGCAAAGTAAACCCACCCGAAGACAACTTAGGCTCCCACAGTACCTGTCGATGTCGTGCAGGGCTTAGCTAACACTGCACACATCGGAGACAACGACACAGTAACCTTACCCCTAGTCTAGCTTTAAATAACCAAGCAGAATCACTCAACACCTTGCCAGGGAGACATAATTATACCGGTCTACAACCTTCTCGAGAGAGGACACACACGGAAAAGTCCGTCTCTCCAACCTCAATAAAGCATAATACCTCCTTAATCTAATACATGGAAATATCTGAGAGCTTCGCGTACAATACGACTGGCCGACGGTGAACGTCTATGCTGAAACCAGAAGGGATGTTGAGTTTAATAAAAATTAGAGAATGAGAAAGGAGAAGTCGAGAGAGAGAAATAGTATGCAAAGTGGCGAGTAGGGGGGACAGAATTGCAAAGGATGTAGAGATACGCGTGTCAGGCAAGCTCTGAGCTGGTAAAGAACACGCGGCTGCGATGGGCAGGGACTAGTTGACCACCCGGCCGCCAACGCCGTCAGCGCCCAAGCGAGCCGGGCCACAGCTCACCCCGCTGCCAGGTGTACTCCCTCACCCTCTCTCGCTCGCCTCTCACACAAGCAACATTTATATTATAGCGAATATAAAATATAAGGCGCGGTCACAGACCAAAACAAAGACCATTTCTAGACTGTCTGTGGCCACACGACACCAATCACACAAAGCAGATCATTCTAGGACAACTGTAGCCCATCCCCCCATCCTGGCGAGCGCTAGCGAGCTGCAATGCCCCATGCAACCATTCTGCCCACGCCGGGCGGCGTCACAAGTTTTATATACCATGCATCTTTGCTCATCATAAATATTCCAATCATATTAGGTATTTTATTTTATTCCCAACCCTTTCTTAATAAGAGTATGGTTGTTCACTCAAATTTCACGATCATTATAGGAGATTCCTGAGCTTTGGAATGGTCTTTAACTATTAAATCGAAAATTACTATACATTTGTCCTCCAACTACAAAACGTACCGCCTAAAATTAATGCACTCATTTACTCTATGCCACAATAAGTGAAGAAGCGTATCCTTATATCTCTGAAGCACTAAACAACTGTATACAGCTTGGAACCGACAGCAAGGAATGGCCCCTAATCTCAATTAACGCTTTCTCTTCTGATGCCGTCAAAACTTAACACAAAATAACTGGAACGCATCATGGTATGCAGGAAAGGTTCTGTATAATCGTGTTTTCATTTGAGATACAGCTTACACCACCCATGTATCATTATAGTTGAGCATATCTACCAAAAGGTTTGGCCAATAAAAATAACTTGCTTTTCAATTTGTGTATATTATTTTATGAAAAGGTCTTTTGCGCCTCTATACCGAAACTGAGGATTGGATTGACACATTATATTTACATGGTTGTTTTTCTTGAACAGGTGAATTGCTATGCGACTAAATATTAGGCATCCTTTGTTTCCTGGATTCTGCTTTATTTATAGATAAATTTAAGTATTTGTTCTTATTTATTAATATTTTTTGTTTTAAATTCACATCGACACATATAATACAAAGTTAATATATATGCCATGACTAGCACGCCTCAGAATAATACTTAAATGTGATATCATTGCCACTCATGACAATTGGAAACGATAATCCGTATGTATTATTTAAATATATAATTATACTTTTTATTAAAGATTGCATTACTTATGGGAAGGTTAGGCAAATGTAATTGAAAGCTTTCACAGACATTTTTATTTGCAATACATGTGTGGACAAAAATGGCAAGGATTATTTACTTTTATTAAAACAAACAAAACAAAAATAAATAAGGAAAAAACACATATCAACAGTATGAATAAAGTTTGAACAATATATTCAATATGAACATAACTAAAGAAATAGATATGAAGCGTAGTTCAATAGCCGGTCCACCCCCTTCTTTCTCAATGACTGCCTGCAGGCATGTTTTGGGTGTGGCGCCGGACAAGGTCGGGCTTGGCTCGGAAGGTCTCCCATACCGTGCTGGTGTGGTTCATTAATTCTTGTGCAGTGCGCTCTCTAGCAGGTTCCCAGCTGTTTACCATTGAACCCCAAATGTTCTCAATAGGGTTGCAGTCTGCACCTTTGCTTGGCCAAGGCAAAAGGTGGAACTGGGGGTGCTCCTGAAACCAATTCTGCACAATATGTGCTTGATGCACAGGACACCGATCATGGACAAAATATACCTGACCAGGGGGAAAGGGGTGGTTCCGGTTATTAAATGATGGCACAAAGAAATTATTCAAAATGTCCACATATTTCACAGCATTGAAGCGCCCGTGAATCTGATGAATGTCACCCATCCCGTGGAGTGTTACCCAGCCCCAAACATTCACGGTTTGATGACCGCTCCTAGCTTCCTCGTAGATGTTTCTTCGGTCATATCTGTGTGCAGAAAAACAAAATATATATAATTACATACATTATACAGTAGGGCATTATAGTAATAGCTCTGGTGTATCCTTTATTATATAGAATATTTAATTTAATTCCAATAGTGTGTGTGTGTGTGTGTGTGTGTGTGTGTGTGTGTGAGAAGAACACTAACGTAATTATTATAAGCACATTTATACTAAGCCATAATATTATTTCTTTCGAAGCATAGGTAATCACGTTAAATTTATATAATAATGAAGCTTGGTGTCTATTACTCGCATACAAAAATGTAATGGCCAGTCATTAACAATTGTAAAATTCTGACAAAGATTTAATTAGCTTAGGGTTGCCGTGATGGAGCTTACCTTGTGTTGTTTGGTCTCCAACAATGTAGTTTTCCATGGGACGTTGAATAGAAGGTTTTTTCATCTGTCCTGATGACATGTCCCCAGAAATCTTCACCCTTGTCAACATACTGTTGTGCAAACTGCAGCCGTCCCTCGTGATGCCGGTCGTTTAACGCTTCTTTGGCTGCTGGCACTCGATGGCGAAGTCCCCCCTCATTCAGGCGTCTTCTCGTTGTTCGGTCACTAATCTCCAGTTGCAAGTTATCAAGAATGGCTCGAGCATTAGTGAGTGGGTTATCTTGTGCTGCACCGACGATAGCTTGATCTTGGGCTGGTGTGGTGCATCGTGGTCTACCGCGGGCAAGGTTCTTCAGGTCTCCACTCGTTTGCCATCTGCGAGATTTTGTAATTATATTATTCCAATCTGGATTACTTGAATAATATACCTATCACTCATTCCCTAAATCAATTACGAAGATTACATTCACCAAAGAAAGATTCTGACCAAATATACTGTAGAGCAAATCACTGGAATTTGAGAAATGTAAAGTCACAACGAGATCAAGTGATGGGAGCAGGTGCTTTGAAGGCCATATTCTGGTAGGACCTTCGCATTAAAGCTGATCTTGCTCACAAACTTGAATATGCACGGTTTCTTGAACTACTCTGTCAGGAGGATGCTGGAGTAAAAATATAAAATCTGACCGCAAAGTTCATGTTACGTGTTAGTGTATGTTTTGCGTAAATTATGCAGGACATTATTTACCGTCTTGCTAACTTCAAACATGTTAATCAATTGACTTAAATAAATATTTGTAATGGCAATATAAACAAGTATATATTGACGACATAGTGCAGATGATGTGTAAAATACGAAAGCATTTAGTCTAATCAAACATTTTAATTCTCATATAAAGACAATTTTAACACACTATTTTATACAGAAACGGATCAAAACTGTAATTTAGACATTTAAATACACATATATAGTTACTATGTATAGTAACGTAAATAATTTATGAAGTTCGTTACACGTTATACGAAAATCCTTAAGTTATTAATTATTTATCATCATGGATGATTTACTAAATATATAGTTTTACATTTTTACAGATAATTTAAATTTACTTAATCGGTGTTCTACTGCTGCCATCAGTTAATTGCCAATCTTTACTTACCTAATTCAGTACCGGTGAGGTTTTCATTATATTGTGCACATTATTAGACCATTTCATCAGCTTAGCATGGACGGGTACGGTAGCAGTTAAATGGATTCACTATCTCAACCAACCGTGTTAGCTACTACAAATCCTTCCTTACCTATAAAACATGGTCTAAATATAGCGGAAATAAAACAAATGACATTCCTGATACTGAAAGGGTTAAAGATCACTGTAACAATGAAACTCAAATCCAAAGAAATATACCGTAGTCACTATGATGATGCAGTGCATTAATAACATAGGCAAATGATTACTAGTTACACCGATTTATATAACTTAGATAGCAACATTTATCCTCTTCGACTTACCTTTCTGTCCACCTCGATACAGTCCCAGTAGATGTGCCTAAGTGGTTAGCTATGTAGCGAATTGACACCCCGGTTTCCCACATGCCCACAATCCTAGCTCGCCTAGCTACCTGGGCAATCCTTCTTCTCTCCATGGTGGATGTAGACAAAGTGTGCCACCCGTGACGATGGCAACGCTGTTAACACCTCCGGTACACTTGGAAAACACTTAAATTGGCTTGTCTTTGATACCGTATTATATATATACCATATATGCATATATGCATATTTTCGTTACTACTATGACCTATACACTCACCATTATACTGAAACACCAACTATAATATTTGAAATTTGACGAACTCTCGAACTGACAAATAATAACAAGTACTATATCTTCCCTTGTTGGGTAACTAACAGGTAGTTCAGATGTTTCTGACGATCGGGATTCCTAACTTGTTTGAAGAATAGCACGTTCCCGATATCACAACTCAGTAGGCGATCTAAACAGAAAAAAATGAAGTAGTACTACATTAAAATGTAGAGGTATCATTTTGTAAATGCCTATATACGTCATTTAAATATTGGATATGAAGAGAGAGAGAGAGGAAAAATCACAATAGAAGGTGGTTAGGTGAGATGTTAAACAAAGCGTTAATTGAGATTAGGGGCCATTCGTTGCTGTCGGTTCCAAGCTGTATACAGTTGTTTAGTGCTTCAGAGATATAAGGATACGCTTCTTCACTTATTGTGGCATATAGTAAATGAGTGCATTAATTTTAGGCGGTACGTTTTGTAGTTGGAGGAAAAATGTATAGTAATTTCCGATGTAATAGTTAAAGACTATTCCAAAGCTCAGGAATCTCCTATAATGATCGTGAAATTTGAGTGAACAACCATACTCGTATTAAGAAAGGGTTGGGAACAAAATAAAATACCTAATATGATTGGAATAATTATGATGAGCAAAGATGCATGGTATATAAAACTAGTAAAACGACAATAATGCATTGTACTGCTTAATTATTTAAAGGTGTATTTAAGATAATATGGAAAATATATTATATGATGACATAATATAGGTAAAAGTAGACTTCAGAGGTTTGAGATATAGCTACTAACAATCTAGAAAAAGATGAACCGATGCACAAGGAGAGATATGGTGCATGTATAAGCCAAAAATAATACCAGACCAGATGGCTGGAGTAAAGTAGGAAAGAAAGACAATTGGACAGAGGAAAAACAAGTTGAGAAGTGAAAAGTACCGTAGAATACTGAAAGTAATACGTATTTGTATACACACATAAGTATATCTAGACTGATACTTACAGCTTGATATATTAAATTTAACATACACACCAGTGGGAGAGGAAAGGCGCAAAAGAGAAACGGGAGCAACATATTATCCGTCCTCCTTAAACATTTAACCTCGTTTTTAAAAACAGGGTTCATGTTCATATATGTGTGGTTATGTATGCTTCTGTGATTTGGGATAATTTTTAACACTAGATTGTTAATAACATAAAGCTTAATAACTAGGAAAATATCTCAAAGATGATTGAAACGCAGGAGTTGCTGCCTTTCCGTTATTATTGTTATCATAATTGTTGTACGAAAATACACACATGGTATGGAATAAATATAAATATATTTCATGTATGGGGCTTGCAATATATAGGACATAACATAGCATTTCTTAATTAAATATGACTTTAAGCTACACAGTAATAAATCTTGACAAATATTGCCATTCAATAATATAAGGTCCCTTGATTTCTTAATATGTTTAGTAACGAACCGTCTTTACAATTGCATAGTAAAGACTTTTACCAATAAAGAGGGTAATCTTAATTAATCTTACTAAATACTTGACTCACACAAAACCTGTAGAACGAAACTGAAATGAAAGCATGGTCATGATTTAGTTATTAGATAATACAATTATGTATAAAAAGAATGTGGTAGCATATGTTTTTTTACTAAATCATAGAACTACACAGCAATACAAAAAGTGTAGGGTGTAAAATATAATCACGGTCGACCCAGTTTGTTATAAGGTAAAACTGCAGACTAAAACATACACTTAATATAACAAAGATAAATATTGAGATAAAGCTTGCTTCATATACTGTAATATACAGTAGACAGGTATATATTTCCAAAGTAAATTATATATACAACCGACAAACCTATTATGCTTATGTTATATTAATTTACAATTCAATCACCAGTTTCTTTGTAATCCACCACCACCTACCGCTACCCTATACTGCTGCTAGGTTGCGCTCTATCGTTTGTCACCCCTCACTTTGTCTCTTGACCGTCCTATGCAATTGCTGTCTCGAGCTTGTTTGCTATCTCTCATTTAACGTTTTCCTAAAGCCTCGTAACTTTCTTGAAATCGCCTAGCTTACCTCTGCTGTTGTAATCATGAGTTTTAGTGCCACATAGTCTTTATGGGCTTGGTGCTAGTCCTTTTTATAATAATAATAATAATACTATTACCCTCCCCCCCTCCCCACTTATGATTCTAGAGTTAGAAACACACTGTTTTTGTATTGAAGGGTGTCTCTGTTTCACTTTGTCAGTATTATATGTTACATTAATAACAGCAAACTAATAGTTTGCAATTATAATCCCATATAATGTTCAAAACACATAAATTATGTTTTCACAGTAACGTATTTGGTCACCCAATTGCCTCCACCCCCACCTCGCCGCTGCGCTGGTTTCCCTCTTCCACTCCTCCCCCTCCCTCCACCCCATACCTTCACCCCCTACCCTCACAACATCACTGTTACCAGATCATTTATGGACACTAATTGTGCTGCCCCCTATTGAGCGACTTATCTGTATCTGTTTCATCTGTCCACAACTGTACCTACCCGATATAACCGGTACTATCGTTAGTGAGTGATGTTTGTTTTTTGTACTTTTGTTAATATCTTGTCAAATTGCAAATTTAGCTTAATATACAATTTTATATAAATAGTAGTTTCTTTATTCATACAGAATTTAGTCAAATTTACCAGAACGTCCCGGACTTCCCAAATTGACTAATTCCTTGAACATGACGAGGTGCTTGTTATATGTGCGATCAGTTTACGTGGGAAACAAATTGACTTGCTCATGTAGTTTGTGTACACTCTATGTGGTGGATTGTGTTCTTTTATTTCAAAATGTTATTTTATTAAGCGTTGTTTCCACATAACGATTTAGATTAGTTCTGTTGTTTTTATCGTGTATCGTCCCACTTTTAGTTTGTTTATTTTGCAAGTTTTACATTATAACACTGTATATACTGTACATTCAGTATATTATATATAAATATATATATTTTGTTGTGTTTCATTCTGGTATCTAGCCAATAACCTCTAGTTAACCCTTCCTCCCCGGGCTGTCTTACCAAATGACGGTCGCCCCTACCCGGGCGATATGGCTGAAAAACGTCTAGGCCTAGGCTACCGTATTTATGTTTATTTTCACTGCTAGAACTTTCCCACTCATCTATAATCGTAGTGCGGTGTTCAATCTGTATTTTGGCATTGAGTAGAGCTCTGTAAGTCAACTGGTTCAGTTGTGATGACGATTTCAGTGGAGCCAATATTGCAGAGATGTTGCCAATATGGGGGCTTTTTAGACACTAATTTCGTCATGACGTCAGAACAATAACATTGAGGAGTCTTCTCCTTCTTGTTTTGGGAGGTGCGGTGACGAACGCTTGGGTTTGTTGACATACGTCGTACGCACGGCGTTCGGACCAAGCTTAATTAGGCTATTAAGCTCATGCCTTAGATAAGGCATACCGGGTAACGGCCCTTCTTTCGTGCTGTCCTTACCTAAGGCAGACCGGGTAGGAAGGGTTAAAACACTACCACCACCACAATCACTAACACCCCAATCACCACCACCACAATACCCACCAGCACCACCATCACTACCTACAACACCACCACCATCTTCACTATTACCACCAATATCAGCACAACCACCACCATTACTACACTAATTCCAGACCTTTCACTGCCGGGAAAACGTGCTTCAACAACTGTGTTTTTTGGGCCATAATGATTTCGGGGATTTGTTTGTATATTTGTCATATCTATATCATCAATGTTTCTGCTGTGTTGTAAGTATGTAGACGAAATCCTTTTTGTGCTCCAACTTGCATGGAAATTATGATAGAACTATGAAGCGAAGCAATTATGTACTACTAATTGATATACTGTGTTGAAAGTTGAAAGTTCATTATACTGTGTTGCTGTCTTACGATGACATCAAATCACCATCAAAGAGAGTTCATATCCTCACCTACTTTCAGTAAACAGTGTAAAGGACTGACTGAGGAAGGATTAGATAATGAAGCATGTGATGCCAATTATTAGGCCATCATTTTATGAGGGTACTTGAAATGTAATTTATATCGTAGCTATCGCAATAATTAATAATGTACACTATGTTCTGGCTCTATTGTTGCCATCATTAAATATCTATATCATAATGTAAATATCATTACAATATAATACTAATTAATACAACAAATATTGTGTTCCCTCCAAATGACAGTGAGTCATGGTAAAGTCAGCATCATTGAGTAGCTCCAAATGGTCTATGACATTTTTGCAAAACCACATATCAAAGTGTATTAGATTTTCTGGTATATTGTGCTGCTTTTCATGGCTGCAATTGTATAGAGTTGGCTAAGGAATTGATGATACATAACTAACTACTACGGTATAATAATAACTATCACTTAGCAGCATCTAAATAATTATAACGAGGAAATCTTTTTAATATTTATACGCCTTAGTTTTAACTTGACATACATTTTACATCACTATGATAATGATGAATCATATCCAACAGCATGGTAGTACATATTTTGATATTTGTAAAGGGGAACACAGTGAAATTAAGCCTAAACGTGAACGGGAAAAATAGTTGATTCAGAAGTCGACGTCCACAAACATATAACCAATGTTGGCAGGGGTGGCGTGGCAGATGGTTTCATTCAAAGACATATTATGATGATTTATGTCATTTTTCTCCAGTATTTTCTTGCTATATGAATGTCTGAATATATACTTGTAAGGGTTTCATTTGATAGTAAACACAAACAAAAAATATTTATTTGTTTTGAAATGTTTGAGTGTTAGCGTGCACAGGGCCAATATACTGTATCTAAGTAAACATAAGCAATTACATTTTTGTAAAGATAACCTAGTTACACTAAAAATGTTAGTACATTATGTTTTCAATATACCATATTTTGTCCTGTATTATTATGTTCCTTCCAACAACCAACAATACTCCTAAAATCGATTAATGAAATTTACAAACACATGTGGCAGTCCGTGGACTCGAACCCAGGATGCTCACACCGAAAATCAACACCTTATACATCGCACCACGAAGACAGTTAAAGGTTGGTGGACACTGCCTACGATTTATTATGCAACTTCGAATCCTGCATATCAATCTAAGCATGTACACACATCCCAACTGCAACTCACGTAGGCTATGCATATGTGAATGGAAAGAGCAATTAATGGGGCCTTAACCACTTAGGGAAGTCCTCTCGATAAATTACTCCTGAACCAATATCAATTATTATGTTCCTTCCAACAACCAACAATACTCCTAAAATCGATTAATGAAATTTACAAACACTTTAAGTATATATTAATATACGAAATTGAAGTAACCGACATAGGTGCGCTATTTTTCAATTTACTTCTCTAGTAGCAATTGTCATACACTAAAATATTGTTATGTATTGCCTTAACCCTTGTCTAGTGGGGTTTTTTGGGCATATTCAGGCCCTCCGGAATGATCAATCAAGTATCTGCATGAAAAGAAATGTATTCAGCAAAAAACTAGGTGCTAAAAGCTTCAAAATGAGACTGGAACGAGCTACGTAGCACTCGTCGTTCTCACGCAGTGGTACCACTAACATGGGAGTTTAGTGTATAGCGGCATATTTTTTCCCGCTACGCTCACTACTGGAAACAGAGGGAGCATGAGTCAGTGGGCAGCGCTAAGCCCTGGGTGTCGGACGTGTGGCCTGCTGCGCTCCCGGCCATTTGCACTCTATTTTAACCCTTTAAAAGCCTTAATAATGCTCCTAACTTGCTGCAAATTGGAGCCCGACTTAAGGCGGGCTCCGCTACGAATGGGTTAATTAAACTAATTGCTGATGGGATAGAGTTAACTAATTATTAGTGGGTATATGTGACTATTTATTTGTACATAGGAAGGCCTTTTAGGAAGTAAACTAACTTCGGGGAATATACTTTGTGTTCAGAGTGTACTGTAGCCTACTAGCCAGACATCTTTTGCGCAGGTCAGATTGTGGACCCCCTCTTACCTTGTTTAAGCATCTCTCTGGCAGACGTATGATTAGTCCTTATATAATTCGTGATTTAATGTTTTACTCTTCATTTATATGTTTTAATGAAGTATTCTATATAATTATTAGTTGAGTCAAGTTGTTTGCTTGGAGAGAGAGTAGTTGTATTTTAGTCCAGTACGATAACTTTACTGACCATGCAAGGACTCGATAGAAAATAGGATTTGAGAAACGTCAGTTCTCCTCACGTAAAATAAAACACATATTTTAAAGAGTTACTCTATAATGACACTTTCACCGCAAAACTGTTACCAAACTACATAGAAATGTGTTGGTATTTATTCAGTTTCTTATTTCAACATAAGCAGTGAATTCACATATTATTAATTGTGATTAGTGTTACAACTGTAATTATTTACTTAACCCCTTCAGTACCATGATGCCATTTTACCTTTTATTCTGGCAGAAATTAGATGATTGTATGCAGTTTAAGAAGGACCTATGCTACTAAGTGGGTTTATTGAGAACGTATTTACCCATTTGAGTCGTATAGTTGATTATAAACAAAAGCAAATCGTCTACTGGTAACCAGCATATGATGAAATATACGTAATGATGGTGAAAGGGTTAAAATGAATACAAAATATATGGAGTAGGAAGCTTAAAGTATCAAAATCCTAACACAACCTCAACCACAACGTTGATCCACAGTGTTTTTATTAGCTCCGTGTGAAGAGAGAACCTCTAGGGCTTACTCATGTTGTTGTTGTTGTTGTTTGTTGTTTTTGTTAGGTCCGTGCGGAGCGAGGACCTCTAGGGCTTACTCATGTTGTTGTTGTTAGGTCCGTGCGGAGCGAAGACTTCTAGGGCTTACTCATGTTGTTGTTAGGTCCGTGCGGAGCGAGAACCCCTAGGGCTTACTCATGTTGTTGTTGTTAGGTCCGTGCGGAACGAGGACCTCTAGGGTTTACTCATATCGTCGTTGTCGTTAGAGCGAATCATATGAACAATTACTGTTTCTCGGTTATTACTGAACCAATATTAATGATCTTTCACATCCAATACACACTAATCTCAATAGGCCATAATATAACCCTGTATTTTGTATTATGTTGTGTGCGCCATGCCAAGTGCTTCGCAGTTAACACGGACGCACAGACATATAGTCCTCTTGGACTTGTTATACTAATATATTTGTACTGATATATTTTGGAAATATATAAAATTAAAGTTCATAAAATTAAGCATGTAATTATATATATTTTGTAATGTAGCACCTTTTGCAGTCGTCTCTTTTATTAATAATATACATAAGTGGTAAAAATATAATTACAACGTTTGTTTCATGATCTACTTGAAATAACTTTTTCATAAATATAATGCATTCATTATTATATTAAATGCCTAAGCTAATTAAGTGTTGTGATAACCATTTATTTATGGTATAATTTAATTTCTGAGTAAAATGGTTGAGCAAGTGTGTTGAGTTTAATGACGTTGATTTAGTTAAGCGTGCACCAAAAGCTAAAAGGCAAAGCCATAAGGCCAATATTTGACTTCTACCTGCCGCACCGAAAGCTAAAAGTCATGAAACAGCCGGGCAATATACAACTTTTTCCTGCCGGTTTTGTGAAAGTGTTTGAAAACTAAACCCTCCGGGTTAACCCATCGGCTGCTGGAAGACTCTTAAGAGGTTCTACTGGGCGACTGCTGGAAGATTTAAGATCCTAGGCCTAAAAAAAAAACATTTAAAACTCCCCAGTAGCACCCAAAAAATAAAAATAAAAATTGTGTTTAGGTGAGATAATTTCTCTTCATTACTTGCTACCCTTCCTACACATGTGTCCCCCCCCCCCCTCCCCCTTTCCCCCACCCCCCCATTTTCCCCCCTCCTCAATTATCAGATATTTTCTCTATTATTCCCAATATTTATTGAGTATTTTCGTGGAAGGACAAGCCAGTCTGAGTCCACCCTTTGTCTCTCAGTGCCAAGCGAGACACGAGAGAAGGAGGGTGTCAGTCTGCCACTTCTCAAGGCCAGATTACGACCGCGGGGCTAAAATATACAATTTTCACCAGCCAATTGCTGTTACCACTTGTTTTATTGCTTTCCCATGTTCATATGTTCATATTAAAAGTAAAATAGGCGCATATGGATAGGTATTAATTATATATATGGTAAATTAACGATTTTAGTGAGGAATGAATCAGAATACCTCAGCACAGGGGTTTGGTGTATACTACAGGGGCTTAGCACTTGCCGGGTTAAGGGTTGGTGTTATCGTCGGGTTATCGCTACACATGGTTCAAGTATAAATGGAAAACCACCAAACAAAATGTTCATACTGCTCGAACGAATTAAATTCTTGTAAGCATTTAGTATAATTTATATATTTAAACTAGGAGATAATCTTCTCAACTGACCAACAGTATGTCGCCAAACAAATAGTACCAGTCACAAGTTGTTATCAATACCAAAGTATAATAAATGGAAGACGTATATGAACTTGAAATACACTGTTCATCAACACGATCATTGCCGAAACCATAAATTGTGACTGTACATGTATACATACATATATTTGAATACATACAACATGTACACACACCAGCGCATACATATTAAACATACATTTTATGCCACATAATATATATATACATATATAGCTGACAGGGCTAGGATTCGTACCATACAGGCAGGAGGTCCAGTCACCTACACCATCACGAGAGTTAAAAGAAGGAATTTGATACTTCTACCAGTATTCCTTCCCAACTCGACTCTGATGGGGGGACAGACAGTCTTTTAATCGAAATCCGGCTGCCCTAAGCATGACAAGTTGTTTATTGGATGACAAATATAGCTGACAGGGCTACGATTCGAACCATACAGGCAGGTCCAGTCACCTGCACCATCACGAGAGTTAAAAGAAGGAATTTGATACTTCTACCAGTATTCCTTCCCAACTCGACTCTGATGGGGGGACACACAGTCTTTTAATCGAAATCCGGCTGCCCTAAGCATGACACCATGACCCTCACAAATGTGAGACTATACCTCCTTCCATCCCTGCCTTGATCTGTTTCCCTGCCTCCATCCATCCTTGACAACTACTTTCCTCCCTATATAGTTTTTTACATCCATCCCTACCTTCCTCTCTGCCTAACTACCTCCATCCATCCATGACAACTACCTCCCTACATCACTATTTACATCCAACCCTACCTTCCTCTCTACCTAGCTACCTCCATCCATCCTTGACAACTACCTCCCTACATCACTGGTTACATCCATCCCTACCTTCCTCTCTGCCTAGCTACCTCCATCCATCCTTGACAACTACCTCCCTACATCACTATTTACATCCCTCCCTACCTTCCTCTCTGCCTAGCTACCTCCATCCATCCTTGACAACTACCTCCCTACATCACTATGTACATCCATCCCTACCTTCCTCTCTGCCTAGCTACCTCCATCTATCCTTGACAACTACCTCCCTACATCACTATTTACATCTCTCCCTACCTTCCTCTCTGCCTAGCTACCAGTGTTTCCACTTTAGGGTAAAATTCCCCATTTTAGGGGAATCAGATGCTATTTAGGGTAGAACTTAGGGTAATCCTTAAAAAGGCAAAAATAAATCTAGAGGAATTTGGAAATCTTTGGGGTGTATTGCATATTGTCTAGGGTATTTTAATTATTTACATTAGAATTGGAATTTTATTTTGAAGGTGGGACACCAAATATTTGTGTGAAGCAAAGTAAAGTTATCCACTAACGCGAGATATATAATAGGTTTTTTCATCATCGTTACTATGGTTACGCTCAAGATGAATCGCGCTGCGGGAAGGTGGGACCAGTGGTGATATATATTTTATAATGTTTGTATCTACTTGAGTACTTATCTCTTTGAGTAAGTATAACTTTAGCCTATAAGTAAATATCGTATCTTAGTTTAATGCACTTAATTTGCATTTCATTCATATTATTGGCTCAAATTGGTAGTATGTACATAATTAATCTAAATCAGCAACACTGCCGTGGGAGTCTGTGGGACTCATAGTTCGAGTGTGTGTGTAGCATCTGCCTAAGTTGTAAAAACACTGAGGCCCTCGAATCGCTACCTGCACGCCTACACGACACGACGTCGACTTCAGTCCACAACTGAGACTGTGTATGGCTTTACTAAGGTTAAGCAGTCAACCATAGCAGCAGCCTGAAATATTTGGACAGCAGTTACCCTTTATGTGTGAATATTAAGCCCGCCATTCTACAGCCTATAGTGTCAGCCTGCCGGTAAATAATTAGAACTAGCACTTTTGTAATATACCCTTATCTATGAGTCGAAACCACTAGTGGATTTATCACTCCCATTACAGTTATTTTTAGTACCGGTACCTTTGTGATTATTTCACCTAAATTGGTGACTGACTATTGGACATTAACTTATTCATCACCTATACCTAATAAAGCCTAACTCACAAGCAAACCTAAGTTGACATAACTGCCAGACCTATATTAACCAAATGTGAGGCTAACCTATTTTTAAGATAAGCAAGTATGACCGTGAAAAAACTGAGCAGCCATCTCTTCCCTTGTCCAACACATACTAGTACTGTGTAAGCAATATTCAATTCCTGTGCATAAATATTGGGGGTAATTGTATTACTTCCCCTTATGACCAAAGCCTCAAGTCAGCAGCAATCCCTAGATTTAGGACAAAGGATATAGTTTAGAGTTTGGCTGGAATAATTTCACCATACTCTTACTTGGTACAGTAGTTAAGTTAGGCTAGGCTAACCTGACTTCTGCATACTTCTACTAGGCACACATTGATGTACATGTGATCGTGTTTCAACGATGATGCATTTTCGGTCCGAAAATACAATTCTCAGAGTTCGCGGGAAAATAGTATTAACAGCGTATTGGTCCCATGGATCCCCCATGTATTCTTTTAGTATGAGGCCCCATGTTTTCTCTTCAGTTTCATTTACATGGTCGCCTGCCGGTGTTGCTTAGAGACTTCTTGACTGATCGTGTGTTTCGGGTCCGTGTGGGTTCTTCCCTCTCTGCGCCACTGTGCCAGGAGGAAGGTGTCGCTCACAGTTGTGTCTTAAGTACATTTTTGTTTGAGGCGGCTGTCAATAGTATTCTAGACGCTGTGCCTGCTGGGGTAACCTCGTCCCTATATGTGGATGACTTGGCTATCTTGTTTTCTGGTTCCCGCATGTCTGCTATTGCGAGACGTATGCAACTTGCGTTGGACAGGATTTCTGCATGGGCTGATTCCAAGGGCTTTCGGTTTTCCCCATCAAAGACTGCCTATGCACTTTTGCAGGATTCGAGGGGTTCACCCGGACCCTGATCTAATGCTCTGTGGCAGGAGACTCGGTTGTGTGGCAGAGACAAAGTACTTGGGTCTCACATTTGATTGCCGTTTGACGGGTTCCGCACTTGACAATTCTGAAGGCATCGTGTATGAAGGCTTTGAATCTGTGAAGGGTTCTGTCACACACCTCTTGGGGTGCTGATCGCAGAACACTCCTGCATTTGTTTCAGACATTTGTCACATCCAAACTGTCGTATGGCTGTGAGGTGTACTCCTCTGCCACGGACTCCAGAATTAAGACTCTAGATGCTGTTCATCATGCTGGTCTCCGTCTTGCAACTGGAGCTATTCGGTCGTGTCCGATTCCCAGCTTGCTGGTGGAGGCTGGTGTACCTCCTTTAGATTTACTGCGTCAATCTGTGGTTGTATGTTGTTGGTTTCGGATTTGGCGCCTTCCAGACTCTCTTGTTTGTACCCGTCTCTGGTCAATTTTTGTTTTCATAATATGGTCAGCATCCTCGAATGCCTCATCCTTTTGGTTATAGAGTTCGTGGAGTTATGAGGGAGCTTAATCTGTCGACAGTTCCTGTGAGTCCCGTGCAAATTTCAAGGATTGCCCCCTGGGTCCTCCCTGAACCATCATTCTGCAGGTTTTTTACAGGCTCAAAGGATTCGGTCACTCCTCAGTCTCTTCTTAATTTGTTTTTGGAACATTCTTCTAGTCATAATTGTTCTGTGCCTGTGTATACTGATGGCTCTAAATCTGCCTCCGGTGTTGCTTTTGGTGTTGTGTTTCCTGACTTTAGCCGTGGAGTTAGTCTTCCTTTAGCTGCCTCGGTTTTTACTGCGGAATTGTCTGCTATCATTATAGCTCTGAAGTTAGTGTTTGCTCACCGCAACACTCATTTTACTGTTTTTAGTGTGACGCCTGGCAGCGTTGGCAGAATCGCCTCCCGGTAGCCACTAGCGCTCGCCATGGCAGTGAAATGGGCTACAGTCTATCTACAATGTTGTACTTTCTTTCTTGTGAATCGTCATGTCACAGGCAGTATAGAAGTGGTATTTATTTTCGCCTGTGACAATGCATTATATTTTATATCATGAGTTGAATATAAGATGCATTGTTGTGTAGAGTTGAGAGGAAGAGCGAGCGAGCAGCGTGAGGGTAGTGAGTGTTGCTTTCCCTCCTCCTTCCTCCCTCCCGGAGGAGTCCCTCGCCCGTGTGGTCTTTCTCTCGGTTTTGATTGGCTGGTGGTTCCTGGCGCCTTCTGCAGGCCTGCTGCCTGGTGACGTAGCGGCCTGTGATTGGCTGACCACCATGCCTTTGTGTGATCCTGGGGGTCCCGAGGAGCTACTCTCTTCAGAGCTTGCCTGACCATCATACCCTTCACATCTCCCTTGCTACCTGTCCCCGACTTCTACCTATAGAACATTTTCTCTCTCTCTCAACTTCTTACCTCTCATTCTTTCAATCTATTTAACATCATAACTCCCCTTTGGTTCTGCACGATTTCATATATCGGCCATCGTATTATATGCTGAAGCTCTCAGATATTCCATGTTTAGTTAGACATTTTGGAGGGGTTAACATTTTGTCTGTAGAGGTTCGACACACTCGCGGTGTCTCCCTACCTTTTGCTTGGTTGTCTGCTGGGCTATTTAATGCTAGACTGGGGTGAGGCTACTGGTGTTGTGATTTCCGATGTGTACCAGGTTTTGTTGAACCTGTACAATCGCAACGGATACGTGGGAAGCCTAGGTTGTCTTTCTGACTGTGTACCTTGTGAGTTTAGCACTGTGTTGCGAGTGAGGGCTTTTGCCTCTGCCACCCAACACTGTGCTAACTCGTTTTGCTTTGACTTTGGGAGGGTCGCCAGGAGAGAACCAGATACTAGCGATCTGGATCTCTCAAGAGAGCACCCCGTCATTTAACGTAATTTGGCCGTACAGTCTTGAGGACCTCGCTAGGCTACGAGCTGCTTGCTCAGCCATTGTTTCCTAGCCTACGACATCCCAGCTAGACTTTATTCGCCTAGCAGACACCCGATTAGGATTATAAACTCTTATGTTATGTATGCAGCATTTTTATTCACGTTGATTGTAAGCCTTGGTTGTTGTTGAGTTGCACAACCTGAGCAGGCTTTTACGTTGCCTGAGGAAGTACTTCTTTTGTTGTTGGAGATAATACTATTGTGCATTTATTATTATTCCCGTGCCAATTAACCCTGTATGTCCCTACACTTGTCATATCTTGTTCCTGCTTTATATAACAGTTCAAAATCCGATTCGATCATTTTAAGCAGCATCAGACTTTCTTCAGAAGATTCCCGTTCGATGCTTTAGGACTTTCATTCACTTTCTTTAATATAGGAGTGACAGTTTATTATTGTTTAGAGTAACTTTAATTATACCTTCTTCTTGTTTGCATTAAATCATTCCAGTGATTTAATTAAGCTCTCTATCTTTTTCCTTGTATACATTATTAACGTAATTGTATGTTGTTGTGATCATGCTGTATCAGAGATCATCAGCCTGTAGTAGTAGTGCATTTATACCGAGTTAGAGGATACCCCGCTATCGCAGATTTAACTCTGGAGGGTATAGGTGTTTTTGTGCGCCGACATTATAAGTTCGAGGGTTGGATCTAGTGTTACCGTTGTGGCTGTGTGCCTTTCTAGTCCAATGATTAAGAACCCTTGTTTTATACGAGTCCCGGTCGTAACAGTGATTCTCAAGGGGCTCTCATGGCTCTGGAATCTTTTAATTCTTCCCATCCTATAGTTTTAGTAATTTTAGAGTGGCTGTTTCTCATTCATCGTCGAGGGAAAAGAGTGGATTTTTGTTGGGTCCCTGCACATGTTGGTGTCAAAGGTAATGAAAGGGTGGATGCTTTGGCAAAACCTGCAGCTTTGAGACCTTCTAATGTAAATTACCCTCTGCCTGCTTCTGATCTGCGTACTCCTCTCATGTTTGCTGTTCGTGCTTGTTGGCAGGCACGGTGGGATTGTGTTACTGTTAATAAGCTCAGGGTAATTACCAAATTAGTCTCGCCAAGAACTTGCCCTACCATTCCTCGCAAATTGGAAACTGCTTCGGCTCGCCTCCGCTTTGGGCATACCATACTAACACAAGAGTTCCTTATGTGTGGAGGTGTACCGCCATTCTGCGATGACTGTCTAGTTCCCCTTTCTGTCAGGCACTTGCTGGTTGAGTGTCCCAGTTTGGGCGAATTACGCCGGAGGTTGCTTTTGCGGCACCGGAAGGCAGATGGTACTTACTGTCTCTCTTCGGTGCTTGGAGGGGAGGCTGGTTCCCCTGGAGATGATGTGTTTTTATTTTTGAAAAAGGCTGGCCTCTTTCAGTTTTTATGATTAAATTGATTTTACTTTGATATTTAATTTTACACATGTTGTTTTTACGATTTTAGTTTTCTGCAAATATGTTAGCTTGATCGGCGCCATATGACCTTGCTGTTGCGGTGCCAAGATTTCTATCAATAAAAATAAAAAAATTCAGTTTCATTATATGAATTTCCGGTTTCATGTTTTACTCCACATTATAATTATAATAGTAAGGCATGTTAGAGTAAACCATGCGAATCTAGGGGAAAATAAAATTTGGCTGTGGAAACCCTGAGCTACCTCCATCCATCCATCCTTGACAACTACCTCCCTCCCTATATTGTTGTTTACATTCACCTCTGCCTAGCTACCTCCACCCATCCTTGAAAGTTACCTCCCTACATTACTATTTACATCCATTCCTACATTCCTTTCTGCCTAGCTACCTCCATCGATCGTTGACAACTACTGTACATCACTATTTACATCCATCCCTACCTTCCTCTCTGCCTAACTACCTCCATTCATCCTTGACAACTACCTCACTATTTACATCCATCCCTACCTTCCTCTCTGCCTAGCTACCTCCATCCATCCTTGACAACTACCTCCCTACATCACTATTTACATCCATCCCTATACCTTCCTCTCTGCCTAGCTACCTCCATCCATCCTTGACAACTACCTCACTATTTACATCCATACCTACCTTCCTCTCTGCCTAGCTACCTCCATCCATCCTTGACAACTACCTCCCTACATCACTATTTACATCCACCCCTACCTTCCTCTCTGCCTAGCTGCCAGTGTTTTCACTTTAGGGTAAAATACCCCATTTTAGGGGAATCAGACGCTATTTAGGGTAGAGCTTAGGGTAATCCTTAACCCTTTCACGCTTTTATGGTGCAGAGGTTTCCAGATTAGCAGTAATAAATAGTGTTCTCTCACTCTTATAATTACCTCTCCAACATTAGTTTTCTGCCCACAGCTAACTCAAAGACAACTGCAGAGTTTGAAATACCTAAACTAAAGGTTTATAAATACCCCTGATGGTAACAAAGGCTTTAAAGTATCTCCCAATAGGCTCACAATCGCGTCATATGCGTGAAAGGGTTAAAAAGAACAAATCTAGGGGAATTTGGGAATCTTTGGGGTGTATTGCATAATTTATGTTCTAGGGTATTTTGATTATTTACATTAGAGTTGGAATTTTATTTTGAAGGTGGGACACCAAATATTTGTGTGAAGCAAAGTAAAGTTATCCACTAACGCGAGATATATGGTGAGGAAAAAAAAAAAAAAAAATATATATATATATATATATAATAGGTTTTTTCATCATCGTTACTATGGTTACGCTCAAGATGAATCAAGCTGCGGGAAGGTGGGACCAGTGGTGATATATATTTTATAATTTTTGTATCTACTTGAGTACTTATCTCTTTGAGTAAGTATAAATCTAGCCTATAAGTAAATATCTTATCTTAATTTAGTGCACTTAATTTGCATTTGATTTATATTATTGGCTCAAATTGGTAGTATGTACATAATTAATCTAAATCAGCAACACTGCCGTGGGAGTCTGTGGGACTCATAGTTCGAGTTGCCAAAAAATGTAGTTCCGAGTTATCTTTTATGCAAACGATAATATTCCCTTGCCTCATTATTTTCTTTTTAATTCTACAACAGGCTTTTTATAAGAGTTGGTTTAGCCTTTGGCTTGTGTGCCATTTACTTGATTTCTCCGAGGGGGTGCCGAGCAATGTGTTTTTTATTGTGTGTGTGTAGCATCTGCCTAAGTTGTAAAAACACTGAGGCCCTCGAATCACTACCTGCACGCGTACACGACACGACGTCGACTTCAGTCCACCACTGAGACTGTGTATGGCTTTACTAAGGTTAACTACTGTACCTAGTAGGAGTATGGTGAAGTTATTCCAGCCAAACTCAACTATATCCTTTGTCCTAAGTCTAGGGATTGCTGCTCCCTTATCCCTGCTGACTAGAGGCTTTGGTCATAAGGGGAAGTAATACAATTGCCCCCAATATTTATGCACAGGAATTTAATATTGCTTACACAGTACCAGTATGTGTTGGACAAGGGAAGAGATGGCTGCTCAGTTTTTTGTTCACGGTCATACTTGGTTATGTTAAAAATAGGTTAGCCTCACACTTGGTTAATATAGGTCTGGCAGTTATGTCAACTTAGGTTTGCTTGTGAGTTAGGCTTTATTAGGTATAGGTGATGAATAAGTTAATGTCCAATAGTCAGTCACCAATTTAGGTGAAATAATCACAAAGGTACCGGTACTAAAAATAAGTAATTAGGCAAAACTATGATTCCACCCTACAAGCAGTACCCTGCATTTAAAGTAGATTTACTTCTTCTTATAGACAAAAGGGTAAATTTAGGCTAGGCCTTTGGGGAAAAACAATTAGGTTTCATAGTTTAGCTACAGGCCCAGATATATGCAATTAGGATCAAAGCACTCATTCACAATGTGTTTATTCCACTCAATTTTGATCCCTGCATACCTAATAACTGTAATGGAAGTGATAAATCCACTAGTGGTTTCGACCTCATAGATAAGGGTATAAAATAATTATTACAAAAGTGCTAGTTCTAATTATTTACCGGGAGGCTGACACTATAGGCTGTAGAATGGCGGGCTTAATATTCACACATAAAGGGGAACTGCTGTCCAAATATTTCAGGCTGCTGCTATGGTTGACTGCTTAAGGGGAGGTCTCCACTTGAGAGATTTTTTGCTTAACCCCTTTCTCCTTCATGTTTAGCCCCATTGCTTTTGATATTATAAAACGTTTGCCCCATTAGTTTAGCGATTTTAAGAAATGTCACCCCATATTAAGACCTTTCGTGCAATTCAGGTGTCGATTGTATCCTGGCGAGCGATAGCGAGCCTGTAAATTAAGAGGAACCGGCCTTTGGCCGGGAAATTTTTCTACCGAAAAATTTACAAATTTATCTTGAAAGGGACTCAAGGGGGTGTAATTTTAAGCTTGATGGAGGTCTAGGGAACAAACTAAATACCTCCCCTTAAGTTAGACTAGGCTAACCTAACTTCTGCATACTTCTACTAGGCACACATTGATGTACATTTGATCGTGTTTCACCGATGATGCATTTTCGGTCCGAAAATACAATTCTCAGAATTCGCGGGAAAATTGTATTCGCAGCGTATTGGTCCCATGGATCCCCCATGATTTTTTTAGTATGAGGCCCCATGTTTTCTCGTCAGTTTCATTATATGAATTTCCGGTTTCATGTGTTACTCCACAGGCACTCCTCATTCCTTATAATTATAATAGTAAGGCATGTTTGAGTAAACCATGCGAATCTAGGGTAATTTTGGCACAGATCTAGGGGAAAATAAAATTTGGCTGTGGAAACCCTGAGCTACCTCCATCCATCCATCCTTGACAACTACCTCCCTCCCTATATTGTTGTTTACATTCACCTCTACCTTCCTCTCTGCCTAGCTACCTCCACCCATCCTTGACAACTACCTCACTACATTACTATTTACATCCATCCCTACCTTCCTTTCTGCCTAGCTACCTCCATCGATCGTTGACAACTACTGTACATCACTATTTACAAATTACATCCATCCCTACCTTCCTCTCTACCTAACTACCTCCATTCATCCTTGACAACTACCTCACTATTTACATCCATCCCTACCTTCCTCTCTGCCTAGCTACCTCCATCCATCCATCCTTGACAACTACCTCCCTACATCACTATTTACATTCACCCCTACCTTCCTCTCTGCCTAACTTGCTCCATCCATCCTTGACAACTACCTCCCTACATCACTATTTACATCCATCCCTACCTTCCTCTCTGCCTAGCTGCCTCCATCCATCCTTGACAAGTACCTCCCTACATCACTATTTACAACCATCCCTACCTTTCTCCACATATAATTTTCACTGTACCTGTATTATCCTAATATCCCTCCATTCCTTCACACCTACCTACAGTATATGTATTCTTATATAAAGTATTTCAAACTTCAACAACGCAGATGGCTTTGGCAGTTATACACCAATTGGAATCGTAATTCTGAGTTACTTAGGCAATACTGCACACCTGGAAATATGGGCAGCTTCATTATATAATTATGTGTTCATCTCTGCGGCCAGCCAGGGTGCTGTAGTTAGTCATGTTATGTTCACTAGAGTGTATCCAATGGCTGGACCCTCATTTTGTATATTTGTAGAACACATTTAACTAACTCATCAAATACCATAACGCCGTTTCCATTTTAATCTGAATACTTGTGATTGGTTTTTACTTATATCCCTTTGAGATTGAGGGACAGACTATAATTATGAACAATGTTAGGATACAATAATTAACTGACAGTTTAGCCGCCCTGATCCTGTAAGGCACACAGATAGCTAAAGTGTTATGACCTCCCATGGTGTAACAGGATTAAAGTCGAGGATGATCAAGTTAGTGGAGACAATTCTGCTGGAACATTCAGAAAATGAAATAACAAGATTACCGAGACACGGATCATGGTTCAACTCTCACACAATATATATTTATTTTAGATACAAACATATAATGTCACTATAACACATAAAATAATTTTGAAATTAGACAATGTATAATTTGTAGCTTTCAAAAATTACAAACTTACCTCAGCTGAGAATTGTTAGGTATAACTTTACTTGATTCTACCTGAGCAAATAATTGCATATGACTTGTATGATTAAGATAAGCTATTGTTAGATTCACAACATTCGTATTATCATGGTAGTGACTTGGACATAAACTCAATATTATTCCGTCCAACAACAATCTCGTCCCTAACACAACAAAAATAGTAAGTTTTAATTCTCGTGTGTTACACAATCATTCCTTATATAGTAGATCTTGTCTGTTGAGGGAAGGTTTTAGTTTTTTTTCTGGGCCTCCTTCTCCCTCATGTATAACCCCATTGTTCTTGTACTTCTAAAACATTTGTCCATTAATTTTGCCGATTTTTAGACCTGTCGCCCTATGTGTTTCTCAATATTAAGACCTTCCATGCCATTTAGGTGTCGATTATTATTCTGGCGAGTGATAGTGAGCCTGTTGGGATATTTTGTTCTCAAACAAATTTACAATTTATCGCGAAGGGAGTCTTCGGGGTATTGTTTTAAGCTTGATGAGGGTCTAGGGATCAAACTGAAAACCTCCCCTTGATCTGTTCATCATATCAATTCATCCAGATTCTTTCACCAATCACTGGACCCCCTCCATCCACATTATTCATCTATAAACAACTGGATGATTTATTACTCACGTCATTTGAAGTCATCACAATAGTTCCTTTTAAAAGTGACTAGAGAGCACACAGCTCGATGTACTAAACTGTACATTGATATTAATTATTATGTTCCTTCCAACAACCAACTATACTCCTAAAATCGATTAATGAAATTTACAAACACATGTGGCAGTCCGTGGATTCAAACCCAGGATGCTCACACCGAAAATCAACACCTTATGCATCGCACCACAAAGACAGTTAAAGGATGGTGGACACTGCCTACGATTTATTATGCGACTTCGAATCCTGCATATCAATCTAAGCATGTACACACATCCCAACTGCAACTCACGTAGGCTATGCATATGTGAATGGAAAGAGCAATTAATGGGGCCTTAACCACTAGGGAAGTCCTCTCGATAAATTGCCCCTGAACCAATATAAATTATTACGTTCCTTCCAACAACCAACTATACTCCTAAAATCGATTAATGAAATTTACAAACACATGTGGCAGTCCGTGGATTCGAACCCAGGATGCTCACACCGAAAATCAACACAACACGTTTAACAAATATGTGCTTACTCAAAATGCAATCAATATTTAGGGGGGTCTTTTCTGGGTTTAATTTGATCTCATGTTTAGCCCCATTTGTTTTGATATTTTAAGATGTTCGCCTCATTAGTCAGGCAATGTTACGACCTTTCGCCCTATTTCTTAGTATTTCTAAAGACATTTAGACATTGTGCCATTTAGGTGTCGATTTTTGCCTGGCGAGCAATAACGAGCTTATAATTTACGAATAACGGAGGTATTTTTGCTTTAGCATGATGGATGGCTTTGGAGGAAACAAAAATAATATATCTAATAATATTAATACTAGTAATAATAATAATAATAATAATACAAATAATAATAATTATAATTATTATAATTAAAGTAGAAAAGCCCTCCACCAATCACCGCGCTCCCTTCTATTTGCTTGCCTCGCCACCTGATTTTGACACACCTCCCCAGCCGGCCAATCAGCGGCCTCCTTTTTCGGAGCGCACAGCTGGATTTTCAACCTCACCTCTAAATTCGCTCTCATTCTCTTCCCGGACATTTTCCTCTGGTTGCAATAGGTCCATTACCTCGGTACCAGCTCCATACTCCCGTAAGCCACTGAACAACATTTGCAACCAGCTTCCAGGAACTTATTTTGAAGAGAAGAGAGTGGAGGTGGAGAAGGCAAGAACTCGGATACACCTTCAGTATCTGGCCGCCTGTCGTCGCATCGCAGGCTTGCATACCTACAGCCAAGCGATTGAAGAGGACGACAGGACAGATAGTAGAGGGAGAGCAAAGAGTTCCAGTTGAGAAAAAGAAAGAGAGAGACTGCAGAACTAACCCAGTGGCCACCATTTATAATATTTGATGTGTCCTTCTTGGACAAGACTAAAGGAAAAAGAATTTAGTCTAATCTGTATCCATAAAATGATGATGTGGATTAATTAGTTATTTTTGTTATCAAAGGCGTAATGCCGTAAGTGTTATTATATAGGATCTGATAGGAAAGATTTAAGTATAAAAGTAAAGAGGGGAGGGAAGGATCAATTCTTCTAGTCTTAAGAGGCAACTAATGAGTTCAAGGGGAAACAGTTTTGTTTAGTTGTCCGATAGATCAGCTATAGCTAGGAAAGGACACTCGTCCATTTAAATCACGAACTAATTTGTTAATAAGGAAACTATATAGAAGGACACTAGTCCATATGAATTACGGGATTCTTATGTTTTAGAAAGAAAGTTATATCCATATAAATCGAAAGGGTCATGGAGGCGGTTTGGGAAAAGTGTTAAGGATATCACGTATAACAAAGAATTCCTCAGAAGTTATGTAAAGGAATATAATTGTGAATCTGTTCTGTGTAGGCGTTTTGAGGCACGGTTTATCTTTTGTTAGAACGGTTATTGATTAAGGTTTAATGTAAACATAGTGTGTTTGTAATAGGGTTACATGAGAGTATAATCGGAAGGTGTTTTTGAGGTAAATATTGTAAACAAATGTCATTGGAGTAACTGGGTGACAGAATTCAATATTATATATGAGAGGGAACCAGTAATTCCGGTCGGTAGGTTTGTGAAACTTTATATGATTGTTGAGGTACTTGTGTAGTAATGAGGGTTGTGTCAGATGAGTTAATAGATTATATGTATTGAAGCCTTGGTCTCGAGAGAAGACACAGAAGGCCCAGTGGACGTGATTAATTCTTGAGAATAGAAGAAGAATATAACTTTTGTGTAAATTATGTAAAGAAATTATTGTTTCATTAGGCCCTGGTCTCCACAGCAGGGCTCAGATTAAACTATTTAGGATTAGTAACTAATAACGTGTTTGTTGGATCGAAGTCGACTTGAGTCAATACCTGAATAGCGGGAATTCAGCTAGGGAGTAACGGGAGCTCTAGGGGTTGTGACGTCTACCAGCGTTGGCAGAATCGCCTCTCGTTAGCCACTAGCGCTCGCCAGGGTAGTGAAATGGGCTACAGTTATCAGAGAATGTTGTTCTTTCTTTCATAGTACTTGCATTGTTACAGACAGTCCAGTGGTGGTCTTTATTTTCGTCTGTGACAACGGGAAGTATTTTATATCATTAATAGAATATAAGATGCTTTGTGTAGAGTTAAGGAGAAAGAGAGATATAGGCAGCGAGGTGGTAATATGTGCGTGCGTATGTCTGTGCTACCTCGCTCGGAGGAGTTTTCCCGCTTGCGCGGGCTTTCCCTCGCCTTTGATTGGCTGGTGGCTCCGGGCGCGTCCTAGGGGCCTGCTGCCTTGTGACGTCTCGGCCCGTGATTGGGCGACCATCGCGCTCTTGCGAGCTCCTGTGTAACTAACCTCCTGCGTGAGGGTCCCGAGGAGCTACCCTCCTCAGTACAGGCTTGGCGTGGATGCTTCTAACATCCCTTTGCATACTCTCTCCCGATCACCCCCTTTACCACTGTCTCTCTCTCTGGCCTTCTTTTCCATTGCTCCTCACCTTTATTCAATTACTTATCCCCTTGGGTTCTGCATACGGTTTCCATAGCCGGCCCATTGTATTGCAAGATCCGTCCTCTGAGATAATATTATTTACATGTACTTAGAATAGATTTGAGGGTTCTTAGTTAGTAGTGGTTAAGAACTCTGTGTGTGTCTCCATTATTGATTTAGTGTTCTTCTTTTTTATTTAATGGTAGACTGGGATAAGGTTACTGTAGTCGTTGTCTCCGATGTGTGTATGGTTCGTTTATACATACACGACTTCGACTGGTCCTGTGGTAGCCTAGGTTGTCTATTCGGCTGCGTCTTTAGCGAGTGCAGCATAGTGTTGACTGAGGGCTTTGGCCTGTTCCAGTTCCACACTTTGCTGCCTCTTTGCTTGTCTTTTGAGGGTCGCCAGGATAGAACCAGATACTTGTGATCTGGATCTATCAAGAGAGCACCCCAGTCAATTAACGTAACTTAAAGGATGCAGTCTTAAGGACATCGCTAGGCTACGAGCCTGTCTTGCTCAACCCCAGTTCCTTACCTAGAGTATCCCAGCTAGACATTATTAATTGAGTAGACACTTGTTAGTATTTAATATAAGCTCTTTGATATGTACGCATTATTATTCACAGCATTTATTAGTCTAGGTTGTTGCTGAGCCGCACAACCATAGCAGACTTTCATTGATGAGGAAGTACTTCTTTTATTGTCGAGCATTACTACCGTTGAGCATTTATAGTATTTTAGTGTCAGTTAACATTATATGTCCTATCTTTAAGTGTATTCAGTCTACACGTGTGGTGTCCTGCCTCCTGCCTTTATATAATTTAAGATACGAGCATCTTATGAGCATCAGACTTTCTTCAGAAGTTTCCAGGTCTATGCTGTAGGACTATACTTCACTTTCTTTCAGATAGGAGTGAAGAGTTTATTGTTGTTTAGAATAACTGTATTGAAGCATCTTTTTATTGTATTAAATCATGCAGTGATTTAATTGATTTTTCCATAGCTTCCCTTTTATGCATTTTAACGTAACTTGCATCTTGTTTGTTATCAGGCTATACCAGTGTGGGTTAGCCTGAAGTAGAGTATATTTATGCCCAGTTAAGGATACCCCCGTTATCGCAGATTAACTCTGGAGGGTATAGGTGTTTTTGTTCGCCGGCATATAAGTTCGAGGGTTTGGATCTAGTGTACCGTTGTTGCATAGTGCCCTATTACTAGTCCAATCATTAAGTGCCCTTGTTTTATTCGTAGCCCCGGTCGTAACAGGGTCCAAAGTACAACCTATCATGAATCGATGTAATATTCAATCCGTGTCTTGAACTCATCTCGGCCCGAACAAAGGACCCGTTATGAGAGTAGTTAGGCAGTTTGTTAAATAAAGTATACGAACTTCTAAATGACTGTCGATTTATCCCCTATAATAGTAATATCGTAGCAGAGATTAAAATATATACTACATTTTGGTGGCAGTGGTGGGATTCGACAAATAATTTAGATTGAATATAATTATCTAACAGAACAGACATAATGATGGGCGTATTACCATTTAGATTATGGGAAGAGGGGAAGGAAGAAATCGAGCTCTGGATCGAGCAGTTAGAATGTCAGTTCACGTTACTTGACGTAGGAGAAAATGGAAAGAAAATAGTCTATGGAAAGGCACACTTAGGCAAGGCCCTGAACGTAGTAAGAGTACGTCTAGAGGGACTAATGTCATGGGCCGAAGTTAGGAGTGCCCTTATCGAAGAATTTGGCAGAGAAACTTCCACCAGGAAAGCCAGAGACAAACTTAAGAGTCTGAAACTCGATGGCCAAAATGTGAGAGCCCTGAGGAGGGAAATCGCTAAGAATGTCAAACTGGCGTATCCCCATACGAATCAAGAGAGCCAGGAAACTGAGATCAGGGAGATTATGATCCAAGCATGCCTGGTGGAAGTTAGAAAGCACTGCATTATTCATAAAGTGAATACTACTAAGGAAGTCATGGAGGTCATTAAAACGATCATGGAGGCTCGAGAAGTAAGAGAGGAAAAAGAGAAAGGGGAGGAGGAGAACCCAAACAAAGGGTATCCAAGAGCCCTGATCCGATGCTTCACATGTAGACAGACCGGACACCTAGCTTCTTTTCTTTTTTTTCTTTTTTTTGTAAGAGACTATGAACGGAGGAAGGAAAAACACAGATAAAACAAAAAGGTCCATGTGCCTAAAGGCATCCTCCATTCATAAAATATTTGTAACAACTGGATTTAAACTTTTGTAGATTGTAAGTTTGTGGAAAGCAACTCGAGGGAAGTGAATTCCAAAGAGTAGTAGTTCTAGGGATAAATGAATTTTGATAAGCAGAAGTTCTGCATTGTGGAGGAGAAAGTGTAAATTCATGGATACTCTCAGCTGCCCTAGTTCTACGGGGAAAGATGTGGAGAGGCGGCACAATTGAAGGCAGTTCCTCGGAACAATTGCTGTGAAAATATCTGTAGAATAATGCAAGGGATGCAATGTTTCTTCGTATGGATAATGTAGGAAGGTCCTGTGTGATTGCAGGGTTATTGATTAATCTAATAGCTTTATTTTGAATTTTGTCCAACTGCCTCAATGCAACCACTCCACTTCCACTCCACAGAGGTGAACAGTAATCCATATGAGAACGCACAGGACTTTTCTATATTACGGCCAACTGCTCGTCAGTGAAGAATTCTCGAACTCTGTACAGGAGTCCTAGTTTTTTAGAGGCATTCTTAGCAATGCTTCTAACATTATATGTCCAGCTCAAGTTAGTAGTTAATGGTACACCGAGAATGTCAATACTAGGGGAAGTGGGAATATTTACATAATTAAAAAATAAATGGGAGTCAGTGAGATTCTGTCGGTTAGAAAATTGAATGTACTTGGTTTTCTGTGCATTAAAGGAACTAGATTATTTTGTCCCCATTCATTAATTCTAGAAAGGTCCTGGTTCAGAGAAATTGCAGTTTTTATTTTTGAATTTATAAGATCGGGTTGGGTGAAAGAATTGGTAAATGTGAAGGAACTGTGGAGTGTTGAGTCATCTGCGTAGGAATGTATTGGATTATGAGTGGTAGATATGAGATCATTGATATGAATGAGGAACAGAGTTGGGGCCAAAACTGATCCCTGGGGAACACTAGCATTTATTGAGTGAAATTGAGAATAAAGGCCATCTACCATTACACATATTTTTCTGTTATGAAGATAAAAAGAAATTAGTGGAACTAATTATGCAAGGCCGTAGTGTGACATCTTCGACAATAAGGATTGATGCCAGACTCTATCAAATGCCTTTGATATATCCAGTGCTATTGTATGTGTTTCACCATGTTGGTCTGTAGCTTGGTTGATTTGATGCGTTAGAAGGCAAAGCATGTCTGCAGTTGATCGACATCGTCTAAAACCATATTGCCTATCACTGATTAATTTATTATTCTCAAGATGCGTAATTATGCGATTATTTAATATAATTTCAAAGACTTTACCAAGAGTGGAAGTTATAGCTATTGGTCTGTAGTTTGATGAATCTGAAGAGGCACCTTTTTTAGGAACTGGATGGATGTTTGCTTCTTTCCAGGGTACTGGGAAGCATGAGAGTATGAGTACACAGACGGAAAATGTTTGCCAATACAGGAGCGAGCACCAAGGAGCAATTCTTAAGTACTATTGGAGGAATTTCATCTGGACCAGGAGCCTTATCTACTGAGAGATTCTGCAAAATAGTTTTCACATGTCTGGTGTGGATTTTAAGTGAGGGAATTTCAGGCGAATTAAAATTCAGTACAGGGACATCTTGATTTATTTCATCGAAGGTTGAGTTGGTGGAGAAAATATCTGCAAGAAGGTTAGCTTTACCTCGTGGGTCACTTACAAGATTGCCGGCCCGAGATTTTAATGGTGGAATGATGAAGCAGTAGTGAAGTTGGATTTGAATGAATTAAGAGTAGACCAAAATATTTTGTTATCATTTGGATTATTTAGAAGTTTATTTGCCTGCTTGTGGAGAAAGTTTGATTTAGTTAGGTTTAACCCTCCTGGCCCGGTTGTCATTTTAAAATGACACCACGAACTAAGGGCAGGAGCCCGGGTGTCATTTTAAAATCTGTAAGCTTGAAAGCCTATTCAGCTTGGTCTGAACGCCGTGCGTCCAACGCATGTAAACAAAGCCGATCGTTACGTCACCGCACCTCCGAAAACAAGAAAGAGAAGACTCGTTTGTTATTGTATGTCTGTATGTCGTTGTTTCAGTAGTGAAAAGATCGTCATATTGCTAACATCGCCTGCAAGTGCTCTCCACTGAAATCGTCATCACAACTGAACCAGTTGACATAGAGAGCTCTACTCAATGCCAGTCTACAGATTGGAAACCGCACAACATTTATAGATGCGTGGGAAATTTCTAGAAGTTAAACTAAACAAAAATACGGTAGCCTAGGCCTAGACGTTTTTCGGCCAGATCGCCCGGGTAGCCCACCCTGTCATTTTGAGAGCCTGCCCGGGCCAGGAGGGTTAATACAGTTTTGGCATGATTTCTGATGTTTCTAAAGTAATTAAAGGCTTCATGTGTTTTTTATCTTGTGTATGCATTGTAGGCTATTGCTTTTTGTTCAGTTACTCTAACACAATTATGGTCAAACCATTTAGGTGAATTAGATCTTTTACTGTACTTTTGATGAGGAATAAAAGTTTCCATTCCAATGTTTACAAAATCTTGTATGTGGCTCAAGGTGGTGTGTGCATCATTAGAAAAGAAAGAGGTCCAGGGAATATCAATAAAGAAACCTTGAAGACCCTCCCAGTCTGCCCTATCGTAATGCCATTTAGTCACCAAAACAGGTTCAGAGTGGGATGGTGTGGTAGGTGATAGACAGGTGGCCTGTATCAGACAGTGATCAGAAGATCCAAGCTAGGAACTGTTCCAACCGTCCACAAGCCCCAACCCCTAGATTTGACCCCAGACTCGCAATTCCAAACGATCGACCTCTGCCAAGGGGAACCAATCCAAACCGGGGAAGAATGCTTCCGGTAGAATACAGGGACACAGAAAGCCAGCCGAAAAGTCACTTTACCGGAAGAGAGAGAACATGTTCTGTTAAACCTCGCATAGAAGGGCGGTATAGTGAGTTCAACATCTTAGAAAGACAAACGCCTTGTGAAACTATAGTCATAAATGGGAAAGCCGCTAACATGCTAATTGATACGGGGGCAAACAGAAGTTGTCTTTCAGAGAATTTTGTAAATAAAAATCAGAAGGAAATGGGGCCCATTAAATCAAACCAGTATTCAGTTGTCAGGAGCCGGGGGTCAACCACTGACGATCCTAGGGAGAACTAATACGGAGGTAGTACAATGGAAGGGAATTACATTCACCACCGATTTCTGTGTTTTATCGGTATCTGGGGATAGATCTTATGAGTCAGTTGGGAGTAACTATCCAGTGTGGGCCGAAAGACACAACGACCACTCTCCGACCTCAAATAGTAGCTACCACAGGAAAACTGCCTATCCCTCCTAGATCTTGGAAAATGATAGAGATTCCTCCAACCCCAGGCATGACTGCCGGGATTTTTGAACCTAATCCACAGAATAAAGTGAGAATATCTCCCACCTTTATTACTGCCGACCAGAGGAAACTAGTTCTAGCTAATTTTGGTGATGACACGATTAATTATCAAAAAGGAAAATTGTTAGGACAAGTCACACCCGCTCAACCCACCACTGTTGGAACTGACGGACCTGTGAACTTACCTGAAATTCCGAAACAATTAACGTCAAATCAAGCCAATACCTTACATGAATTGCTCTGGACGTACTGAGATGTGTTTGCTCAAAACGAAGGGGACCACGGATCGGCCCGAACCCGACACACCCACGAGATACACACTCAAGGGCCTCCTATTAGGCAACCCTATAGACGACAAAATCCCATTATGAGACAAAAAGAAAAGGAACAAGTTGAGGACATGATTAAGCAGGGGATAGTAGTGGAATCCTACAGTCCGTGGTCATCTCCAGTAGTCCTAGTAAAAAAAAAAGATGGGTCTACTCGGTTCTGTGTAGATTATCGAAAATTAAACGATGTCACCATCAAAGACGCGCAGCCCTACCTCGTATTGATGACTCGTTAGAATCACTCAATGGGTCAACCTGGTTCTCTACTCTAGATCTACAGAGTGGATACTGGCAAGTACCAGTTAGGTCAGAGGATCAAGAGAAAACCGTATTTTCCACGAGCAAAGGCAAATTCTACCAGTTTACTGTCTTGCCGTTTGGAGTTTGCAATGGCCCCGCCAGTTTCACTAGAGTCATGGACAAAGTATTGAGGGGATTAACCTGGAAAACTTGTTTGCCTTACTTGGATGATATTTTAATCTTTTCCGCTAATTGGGAGGAACATATTCACCGACTACAAGAAGTGTTAGAAAGAATCAGAGGGGCAGGACTTAAACTGAAGCCTTCAAAATGACAATTAGGGGCCCGTGAAGTGGCATATCTAGGGCACGTGGTTTCCAGTAGAGGTATCCAGCCGGACCCACATAAAGTGAGATCTATTGCCGAAATCTCACCTCCGTCCTCTGTCGAAGAGATTCGAGCGTTTCTGGGAATGGCATCCTACTATCGAAGGTTCATACCCAACTTCTCAAAGATCGCTCGCCCCATGACTCAAGAGACTGGAAAAAGGGAGGAGATTCAACTGGGATCAGAGTTGCCAGGTAGCTTTTGATTTCTTGAAACAAAAATTAACTTCTAACCCCATAGTTTGTCATCCGGGTTTCAGCTATATACCGATGCTTCCGATGAAGGGCTCGGAGCCGTATTGGCACAGAAAGTGGACGGAAAAGAAAGCATAGTGGCCTGTGCTAGCCGGACACTGAATAAGGGCGAAAATATTTACAGCGTTACTAAAAAGGAATGTTTGGCTCTAGTGTGGGCTGTACAATATTTCCGTCCCTATCTAGCCGGGGTCCACTTTGAAATTATTACGGACCACCATAGCATGCAATGGCTCAGGAAAATTAAAACGGAAGACTGACTATTTGTCAGGTGGAAGAGGATTTTGGAAGAATACTCTTTTGAAATTAGACATAGACCAGGTAAATTGCACACTAATGCCGATGGCTTGTCTCGACTACCGGTAGCACCCGTCCAACCCAATGAACCTCACAGTGAAAACATGACCCTAGATATGGTAACAAAGTAAAGTTTTCGAAGGGAGCCTGGAGGGATTCTAAAGATCGTGTAGTACTTGATTATTCGGAGGCTAAACACATAATTCAAATTATCCATGGACAAGAAGGAAGGGGGGCTCATTTGGGACAGTCTCGGGTTCTAAAACAATATAATGAAAGGTACTGGACCAAGAGGGCCGACCAGATCGTTAAAGAAGTTGTTCAAAAATGTTTGGGATGTCAGAGGGGCAAAGATGGAAGGGGACCTAGACAGTCGCCCGGACATATCACAGCTGGTACACCCTGGGCCAAATTATCAGTGGACATTATGGGACCTCTGTCCAGACAGACAAATAAAAGGTACATCTTAACCTGTGTCGATATCTTTTCCAAATACACGGTTGCTTGTGCTATTCCGGACAAGATAGCCGAAACGGTGGCTAAGGTTATCTTGGAAAAGGTAATTTTTGTATATGGGACCCCTGGAGGTATTCTGAGTGACAGGGGAAGAGAATTTAATAACGAGATCTGGCAACACTTAGGAGAAACCTTGGGCTACAAGATACAGCACACCTCCCCATATTACCCTCAGGGGAATGCTGTATGTGAAAGGAACCATAGGGTGTTAGCCAATTGCATCCGGGCTAGTCTGAGCTCGCAAGGGGAGAAAATCACCCGAGGGTGGCCGGAACTTCTGCCAGAAATTGTCTGGGGGATAAATACCACAGTTTGTAGAACTACTGGGTATTCGCCCTATGAGATTATCTTTGGCAGCACGTCAAAATTGCCTCAAGAACGATTATTGCCCTACTCCAGTTCGTCCGCGCAATATTCCCAACCTGGAAAATATTGGAAGGAACAAGGGGAGCGACGACAGCAAGTTCATGATCATATTGCCCAGCAACAGCCAAAGAATGTTTCTCTAAATAATCCTTATTACCGGGGGGAATATATTTTGGTGAAGAGACATGATCCCACCCGAGGTGGTAAACTGGAGGAGAAATACGAGGGTCCCTTCACGGTTATAGAGATAAATGGGTCCTATCAAGTGTTGTACTTGCATCATGGAGATATTGTGTCAGTTACCCATATTCGTCATACCAAACGATATGAATGTATTCTTTCCCCAGCTATGAGCGAGTGGAGTAGCGAGGAAGGGAGCGAAGAGGAGATAGAATCCGGGGTTGATGACCCTGGTACTTCCTCAGCTTGGCCAGACATTGGAGGTCCTACTCTGAACAGGAACTATTTCCGTTCTGGTGGTCACTTAGTCGTAAAAATCAAGAGAGTCTCCCTGAGGTTGGGCCAGAAGGAGAGGTAGGAAACGAAGAAATGTTACTCAGTGGGGGAGATGACTATTATGAGCTTACCGAGGATGAAAAGTCTACGGTCCCATACAGCGAAGTTTCAGTTTCCCCGAGAGATTTCAATAAGACTTTTAAGTAGTGAGGACGAGTGTTTCCGAGACGAGATAGAAACGGGAGACGTATCTCCTGAAAGCAAACGTATAAATGGCTCTCCAGCAGCTACAGTAAATGAATCTAAAGAAAATCCCTTAGCTAACGTTCAGGATAAGACTCCAGCTAGAACGTCTAATTCCACGGGCCCCACCGAGACCCTCACTCGTAGTTGTAGGATTAGCCGTCCACCAATCAGGTACCCGGACGAGGCTATAAATAGGACCCCCGGGGGAGGTGTGGTGGAGTGGTCTTGCCACTGGCCTGGTAATCCAAAGGTCCCGGGTTCAAATCCCGATGTATCAATGGGAAGATATTATTGGGATGGAATTTGTGCTGTACCTAGTATCAGTGGATTACCACAAGCCCACCGAAACGTCAATAAAATACCCTCATTGTTCCCTGATTAAATAGCACTGTATGAATATTCCCATATTCAAAATATGCTATAGGGATGCAATGCCTGGTGAGTTATCTGCTCAACAGGTGGCGTTGTGTGTGTGTAAGTGTGAGAGTCCGAGTGTAGGGGCTGAGACAGTGAAGCACGGGAACGAGGTGGCTTCAGAGAGGGGGTCGTTTCGGGCCATGAGTGAGCACCGTCCCTCATGTGAAGGCAAGATGGCAGGTGCTCGTTGTACTCTACGTGCTTCACATGTCTCACTCCCTACACTGGAACAAGACCTCACGGGCTTCACTGTTCATTGTAAAGCGGTGAATGTTAAGGCATCTCAGCCTATGCCCGAGAGGAAGTAAGTTGGAATATAGAAAAAAAAAAAAAAAAAAAAACATGCCTGCCAGTTGCAAGGCACCATGCCTCTCCCCTCTGACCCTCAGTACCAACTCCGTCGACTAGTAGCAATGGTCGATGGAACAGGACAAAGAATAAACACTACTAGGGCCTTCAAACAGCTTCTCAGTCATCCCGGGCAAGTTATAGTAGCTAAAACTGCCGTGGGGAATAAAAATCCTGCACTCCAGCTACACAGATGCCTTTGTGAGCACAGTGGACTGGTGGAGTGGCAGCCGGATGGCCAAAATTTTAGGGGAACAGTTGCGGCGATCAGGAGCTCGCCTTAATTTAGTAGGGGGTGATAAAGTAGAAAAGCCCTCCACCAATCACCGTGCTCCCTTCTATTTGCTTGCCTCGCCAGCTGATTTTGACACATCTACCCAGCCGGCCAATCAGCAGCCTCCATTTTCGGAGCGCACAGCTGGATTTTCAACCTCACCTCTAAATTCGCTCTTGTTCTCGTCCCGGACATTTTCCTCTGGTTGCAATAGGTCCAATACCTCGGTGCCAGCCCTATACTCCCGTAAGCCTCTGAACAACATTTGCAACCAGCTTCCAGGAACTTATTTTGAAGAGAAGAGAGTAGAGGTGGAGAAGGCAAGAACTCCGAACGAGCGGACTACCGCGCGCGCCGCTCAGCCAATCACAGCGCGGGAGAGCGGGGGCCAGGACTATAAAGGGAAGGGAGGGGGGGGGGCATGTTGCAAGTCATTCGCTGGCCGGACGGCACTGGGTTCGTGTCTCGCAACCTACTTACTCTCTCTCGCTGGGGCACCCACAGGAATTCGGCTCCAGCCTCCCAGCCCTCGCCCTTTTGTTCCAGAAGGCACACCCCAGGCCAATCATCAGCTCTTCCCTACTAAGGCAGATACACCTTCAGTATCTGGCCGCCTGTCGTCGCATCGCAGCCTTGCATACCTAAAGCCAAGCGATTGAAGAGGACAACAGATAGTAGAGGGAGAGCAAAGGGTTGCAGTTGAGATAAAGAAAGAGAGAGACTGCAGAACTAACCCAGTGGCCACCATTTATAATATTTGGTGTGTCCTTCTTGGACAAGACTAAAGGAAAAAGAATTTAGATTAATCTGTATCCATAAAATGATGATGTGTATTAATTAGTTATTTTTGTTAGCAAAGGCGTAATGCCGAAAGTGTTATTATATAGGATCTGATAGGAAAGATTTAAATATAAAAATAAAGAGGGGAGGGAAGGATCAATTCTTCTAGTCTAAGAAGCAACCAATAAGTTCAAGGGGAAACAGTTTTGTTTAGTTGCCCGATAGATCACCTGTAGCTAGGAAAGGACACTCGTCCATTTAAATCACGAACTAATTTGTTAATAAGGAAACTATATAGAAGGACACTAGTCCATATGAATTACGGGATTCTTATGTTTTAGAAAGAAAGTTATATCCGTATAAATCGAAAGGGTCATGGAGGCGGTTTGGGAAAAGTGTTAAGGATATCACGTATAACAAAGAATTCCTCAGAAGTTATGTAAAGGAATATAATTGTGAATCTGTTCCGTGTAGGCGTTTTGAGGCACGGTTTATCTTGTGTTAGAACGGTTATTGATTAAGGTTTAATGTAAACATAGCGTGTTTTTAATAGGGTTAAATGAGAGTATAATCGGAAGGTGTTATTGAGGTAAATATTGTAAACTAATGTCAGTGGAGTAACTGGGTGATAGGACCCAATATTATATATGAGCGGGAACCTGTAATCCCGGTCGGTAGATTTGTGAGACTTTATATAATTGTTGAGGTACTTGTGTAGTAACGAAGGTTGTGTCAGATCAGTTTATAGATTATATGTATTGAAGCCTTGGTCTCGAGAGAAGACACATAAGGCTCAGTGGACGTGGTTAATTCTTGACAATAGAAGAAGAATATCACTTTTGTGTAAATTAGGTAAAGAACTATTGTTTCATTAGGCCCTGGTCTCAACAGAAGACACAGCAGGGCTCAGATTAAACTATTTAGGATTAGTAACTAATAACGTGTTTGTTGGATCGAAGTTGACTTGAGTCAATACCTGAATAGCGGGAATTCAGCTAGGGAGTAACGGGAGCTCTAGGGGTCCAAAGTACAACCTATCATGAATCGACGTAATATTCAATCAGTGTCTTGAACTCGTCTCGGCCCGAACAAAGGACCTGTTATTAGAGTAGTTAGGAAGTTTGTTAAATAAAGTATACCAACTTCTAAATCACTGTCGATTTATCCCCCATAATAGTAGTATCATAGCAGAGATTCAAATATATACTACAATAATAATTATATCTAAATTAATAATACAACACTTTCTACCCTTAACCCCAAAACAGCGACCGTCTTCAATTGAGGTTTTTTGAATAGTGTAATGTAGTAGAGTCGTCAGTATATGAGTGAATGGGGCTAGAGGTGCAATTGAGAAGGATATTAATGAATAATAGGAAAAGAATTGGAGATAGGACAGAACCCTGAGGAACACCGAAGTTGATAGGTTGAGGAAGTGAACGGTGGCCGTCCACAACCACAGCTATGAAATGGCCGGAAAGTAAATTATAGACAAAGGCCCAAATGGAGGCATAGAAACCGTAGGAGGGTGGTTTGGAAATAACGGATTTGTGCCAGACTCTGTCAAAGGCCTGCAATATCTCTAGTGCAACAGAAAGTCACTGAAGTCCAGAATGGAGGATAACCAAAGTTAGTAAGATAAGTAAGATTACCAGTATACTGGCTACACTGGCGGTCTACGAGTAGGTTATGGGAAGATATATGCTTTTAAGACATTTTGAGGCAAGCATAGCTTAAATGTTTTTAGAGATGCAAGAAATGAGAGCAATTGGACGATAGTTGGTGGGTTGAAAGCGGTTACCCTTCTTTGGGACATGTTGAATGAGAGCAAGCTATATATATATATATATATATATATATATATATATATATATATATATATATATATATATACACACACACACAAGTTTAAAGACTGTTTTGTCCAGAGAGAATGTGGTTTCAGTCTCACGTCCTAAATGGCGGATTTGCAGGCAGCGCTGTCCAGGGCTGCCTCTGTTGTCAAGTTCATTATTTTAAGATTGGACCAGGGTACCTGATCCCACGTCATTTTAGGTCTACCCCTACGTGCAGCTCCCCTGATATTTTACAGTCCAACAATTCTTCACCCAGTTCTGATCATCCATTCTCTCTACGTGTCCAAAGTAAACAAGTTGGCTCCTGTGCATCACTTCACTGACACTCCAAAATTTAATGCCCAGATGCCTTCTTAATTCCTCGCTCAATAACCCGTCCCCGAGGTTAATACCACATATCCCTCTCACTATTTTTCTCTCATTCCGTTCCATTTTCTCTCTCTCTCTCTCTCTCTCTCTCTCTCTCTCTCTCTCTCTATATATATATATATATATATATATATATATATATATATATATATATATATATATATATTTTCTTGTGTTATATAAATCAAATAGTGAGCTAAAAGTACAAATACATCTCTGTGCAAATTGGAGTTGACAAGAAGAAAAATCCTAGGTTCAGGCAGCAGACTACCTTGGTGTTGGCAGAGGTTGATTGCAGCGAGGCCGGGATGGGGAAGTGTCAATATACTGTATATTATAGCGTAGTGATATGGTTTGGGAGCACCAATAAAACCATTGACAATGATGTATCTTTATATATACTTGTTTCGTCTTTAGCTGTACCTATCATAACTATTTCGCAATGAAAGATTCCAACGGTAATTTTCTGGAGCACCAACCATATTTGACCAAGCCTGAAAGTTTGAAAAGAGGACAAACAAGACTCACCGACTCTGGCAGATTGGTTCCTTGGGGCTGCTGGGGGGAAGATTGGTTCCTTGGGGCTGCTGGGGGGAAGATTGGTTCCTTGGGGCTGCTGGGGGGAAGATTGGTTCCTTGGGGCTGCTGGGGGGAAGATTGTATGTGAAACATATATTACCAATAATCCTAGTTGTATATTAATGGTAGATTGTCTATAATTACCAGTACAGTACTACAATAATATTATTACCAATGTTGTTAGTATTTAATATAACTGTTAGTATATTATAGTATACCTGTATAGTATAGTAACTGTTTAGTATACCTGTTACATATCAGTATTGATGATTAGTATATCTTTTTAGGGATGGTGTGGTGGAGTTGTCTTGCTACTGGACTAGTGATCTTAAGGTTCTGGGTTCAAATCCTGATGATGTCAGTGGAAAGTTATTATTGGGATGGAATTTGTGCTGTACTTAGTTTCAATGCACCACCACAAAACCCACTGACACGCTATAGAAATACCATCACTATTCCAATTAATTAGCATTGTATGACTATTCCACATATAAATTATGCTATAGGGGAAGTATATAGTGTATTTACAGCTCAATAGGTGCCGTTTGAGAGAGTGAGGTGGCCGAGGTTGTGAGAGGAGACAGCTGGACAGTAGTGATAAAACTTCAAGTAGTCAAGAGTTGCAAAGGGCCACAGTAGACAACCAGGCCGGTTATAATACTTAAACTGTCTCACTTGTTATCTGGAATAACACATCTGACTACACTGTGTTGAGCGGTTGAATCTGCAGGCGATTCGCCTGCAAGCAAAGTTGGGAAGAAACAAAAAAACGTTATATTACTATCGCAATGTTTGTCATTTAAAGTTGTGCTTAAAATATGAACAGCTAATTATGTAAAAATAAATCCTTCCGGTTACATGTTTGAGTTCAATATTTTTGCTAATATTTTATTTGAAATATGACAATTGTACAGTATATGAAACAATTTGTTAAAATAGTGTCTTGTTGAAATATGCCTATGTAAGCATTACAAGTGAAATATATGTGATAATACATTACCTTTTCAGTTATGTATGGTGGAAAAGGTCTGAAGTAAAGGGATGGAATAACACCTGTAGGATTGCTAGCCTACAGGTGAACAGGAAGGAGAAACAAGTAACGGAGGAGTACTCCATATTACTAGGAAATTCCCATGCTCTAAATACCAGGGAAACCAAAGAGTACCCCGTATTACCAGGAATTTCCCATGCTCTAAATACCAGGGAGCGGGGTCGTCGAGAAAGATCTAGGTGTGTTTGTTAGCAATGATTTGAAGCCTAGAAAACAGTGTATAAGCGTTCGTAATAAGGCAAACAGGATTCTCGGGTTCATCTCTAGGAGTGTGAGTAACAGAACTGCTGATGTTATCTTAAAACTTTACTTGTCATTAGTGAGACCCCATATGGATTATGCTGTCCAATTTTGGTGTCCTTATTACAGAATGGACATAGATTCATTGGAGAGAGTACAGCGTAGAATGACAAAAATGATCCATAATATTAGAAATCTTTCGTATGAAGAAAGGTTGAAGAAATTAGGTTTACATTTGTTAGAGAGACGCAGAGTTAGAGGGGATATGATAGAGGTGTTCAAGTGGGTTAGTGGGATTAACAAAGGGGACATGGCAAATGTACTAAAGCTCAGTGATAGCGAAAGAACTCGTACCAATGGTTTCAAATTAGATAAATTTCGTTTCAGAAAAGATATAGGCAAGTATTGGTTTGGTAACAGAGTTGTAGACGGGTGGAATGGACTACCAAGTGCTATAGTGGGATCTAAAACTGTAGGGAGCTTTAAGATAAAATTGGATAAGCATATGGACGAGAAGGGTTGGGTGTGAAGGGGGATCAGCCGGGTTGGGCCAATCAGCGCTCTGCAGACCTCCATAATCCTGCGTTAATCTCTAACCGTTTTGGTAAGATGATCCTCAGGGTATTAGAGTGTGAAGCCTATAATTGGGCTTTGTAATGAATTGGGGTTGTGTGGGACAGGGATCTGCCTTGCTTAGGCCAATCGGCTTTCTGCAGACTCCCATTTTCTTATGTTCTTATGTTCTTATATAGGCAAATATTGGTTTGGTAACAGAGTTGTAGATGGGTGGAATAGGCTACCAAGTGATATAATGGGATCAAGAACGATAGGGAGCTTTAAGATAAAATTCGATAGGCATATGGACGAGATGGGTTGGGTGTGAGGGGGATCTACCAGGTGTGGGCCAATCCACGCTCAGCAGAACCCCGTAATCTTGTGTTAATCTCTGACCGTTTTGGTGGGGTCAGTACTCAAGGTATTAGTGAGTTGGGCCTATAATTGGGCCTAGTAATTGGGGTTGGGTGTGACAGGGATCTGCCTTGTATGGGCCGATCGGCTTTATGCAGACTCCCATTTTCTTATGTTCTTATAATAGGCCTCATTTAACTTACCAAGCTTACGTACATACTGTCAAGCTTACTTACTGTACATACTGTCAAGCTTACTTACTGTACATACTGTCAAGCTTACTTACTGTACATACTGTCAAGCTTACTTACTTACATTCTGTACATACTGTGCTGTTACATACTGTATATAGGGTATGATACATAGGAAACGTATGTTATACCACTAACTATCGTGAATCCACTATAATAGACATGGGTATTTTATATGATAGTGATCATATAGGACATGTTAGAACAAAAGCATATACAATATTTTCATGTATTAATTTCCCTACATGTATAGTTACTATCAATATTTGTAAATAAGTTTGGTAGGACACTTGTTATACAATCTCAGTAAAATGATACAAGGACATTAACTAAGACCGATTTAATATCTACAATATATGCTGTATGTATAAGCTACAGTATATAAGCAGATAGGGTGCAATGGGGTGCTTTAACAAAAAAGTCGCTCCCGCTTTTGACCATCTGTGGAGTTTACTATTTTTTCGTTTTACGTTTCTTAATCATTAGTAGTGTATAATATCCAAGGTAGGTAGGTAATAGGAGTATACTAATTTTGACTTAAATAATACATCTTATCAGAGAATTTTCCTATTTCTTCAACTAATTGATACCGGTAGTTTGATAATTCATAGTCAGTCTTGTCTGAGGGACCTTAGCATAGCCAAACAGAAATATGGATCATCTCCAATGAAATTTATATTAGGTATGCCTAAATATACTACTATAGCACCTAGCTTGGATATTATACACTACTATAGTCTATTTTTTCCAGTTGATGGTAAATTGCTGGTTCCATGTCATCTCAACCAGTAGACCATTTCAACCAGTAGTTCTCAACCAGTGCCAAATTAGCCCAGACCAACCAAACCAGTACCAAAATATAGTACTAACCTAACCTAACCTAACCTAACCTTATTGGTTGATTTGGTACTGGTTGAGAGCTACTGGTTGAAATGGTTTACTGGTTGAGTTGACCGGTCACCATATTACATGTTAGATAAAGTACTTATTATAGAAACCATTATTACACTCCGCATATAATTTTAAGCGATTTAATTACAGTGACTTTATATTAATGTGGGTAACTGTATATCTTGAAGGTTATTCATTGTAACTTTCCTGGTTAGATTTCCATGAGTCAAATCTTTATCGCACTCGGTTAAGCCCAACTTGCACTTTTGATTCTCTCCATGCCCTGATCATGTGGACGGAAATGTACAGGGGATTTTCCACCAGCTTTAACCCCTTACGGACGGGGATGTTTGTAACTTCTACTACCTGCCTGGCGGGCATATTTACCCTAAACGAGCTTCATTCCATGCTCTTTTTCATGCATAAACAAGAGCCAGAGCATAATATAATTATATATCCGTGAAAGGGTGATAATAGAGCTTTCCAATGACACCTGAATCATCCTTGTACGACCACGGGTTCTCTTGCAACAATTGTGCAACACGAGGGCAAATACCCTAAAATACGGTAAATTCCTTAGTTTTTCCCTTGTCTAGCGAGGCCAGGGGTGTGGGATGTTGTGGTGGGGAGCTCAGTCACCTCGCTCGGTCCATGCTGAGCGGTCAAAGCCCGCCTATCGTCCTCCCAACACGTGGACTCTCTCTCAGAGCCGATAATGTGCTCAACATCCCGCCCGGATATTGTCGGGACCCGCAGGACTGGCCATGGTTCTCTCGCCCGACATATGTGGGGCCCCGCGGCTGAGGTGTTAACCCTTTTACGCATTTATGACGCAGAGGTTGCCAGATTAGCAATAAGAAATAGAGTTCTCTCACTCTTATAATTACCTTTCCAAAATTAGTTTTCTGCCCACAGCTAACTCGAAGACAACTGCAGAGGTTGAAGTAACTAAACTAAAGATTTCTAAATACCCCTGATGGTAACAAAAGCTTTAAAGTATCCCCAATAGGCTCAAAATCGCGTCATATGTCGGAGAGGGTTAAGGTGTGTGGGAGAGCAAGAGAGGTAGGTCGAGAGGAAGGTTTGAAGTTAGGTTGAATCAGACCTCTCTCACGACAAGAGTTCGGGAGAAATTCTCTCTACTTAAGGAATATTCTTGGTTATCATTTATTAGTATTTCTTTTCCTGTATTTCATTTAACAAGTCTAAATCTTCAGTTGTTACTTCAATAAATCGTGGTTTGGATACAGAGATATTTTCCTTTACCTATAAGTATAAATATTATATTTATATGTTATAAGGGTGGTGGCGGCGATTATCTATTACATCTATTTATCTATCTATCTACGGCAGAGCAGGACGCAGACGCAGAGATTCTACCAGTATACTTCAATCAACCTTAACCCTTAATTAGCGGCTCACCACATAAGTCGTATTTAATAAAGCTGGACTATGTGGCGGCGCTCGACATAGGTCGAGTGGCAATTTCAGCACGTAATGTTGCTGAGAGAGAGAGACAAGTGGTGGCAGGAGAGTAGCGATCGTATGACTGCTCCAGACCACCGCGGCGAACATACTGACACGAATCCCAGCTCCCTCCTCCCTCTCTCACTCGCTATATAAGGAATTGTATCGGGAAAGTGGCTAATTACATGCTTTTTGCACTCGCGTTGCACGGTTATTGCAAGAAAACTAGCCATCATAAAAGGATCGTTATGGTGTCATTCGAAAGCTCTGTTTATGCCCTTTCAGGGATAGGTACTTGTTTTACGTTCTGGGTCTTATTTAGGCATGAAAATGATCACGTAAACAGCCCTATTTTGGCTAAAAACACCCCGCTGGGCGGTACATATAAATAAACCGCATAGGCCGCTCGTAAGGTGTTAAACTACAATAAACCCACAAAGGAGACTCACTAACGCCTTCCTACATGGTGTTAACCCCTTCCGAACACTGGCACGAAACGTCATTGTTACAATGTAACAGTAGGCACAAAAGGCCTTTGTCCTGGGTTCGAGTCCTCGGAGTTCCACATATATTTGTTGATTTCATTAATTGAGTTTAGATGTGAAGTTGGTTGGTGTAAAAAACATAATAATACTTTATAAGAACTAATGACCATAAGGATATTAGTGGAACTGCATTAGGAGGTTATTGTAAAAGGAAGACCGAGTCGTGGCCAGAATATATGCTAATGTATTCTGAAACAGTTTCCATGCAAATTTAATTACCCTCGCTTATCTTATCATAAATTATACCGTGATTATATTCAAGCCAGATTGTTAAACGCATTACAACGGAAAACATAGAAGGTTAACTATATTTTGTTTGAATGCAGGTGTAGTCTTAATTGACATTAATGAATCGTCAACAATATAAACACAAAAACACGCTGCATATATTAGATGTTGTAGCAATGCAAAATAGTGATACAGTGATGAGCAGAAACTTTAAGGGTAAGTGTTTTGAATATTGGTAATTATTCCTGGAACAAGGACAACTCTAGAAACAGTCTACATCTACTTTCACCTCATTCCAATAAATTTGATTACCACTTGTTTTTATATTATCACAGCTCAATTAGCCTAATTCCAAGAACGAATTAAATGACGAATGAAGAGCAGGCTGATTTCCAAAATGTCGGCAATCTTCACAGATCATACTTGAAGCTTCACAATAATGTAATATTTAAAACTAATTGCATTATATAGTACATAATATAAATATTGCAAGAATTATATATTTCTTAGGAATGCACATAACTGATATAACAGGAGCCAAGATGTGTTGACGTGATCGAGAACTCGTGGGTACAGATTATTGTACAAACGAATATTGATGTCATTATGGATTTACTGAAGTAATTAATATACGAAGAAGTACTCCCGATAACCATAGATCGCTTACTTTTGAAAAGCATATTCGTTCTTTCTCTTCTTCCATTTCCCAGAAAAATTGGTCTGCTTCGCAAGTGTTATAAAACGTTTACTTGTGACGCAACAGTTATCATGTCTTTTTATGCTTTTATTTTACCACAATTCGAGTACTGCTCACCTGTCTGGTTGTCAGCAGCTGACTGCGATCTTAAGTTGCTTGACAGGTCACTGAATTCCGTCAGTTGTATTCTACCTCATTTGTCTCTTGATCTGTATCATCGACGTAAAATTGGTGCCCTTAGTCTTTTATTTAAAGTTTTTAACAACCCTCCGCATCCCTTACATGGGGTTCTGGCTGGGCCCTATGTCCGGGCTCGTGCAACTAGATTCACAGGCAATCTTAATGATCTTGCCATGAGCCGTGTTAATTTTTCTACTACACAGTTTTCACAGTGTTTTTTGTGCTGGCCATGGTTGACTTGTGGAAAAAGTTGCCAAATGAGCTAGTCAATTTAGCTTATGTATCCATTTTTAAATCTAGAGGTAAGGCTTTTTTGCAGCATTATTTCTAATTTTTAAACTTATGTTATTATATTTTATTGTATTATATTTATATTTAACATCCTCCACTGCATAATATTTTATTATTTATTTTATCTGTGTTTAATAGATGTATATAATTATACCCTGAATTGTGTTGTGGAGAAATATCTGGAGAAGCAACAAAAGGTGTATGTTGCCTTTATGGACTTGGAGAAGGCCTATGACAGAGTGGATAGAGAAGGCATGTGGAAAGTACTTAGAATATACGGAGTAGATGGCAAGTTGCTGAAAGCATGTATGAGGATGCAAAGAGGGCAGTACGTGTGGAGAATGAGCAGAGCGAGTTCTTTGACTTGAGTGTTGGGTTGAAACAGGGGTGTGTGATGTCCCTGTGGTTGTTTACTGTATATGGATGGAGTCATGAAAGAAATACTAGGAAGAGAAGTGGATGTTGGTGTATCGCTGAAAAGGGAGGGAAATGAGTGGAAGCTGCCTATACTGCTCTTTGCGGATGACATAGTTCTGATGAGCGATAATGAATGGGAGTTGCAGGGTCTGGTAAATGAGTTTGGAACAGTGTGCTAAAAACGGAATTTGAAGGTAAATGCGGGGAAAAGCAAGATTATGGTCTTCGAAAGGGGTGAAGTCACAGTGTGAGGTGAAGTTGAACGGTCAGGCTATGGAGATCGTCAGCTCTTTTAAGTATATGAGCAATGTGTTGAGTAAAGATGGGACCGTGGATGAAGAAGTACAGGAGAGGGTGCAACAGGGGAAGAGGGTTGTAGGAACGTTGAAAGCAGTAACAAGAAATAGAGTGGTCAGTATGGAAGTGAAGAAGTCCTTGCATGACAGTGTGGTAATCCCGAAACTAACTTACGGAAGCGAAGCATGGACGTTCGTGGAGAGACTCAGACCAAGAGTGAGAGCGGTGGAAATGAGTTACTTGAGAAGTGCGTGCAGAGTTACGTGGAAGGATAGACAGACGAATGAGGAAGTAAGAAGGAGGTGTGGTGTGGAGGTAGATGTGCTGGAAAGTGTGAAAAGGAACAACATGAGATGGTTCGGCCATATGGAATGTATGGGAAGCGAGAGAATGACTAAGAGGGTGTATGAGAGCGAGGTGGAAGGACAGAGAGGGAGAGGTAGACCGAAGGAGAGGTGGAAGGATGGAGTGAGGAAGTATATGAATGAAGGCGGTGCTGGTTGGGAGGAGGGGCGTCGACTGACGGGGGACAGAGATGCTTGGGGCGGTTCGTTCGTGGCCACCCCTTCGGGGATCATGGCGTTGGGCAATAGATAGATAGATAGATAGACAGTATAATTATATGTTTGTTTTTTATTTTATTGTTTTTTCCTAAGTTGCCGTAGTCTCTCACCAGTGTCTCCGGGTTGTTTTGTGTGGAGTCATCTTGCTGGTGTTTCTGCACCCTGGTTGGAGACTTCGGCATCTCATATAATATTAATAATAATAATAATAATAACACTGAACAACTTTCGATTAAGGTTGCTTGGTTAAGGTTATTATATTTTTTTCCATAGCTCGTCAGCGTGAATTGCTTCTTAAGATGCAGAGGTTTCTTACCTCTATAGATAAAAAAATACGTTTTTAATTTAATCATATACCAATTTTGATAACTGTCACTGAGGTACTATTGGCAAATTAATTTTCAAACTAGCAATGATAAAACTGCCTTTAGAGTGAAATCTCTGTTTTTACTTTGTACCATCATGGGATCCAGATGGCGTTAGGTGTAATTGGAATATGGTTAATTATCTAAAATAGGAGCCAATATATAATCCAAGTAGTAGATTAAGTTTGATTATGGGCAATAATCAAGTCTTATGTAATAGTATATTGTAAAAACATTAAAAACTTGTAAACCGTATTGTATGTTCGGTCGAATGTATTCAATTTAGTTGTTGTATCTTTGTAACATTCAATGCATACAATTACAAGTCCTAAACACGTAACAAGATTTAGATTAAATTTGTCCAAACATTAGATTTGAGAGAGTTGTTGTTGTTACCGTTCCCTAAGCTGCCTGGCCGAACAGCCCTGAGTCCCTAAGGAAGGCCATAGCCACGGTCGTGCTTTCCCACAGAGCTCTCAAGGAGTATAGATTATGTTGTTGGTGTAAGTAATTGTGTGAAATGTAGTCTTTTAGGATGTGTCCAATGGTATGGGGTGCTGTGTTTCATCCCAGGCAGGTGTAGTCGACTGAGACATCCAGTCTCTTCTGATAGCTCAGAAGAGCTGGATGGTGCCCACATCTCAGCCTGGCCAGGTGGACTCTGTCCTCGCGAGGAAGGGAGGATTCGGAAGGATGGATTTCGGGAAGTCGTGCCTGCAGCTTCGTGTTGTCTATGAGTGATTGGATGGAATGGCGAGAGATTGAGTATGGATGTGCTTCTGGAAGCTGGTTTGGGGTGGGCAGGGAGGGAGAGAAGACAGTATTTGTGTGTGATACTGTGTGCTGGGTTTTGTTTGGATATTTCTTGGTGTCTATGGGTGTTTTGCCATGTAGTGTAGTGGGTGGTGTTGGTTTGTGGAGGCTGCAGCCAGGAATTGAGTGCCTCTCAGGTCCAGATGGTCTTTGACTTTGAGGACTTTGGTTTCTTGATGTGGTGTAGTAGCTGTGCAGCCTGTGGTGATTTTTAGGGCTATATTTTGAATGGTCTGTAAGGTCTTGTGATGCGTTTCAGCTAGGTTAGAAGCCCAGGCAGAGCTTGCATATTCCATCACTGATCATATGAGTTGTGTATAGCAGGTCTAGATCCCGGGGGATCGATCTTTGTGTCCATACTACCTGTGTTATAGACCGTGCCATAGTCCAAAGGGCCCTCTGATTTTCAGATATTCCGCTTCCACGGGTCATACCTCCAGTGGTCTTCAATGACCTCATTAATGTCGTCTCGATAACAAGGTCCGCGCTGAGACCTGCCTAAAGCTTGCTGCTGCGACGGATAACATGAAAACCCTGTTCAAATTTCTTGAATACTTCGTGGTAGTTGATGTGAAGTTGAATCATCTCTTGGACATAGAAGTAAGCTGATTTCAAGTAGTTGCAATGTCCAGCTGCAGAAATATTGGCAAACAGTCAGAAACAACGCGAAGGTGCATCACCCAAGAACCTGTTCGATCAGCCTTTATGAGTGACCTAGCAACTCCTATCATGCTTTGGTAATGCAGCCACAACTTACTTGTTTTGGAACTAGTGCCCAGTTCCATCTTACTTTTCTGCAGCTTTTCATTTATTTTACTGAGGGTCTCTGATGTGAGCAGAGTTTCTAATGTAATTTCACCATTCAATAGTGCAGCATACATCTCCTCAGACTCTTCAATCATTTCTGCAAATCCTGGATTATCAGCTGCCATCTCTGAAACTATCATATGGTTAAGGCATTTCTCTACAAGAAGATGTCCACGGAATGCTCTTTGTAAGAATATGCCTGTCATCATTTGGCTTACAGTATTTTTACTATAAACTACCTCTACAATATTATTAAGTCCTGTGCCATCCATCAGTGTACCAATTGCTCCTAGCAAATTCATAAATGTGTGGAAGCAGCCTAGAAGTAGGACAATGGAACTAACGTGGCTGTCTGGTGGTGAGCCTAGGATGATCTCTGTTGCTTTCCAATAAAGTGGCTGGTCGAATGTAACCACTGGGGCAAGGTGATGTTTGGATGCAAGACCACACAGGAACTCCAGTGTTGACATAATGCAAGTCTTGTCCCCGGAGTACATATCTATCATTGGTAGAACCCTGACTGAAGACTGGCCTGGGTGTTCATTTCCCTGATAAATAATGTGCATCATACTCTACGGGTGGAGGGGACTCGTTAGCCTTGGTCGGCAACCCATCTAGGGGAACCAACCTTATAAAAATCCGGGTGGATGGGACTCGTCAGCCTTGGTCGGCAACCTTTCTAGGGGAGTAAACCTGATACAAATCTGTACTGCTTACCTAAGGATAAGGCAGGTTAGTGGATGGAGTAGCCGAACACCACTGTAGAAAAATAGTGCTAAAGAGATACACAGAGGGCCTCGGAGTCGGACGGATCCTAAATTGATTGGTCAATCCTGTAAGTCCTTCAGTAAACTGGCTTGGGTTGTTCCTCTTACAGGGAATAAGTCCGCTTAGGGGCATTCTGTGTATGGCCACCCTCATTAAGGGGAGTAAGGCGTCCGGCAATATATAGATGGATAGATACTCTGCCAACCTGGTGTGGCCTGTTTGAAGTTGAATGACAACTCCCAAAGCAGATCAACTCTGTTGTCACATTCAGTGAGACTTGGAAGTTCTCTGAATGTGATGTCTTGGAGAATGTGTTTGGCAAAAGGATAATCTATTATTGCAATCTTTGACTTCTCAACAATTGTAAGTTCATGCATTTTATGCCTAGGGATACTGTGGCCTGTCTTCTGTCCTGGTGCTAAGGCAGCTATCATACCCATCCCGTGAAATGTTCCTTTCTCATTAATTGTGAGAATGTTATGATCTACGATGTCTGCTGCGAATAACACGGTCTTGTTTAACACATCAGTATCCTTACCAAGCATGTCTAGTGCAGCACAATTTGCAGCATTCATTTCAAACCTCTGCATTTCAACATAGGAAGAGCAGAACCCCATCTGGCACAAAGTATCCACAAGAAACCTAGACCGATGTAAGTGGTGCATTTGCACTGAAAGGCCTATTTGCAGAGGAGCCAGGACAGCTCGTGGCCGGACTGCCTGTATGATAGCATGGCCAATGCTAGCAACTTTCTGCTGTTTATTTTTACCAACAAACAAGGCATTCAACAGAATTTTGATTGAATTTGGCATGTAGTCAAGAGCGGGCTGTAGTTTGAGTGTCTCTGTATTGGGATACAGATTGCTAACAGGTGGCACATTTGTCTGTATGTCACTTTTGATGCGCCTTGCGGCTGTCTCAATAATTGTTCTTTCTCTATCATTGTAACTATGTCATCAAGTCCTTCTTCTTCTTCAATATATATGGAGCTCCCATACCTTTCCTTTAGCATTTTGTTAAGATATTGATTACCATAGGGGAGGGAATCAGCCTGACACAAATACTCTGTCATTCTACACCTAAGGTCAGAGAGAGTTAACTGTTCTTCATCATTCATTGCAAGGTATGAGCACATCTTTGAGAAGGCTTGTTCTTGGTCCTCATCCTTTGGCCTTCCAGCTTTCCTGCGCTTTGTGTTGGGATCAGTCTGAAATGGCAGGGCTACATAATGGCCACACCTGAAATAGCTACTACAAACTTTATGATACACACAGTCTGCAGCATGTAGATCACCATGATAATATTAAATTTTACCTTTGACTTTGAAAGACCATTCACCATACCTGTTTTCACAACACTCCAATACTGTCTTTGCAAACATATCAGTCTTCACATAACTGTAGTCTGCACTTCCTTCATGAACATTTGTGCTGCAGAAAAGGCAATCAGTTTTGCTGTTGAATGATGGTCCATCAGAATCTCTAGTACTCCTTTTACTACTAGTGGCTCAAGAATGACTGCTTTGCTACCTCTTTATATAAAGATCAATTTCTATACTGTTTATGTACAATCTTCGACACTTCGAATGAACTTTACAGCCAGCAGTCACATTTATGAGGTCACCTCTCCGAACACTAGCTTCATTGATCCCGTCATCGCCCTTTTGACGAATCGTCACCATGTCACCTGCATCTTCTGATTTGCAAATGGGACAGACCTGGTCAATGTTGGATTCACTCATGTTGTACCTGAAACAAACAAAAAGTAAAAATGAGTGCAATACCATTCTGACATAAGAAAATACATAACATATAATTAGATTTGCTTATTCATAATATCTGACTCTCAAATCTAGCAAATTCTGTAACTGAAAATGTTGGTGTAATCAATTAACTTAAATGTATAGCTCCCATTAGTCAAATAATTAACCTTAGGTAACTTCACTTATTTAGTTTGATTTCTTGACCCCTAAAACATATGGTTAGACACCAAAACCACCTCTTTAGAGTGAATAGTTACTGAGATATAGCCATTGTAAACTCCCGGCAGCCATCTTGGACGCCATCTTGAAAATAACCCATTTCCGGAAGTTGGATTTCACGATATTTTTAGTATGTCATTTGGCATACTTAGTGGTACCAGAATCCGTTGAAAAACCTTTTGTATCAATTTTGTTAGGGTTAGGGGGTTATTTTTTGTATATTGACTGGACTATTATGAGAGTTCAATAAGAAGAATGCGTAGATGTGGCACAAGTACAGAGGCGGCAGTAAGTAAATCCCAGAGCAGAGGTGGCGGTGAGTAAGTCCAGAGCGTGAGTCAGGTGTGTGCGTGCAGTGTGGCTGGCTGCGCTAGGCCAACACACCCATGACGTCAGGTCTGTTCGAAGCTCAGTGGTTCACCCCAAGGAAGGTGAACTTGGGTTCACCTGACATCCCAGGATTGGCTGGTCATGTAGGGTTCGACTAGCCAGTTTGCGATGGTGTAGTTTATGGCTTGAATGACACTACACGTTTGCCAATACACTACTTTTAGTACCACTAATGTATATTACGATCCCCACTATTGCTGGCATCAACACAATGCTAATGAGCTTATAATGAGTATAAAGTCTTGTCTTTGCGTCCTAAGGAGAAGCTATAATAATAATAATAATATTTATTCAGTTAACATTTTACAGTGTTGGTACCACATAATATGTTACAAATATGACATGTACCAGCCTTGCATAATTCCAACTGAGGATAGCCCAATAAGGCCGTTAGGCATATTTCCATTGGGGTCCTTGTAGTATTAGGTTAGCTGGGGAAAAAGGGGAGGATAAAAACAAAAGTACACACTTTAGAGAAAGTATTTCTATGGGGGTTATTTTAAGATACCTTACATCCTATAGTAAATATCAGTAATCAGTAATCATTTCAGTTTGCTTTGCCTATCTCTTATGTCGTATTTAGTAGTAGACATAAGCTTGGTGCTCCCTTCTCGCAGCTGTCCGGTTCAGGTGCTACTTCAGGCTACGTCTGAAGGAATACAGTGTTCTCTTTTCACGGACTGACTGGGGTAGGTCGTTCCAGTCTTTGATGGCAGTTAAGAAGAATGTTTGCTTACCCTGTCCTTGGATTCTAGGGACCGTAAAATTAAACATCCTATTTCTTGTATTATGTCCACTCCTCTCATTTGCTTTAACAAAATTACTCTTTAGATACTCTTGAGCTCTGTCATAGAATATCTTGAAGGCGTTAGTGAGCCTGATTTGTTTGGCCCTGTCAGAGACATTGAGCATACCTAGTGACTGAAGTTGTTCCTGGCCAACATGCGATCTGGGTCCTAGGTTCAGCATTAACCTAACCATTTTATTTTGAGTGACCTGAAGTTTGTGCTGTGCTGATTTAGATGATGCAGAGTACCAGGATGACACAGAATAGTCAAAATGACATTGAACAAGCGCTTGGCATAGGGTCTTTTTGGTCGCCGCTGGCAAGCATCCCACCTGTCTATACAGGTATTTTATACGTGCTCTATATTTACTCAGGATTGATTCCAAGATTGTTTCACCTGACAGAGTCGAGTCCAGTTTTAGTCCGAGATATTTAACTTTAGCTAACATTTGTGGAGGCTAAGGAAAGGGTTTCGTCCTAATATATTCGTCCAGTAACTTCATTTGCCTCTGAAGTAGTAAGGATGTGAAAGATAAGAAAGGGCGAGGGGTAGCAGAGAAGCAAGAGAGAGTCGAGAGATGGAGGGAGGTATGAAACGCCAACAAACATAATCGGATGGGTTATGGGAGGGAGAAAGAGAAAAATGGTGGAGGAGGTGGGGATCAGGAAATCAGAAGTGTGTGAAGCGTTGAAAAAAAGAGTGAAGATGAAGTGTGTGGGGAAATGCTGAGGTATGTTGGTGAGCTAGTGATTGAATGGGTATGGAAAATGGGAAGTGTGCCTGATGACTGGCACACTGGTAATCACCGGGGTATATTATGCCTTCTAAGTGAAGTAGAGAAGATGTACAGTAAGGTAGTGATCGAGAGAGTGAGAGCTAGAACGGAGAAATGGGTAGGTGAGGAACAGGGCGGGTTTCGGAAGGGAAGAGTGTGTGAAGACCAGATTTTTGCCTTCAAATATGTTGAGAAATATCTGGAGAAGGAACGAAAGTTGTATGCTGCTTTTATGGACAAGGTGAAGGCCGATGACAGAGTTGATAGAGAAAGTCTGTGAAAAGTATTGAGAATATATGGAGCAGCTGGCAAGTTGCTGAAAGTGGTGAAGGGTATGTATGAGGGTGCAAAGGAGTCAGTATGTGTGGAGAAAAAAGGAAGCGAGTTCTTTGATCTGAATTTTGGGTTAAATCAAGGGTGAGTGATGCCCCCATGGTAGTACAATATATACAAGGATGGAGTCAAGGAAGAGCAGTGGTGTTGGTGTACTGCTGAGAAGGGGTGGAAATGAGTTTAAGTTGCCTGTATTGCTGTTTGCTGAGGATACATTGTGTGAGAGCTGCAGGGTCTGGTAAATTTGTTTGGAACAGATGACGAAAAACGGAATTTGAAGGTAAATGCGGAGAAGAGTAAGGTTATGATCTTTGAAAGGGGTGCAGTCACAGAGTGTGAGAGGAGGTTGAACGGCAGGTTATAGAGGGTGCAATAGGGGAAGAGAGCTGTATCAATGCTGAAAGCAGTAACAAAGAATAAGCTGGTCAGCGTGGAAGTAAAGAATAATACTGTAGATAATACTGTAAAGAATAATACTGTGCATAATACTGTAGAATTCCCGACATGGACGTACGGGAGTGAAACATGTACGATGTTGGAGAGACACAAATCAAGAACTAGAATGGTGGAAATTAGTCACTTGAGAAGTGTGTGTGTGGAGTTACATGGAGGGAAAGAGAGAACAATGAGGAAGTACGATATTGGTGTGGCGTGGATGTGGTTGTGCTGGAAAGTGTGAAAACGAACACCTTGAGATGGTTGAGCTATGTGGAACGTATGGGAAGCAAGAGCATGGCTAAGAGAGTGTACGAGATAGAAGTGGAAGGACAGAGAGGGACAGACATATCAAGAATGAGGTGAAAGGATGGAGTTGAAAAGTATATGCGTGAAAGTGGCGTTGGATGGGAGGAGGGGTGCCAGCAACCAGGGGACAGAGGGGCGTAGGGGCAATTAATTCGTGGCCACCCCTTCGGGTATCATGGCTTCTGACGTGCAATTGTAATTCAAGAATAGAACAGGATACTGGGTATTGCTAAAGAACAACACGTAATGGGTTTCTTTATGTGGGCATGATGAAGGGATATCAGGATTTGAGTTTAGAAGTTGTGAATAGGGCCTATAATTTGAATGAAGAATGCTTTTGTTATACTTTAGTGGTTAGTAAAAAACGAATTATATAATTAATGGTTAGTACTCTATATACCAATACTTCTGTGAATCGACTCTGATACATAACTGTAATAGACCATTATCGCATTTGAAAGGTTCAAAACAGGCGTATTGTGTATCCTAATCAACCCCCATCACCTCACAAACATTCATTATTCTTATTCTTCATCTGGCTGTTAACAAAAAGCGCTCTAGCAAATCCAGAATGTACACTGTAAAAATAATATATATACACTATCAACGCATAATAATATGACTGAACTATACAATAACGTAAATTGCGAGTGGAATATTATGTAATGTGGAAGCCAAGACACGTAAGTAGAGAGAGACTGAGTGGCAATATGGGAACAAATAATAGTTTTGGAGTGTTGAGAATGGGAAGGGCAAGGTGACGACTGCGTCAAAGGAGTGTTAAATGGTGGTACCAATGGGTGAAGTTTCATAATTATCTCCTATAATTAAATAAATTGTCTATTGTCGTCTTAAATTATGCTTGATTGTATATCTTTTTAATTTGATCATGAACATTCTTCCCTTCACAATATTTACGTTCAATACCCCTTTACTCACCTTCACCCTCACCTTTTCAACCTCGGATTCCTGCTCATTTCCTTTCATTCCATCGTCCCTTTTCTTTCAATCATTGTCTATCGCATGGTTTACTCTCGTATTTCTAGCCATGCCATTCATCCAACTATAACCACTCCTGGGGTATCTCACTGTCGATATATCTCTTCTACTTCGTGATCTCTTACTCACAGTTTCTTCAGTACCCTTCTTCTATCCATCACTATATCCCGCCTCCACGACTCACCTGTTTTAATGTTCTTGTCACCTTAGTTTCCTAATCCCTCTCCTCTTCTCTTTCTTCAGTTTTGTTTATACTTCCAAAGTCTATCTTGGCAATTTAATGAAGCTCCTTCACGTACTTCTCTTTCTACTACACTTTTTTCCCCATCTCCTTCCTTGTCACTTTTCCTTTCTTCTCTACTTCTTTCCTCAAATCAAATCCCCATCTCATTCTCCTCCTCTTTCTTTTCACACCTCTTTTATCAATCCTATTTGTATGACTTCCAAGTCTTCTCCTTACCATTATATATATATATATATATCTTTAATGTGATTTCTTTCTCCTCCAACTCCGTGTGTAGCGACGGTGGGAGCTTCTCAGTCTTACTAATTGGAAGCCATTAATGGATCGTTCCCTGGAGTCAGTGTTTTTCTTCCCCAGCCCTGACTCGTCAGAGGAGGGAGGATAAAATACTATAGTAACAGAGACCGTCCAACCTCCATCATGTTGGTGCCACTGGTCGCCTTACACTTGTAATAAAAAAAAATGGTGATGATGGTGTTACCACCAACATGTTAGTGTTCCTACACTTGTAATATAAATGTTTGGTGATGGTGGTGTTACCATCAACATGTTAGTGTTCCTACACTTGTAATATAAATGTTTGGTGATGTGGTGTTACCACCAACATGTTAGTGTTCCTACACTTGTAATATAAATGTTTGGTGATGATGGTGTTACCACCAACATGTTAGTGTTCCTACACTTGTAATATAAATGTTTGGTGATGTGGTGTTACCACCAACATGTTAGTGTTCCTACACTTGTAATATCAATGTTTGGTGATGATGGTGTTACCACCAACATGTTAGTGTTCCTACACTTGTAATATTAATGTTTGGTGATGATGGTGTTACCACCAACATGTTAGTGTTCCTACACTTGTAATATAAATGTTTGGTGATGATGGTGCTACCACCAACATGTTAGTGTTCCTACACTTGTAATATAAATGTTTGGTGATGATGGTGCTACCACCAACATGTTAGTGTTCCTACACTTGTAATATAAATGTTTGGTGATGATGGTGCTACCACCAACATGATAGTGTTCCTATACTTGTAACATTAATGTTTGGTGATGATGGTGTTACCACCAACATGTTAGTGTTCCTACACTTGTAATATTAATGTTTGGTGATGGTGGTGTTACCACCAACATGTAGTGTTCCTACACTTGTAATATAAATGTTTGGTGATGTTGGTGCTACCACCAACATGTTAGTGTTCCTACACTTGTATTTCATGTTGTACAGCTGGTTCCTATTTATCTCAGGTTTCTCAACAACATGTGTTGAATTAGTGTTCGTATATGTGAGCGTGATTATCATCTACTGTAGATAATAGTCATTCATATTCAATGTTATTCTAGCTGTATTACCTCAACGAAAATGGGATCAAGTGAAAGTACAGATTATTTAAGCAGAATTATTTCAACAACTCGTAATTATGCACTTAGCCGGGCTCTAACGATCGATTACACACATCAAAGTGATTATATTAATGTATATGATTTACAGTATCTGGTAGATTTATGTCCTCACGGCACAATATTTCAATACTAAAGCAACCACAACTGAACATATGTTTAGTATGTTTATATATCATGTATATCTATAAATAGTCTCAAGTTAATAATGATAGGTTTTACGTATTTTGTTAACATTTAGTTTTACATGGATTCTTATAATTTTTTTTTTTTTTTTTTTTTTTTTTTTTTTTTCTATATTCCAACTACTCCCTCTCGGGCATAGGCTGAGAGCCTGTACATTCCACCGCTCAACGCGGTGAAGCCCGTGAGGTCTTGTTCCAGTCTGGGGAGTGAGACATGTGAAGCATCCATCATGGCTCGAAGCAGCTCCATCTCTGAAGCGGCCGGTTGCTTCGCTCAAGTGCTTCACCGTCTCACCCTCCAGACTCAGACCCTCACTCTCAGAACGCCACCTATTGAGCAGTGAACTCACTAGGCATTGTCCCCCTGTAACATATTTTGAATATGGGAATATTCATACAGTGTTATTTAATCAGGGAACAATGAGGGTATTTTTTTGGCATTTCGGTGGGCTTTGTGGTAATGCACTGATACTAGGTACAGCACAAATTCACTCCCAATAATATCTTCCCATTGACATATCGGGATTTGAACCCGGGTCCATTGGATTACCAATCCAGTGGCATGACCACTCCACCACACCTCCCCTTAATTAGCATATATGTGACATGTTTCCTCTGCTAGGGAAGATATCGGCTGAAATGATCAAACAGATGTGCAGTTTTCGTACTCTCTACAGAAAATAATTGCATACCCAACAATGCGCCTTTAATAATCATCACTGAATATCAACAACGCTTGAAATTGACCCCTAATTCATTATTAGAATACCGTCATTATTAGGACTACAAAACACAACTACAATAATCATGCAAATCCTGTTCACATCACTACCAACATTGCTATTAGTATCACCCACATTATCAGTATTATCACCACCATCATGGACTACAGTCAAGCTGACCAGGCAGGTTATTTATGTCAAGGTTGATATGTCAGTGTTGTATATTTTATGGTTGGTTTATAGCAGTATGTTTACTGCGTCATTGTCATATTTAGGCTATTCTGAAAGTCTTTAAATAACCTGAAATTATCCCTAATTCTCAGATATATAATATATGTGTTTTAATAGCCGTATTTTGTATGTGACAAGAATATACTGTTATTGTAATTGTAATCCGTGTTATATGATAATATTGTGATTAGCTTATAAATTAATAACTTTGGGTATAAATATCGAGTGTATGTATCCCACTACTTTGAGTTTCATCAGATCATATCACTCTCAAAAATACAACTAAATGTGTTATCAAATTACATAGATATAATGAAGGTACAGTCGCAATCCCTAAAAGTAAGCCCCCCTTGACTCAAGAAATATTGGTATCCCGGGTCTTTCTGGATGACAGGTAAACATGGCACAACCGAATATACTTCACTCCGTTTTAGTACAGGTGGCTCGAACAGCAAAATTAACCCTTGATGGTTTTGATATATCAACGTTAGTTTTTGCTTTCCTTTGCAATCAGTTTTTTAAAGGTCAGCCAAATAAAATATTGCACAATTATTTGCAAATAAACAATAATTCACAAATACATTATCACACGGCTATATTGGAAGGGCATAATAAAATAATATAGTATATCGCAACCCAAAGTCACAATAGTGAGGGCAATCGGTACTAAATAGGACAAGAATTGCTGACAAGGTGATACAAGCATAAAACTTTCCACAATAGTTCACAAAGACCTATTTTACAATTTCAGGGCAGGAGCCACCGAGATTTCAGTGTTGCATAGCAACGGTTGCTAGGCAAATCATTTTCCTTAGCAACCGGCAGCAACAATGCAGTTTCTGGAAAACTGTGAGGTGCTATGGTTTTTTCTCAACTCCTTGTTCTAAAAAACATGTAGCATTGCATTTGGAGATCATATACAAGAATTATGGGGCATAAAATCCAATTTAGGGCAAGTCAGGCTATAAAAATGCCACTCCTAAAGCTTCAGACACTGTTGTCACAGTCACTTTTGCATTTGCAGTAGGCTGTGCATTTTAGATGCGCATCAACACATTTGCAGTCTGTGCATCCTCCTCGGCAAGAACACTTCAGTAGTTCTGGGCAGGTTGCACTGGCTTCGGGCAAGTTAGACCACAGAGGCCTCCACTTTTCTGGGCAAGTCCATCCCCACTCACTTGGAGAGGGCAACTGTCGTTCTGGCACCGTGGTGCAGCCCCAGTGGTGCCCACCTTGTAGTACTGCCCTCTTCATGTGTTGCTGTAGAGCAGCCTTGGTTGGACGTAGACATGATATCTGACGTCCTTTGTGGATGAACAGATTCTTTCTGACTTCATTGATGGAACGAGAAGTTGCTGTCCTGTCATAGAGTCGAATGGTGAAGTACTCCAGAGAAGCCTCAGTCGCTTCACCAATTTGTTCAGGTGCATTGTGCAGCTCATAGAATGTCGCAGTAAATTCATCATGTGCCTCCCACACTTTCCATGCAGTCTTCTTTCCCACCTGGACCAGATGGGACACGGTATCACAACCTATATAAGCATGGAACACAGGCAGTGCCAAGGATCTTTCTGTGCCAAGTGAAGCACATATTTCATGAGCTGGGATGTACCTAAAGTCCTTTCCACAACCAAAGGCAATCCATAGTTCTTTCTGCTGTCTCTGAGCCAGCTGCTGTACGACTGCCACTGCCAATACTACCACATCACTACCACGTGATGAAATGCCCTTTGCGAAGTTGAGGAGGACAGACTGTGCCAATCTGATGGTAATAGTCACAGACGTTATTACCCAATGATGTGATCAAGTTCATTGTGCGGTTGTATGATGCCGACATACCAAGAGTATATAGACTCTCAATCAACTTTCTATCTCTGGTTAGTGCATGAGCCTTAAGACCTACATAGATGGGTAGTGGCGTTTCACGATCTTTGCTGTGATATACTTGTGGATTTCTCACAGAATCCCTGCATCTCATGATGCTGTTGTACACCAACAGCTGAGCAATGGATAGTATTGGTTGGCTGATAGTTGTGTTGGATGTTTGATCTGTGATGTTTGAACCATTGATAAGCATGCTGACCAGTGACAAAAGGGACCGTGGAACAGACTCCACTTGGCTGTTATGGCCAAACGATCCAGAGAATGTTATTTTGTGTGCGAAGATGTCCTGTCGGATCATTTCAGCAATTTGGGTCATCATGACACTCTGCTCGTCTCGATCAGTCTGGTATCCTTCTCGGAGAATAGAGCCAACATCTTCTTCACAAGCCATGAACACATCTCGTCCTTCTTTGTAAGCTTTCATCCTTGGGAGATGCATGAGAATGCGGTCTTACTGATGCTTACTGTTTACTCGTGCAGTAACATCCACTCCAAGTTGATTTAGCCTGTCAGTGTAGAGCTTCACAAGATCTGCAAGTCTGAACACCTTCACATCCTCATCTTGCCTCTTCTCCTCAATGTAGGAAATCAGCTGAGCCAAAGCAATTCCTTTACATGTCTGGTCATCTGAGGCATCCTGATCCTGTGATACCTTTGCACGTGCTCTATTGTACAGGTTTGTAAGGCAGTTTGCATGATACTTTGCCTCCTGGGCAATAAGGTCTCCTGCACTTAATTTTGCAAGAAGATTTTCATCTTGTAGATCATGTGCGCATTTCCTCACACGAAAATCTAGTTGAAATGTACAGACTTCGCGGAGGTTCTCCTTTGTTTGCTGCTGGGAACAAAAGAAGCATTTGGGACAATTGCTGCCAACTGTTCCACTTGAGGCAGTATCACCACCACTGCTAGTGCTACGTGTGAAAATTCGTTTTGAAGCAGTCCCATCTTCCTCAGACTTGTGCTTTCGTTTTGCGCGTTCCAGTTTGGTATGTGAAAACTTCTGATAACAAGATTTGTGCCACTTTGCATTCTGTTCTTTCAATGTTAATTGAATACCATTCCCATGGTCAAGTCGTGCCAGATTGATTTTGATTGGCATTGAGTCAAGGTTACTAAACTGTGTGATGTTGTCTACTATGGTTTCATAGCCTCTGTCAGTTGGTGATATGAGAGACTCTGGTGTCCAGTTGACAAAAAACACAGATAGTCCAATCAGTTGCTTGAACAGATGAAGATGAGGCACTGGCCATTTCTGTGAATATTCAGTACGTCTTGACTATCACTGTGCGCAGATCAAATATATCAAACTTGCTGAAACTGGAAACAAAATATGATTAAGGCCGAGGGTTTATCCTTTTACCACCTTTATCAAATACATCTGTTCCACACATTCCTTTATGGGATACAACTAGGTTCAGTTTCCCTACACCTAGCCCGATCGTTCATCCAGTGCCATTTAAGTCCCGTGCGATCTGTACACCTTCCGGGTAATTCTTAACCCCGTTACCCTTGGCTCGGCTCTCCCGCGCTGGCACATCCTGTCAATTCAGGCGCGGCTATCTAACTACATCTACCAACTACAAACTACAGTTTAGTAGCTAGTGGATTTGGGGCTGTTAGATAGCATTTGGGACACTGATCTAGATATACTAGTACTTATTAAAGTACTAGTATATCTAGATCAGCTGGCACTGAACCCCATGCTGAGTTACACAGCAGTGATGTCACCAGTGTGCCCTGGTTGTGTGCTGACATTCACTCTATTATATAGATATATATGCTTTTATACATCTTTTGAACCATTTTAGGAGTGAATATAGGAAAATAAATAAAAGTACAAAGTCATAACACTTCATAGTAGTTCAGAAACTGCATCATTGCTGCTGGTTGCTAAGGAAAATGCTTTGCCTAGCAACCGTTGCTATGCAATACAGAAATCTCTGTGGCTCCTGCTCTGAAATTGTAAAGTAGGTCCTTGTGAACATTTCCGGGAAGTTTCATGCTTGTATCACCTTGTGAGCAATTCTTCCACCCATTTCCTTGACGATCTAGTCGAGTCCTACCGCAATAAAAAAAAATGTATTATTATACCCCGGGAGATTCTATTTCGTATTTTAAAACCTTGCTGAAGTGCTTTCCTAAATATATCATTACATATATTTAAACAGCTTTAATGTGTTATAAAGGGCTTCTATCTATCTATCTATATGCTCAGGCCCAATCCCCATTTTGGGGGTAGCTGACTCAAGACAGAGCAAGAACAGGGAAAACACAAAAACAACATAAAACAACGAATAAACACAGATAAAAAGCACAAACTCACACACATCCAGGTCACCCAGGAGAAGACCCAGAGACCAGGGTCACCAAGGTCGCTCTAGCACTCCCCCGGCCCCCGACCACCCGGAGAGGTTCCGATCTCGGCAGGCAGACATGCAGCGGAACCAAAGCCACAAGCCCTTCCACCACACTTCCAGGCGCACCCTTCATATTTATCGTCTCCCCGGGCCAGGCGCCTGATGGACTATTATCTAGTCCAACTTGCGCCTGACCCCTTACTCCAAATGACCACGTGTTCACTCAACTATTCACAAGCATTCTCCATTCACTCCTGTCCACCACCACTTCCCCTGCCTGATCTATAGTCATTCCTCTATCATCCAAAGCTTTTCTTACACAGTCTCTCCATCTCAATGGGGGTCTTCCTGCCCTTCTATCTCCCCTTGTACCTAACTCACATATTCTCTTTGTAAGCCTTTCATCTCCCATTCGTTCAACATGACCATACCAGCTCAGCACCCTTCTGTCCACTCTGGCTGACAAATGTTCCTGCTGCCCCACTCTCCTACGTATCTCTTCATTCCTCAATCTGTCTCTACGAGTAACTCCACACATACTCCTCAAGCAGCTCGTCTCCATCACATCCAGCCCTCTTTTCTCCTTTTTCTTCAGAGCCCATGTCTCAGCCCCATACATCACTTACATACCCCCATACATACAGCACTCACATCGCTACCGCCAGACGCTGCAGACGCTCTGTCAACGCTCTCACGATATCGATCATAATTTGAGTATTAACTACTCACCCTCTTCATTCTTGTGCATGAAAGGTGGTTAAGAGCACGTTTAACCATCCTGTAGCTTAGTAAGTAACACTGCACGATATTTCGCTGTGTATTGACTGATAAACTTTGTGTTTATCACAAGACTCTTGCTCGGACAGGGCGCTACTAGCGCCATATGTTGTTCTTTGTTTGTTTTGTTTGTAAACAAACGCTCTCTTCTTATTTGATATAAAATTGTAGCCCCTAATTTTACCCATTACCTACTGTAGTAAGTATCAATTTAACTGCCTTGTATGTAAGTAAAGCTTTGCATATTATTTTGCTAATAAACAATATTGTGTACTTACTAACCTGCCTACAGGAACGAACGCCGACGCTATTTTGTAAACAAACTTTTTTTGGGGATTATACATATTAAATTCCAGCCAATTTTGTAGTAAATTTAAGTGCATTCATTTATCTTTTTCCCCTAGATATATTCTTGACTTTTTCTCCTCAGAGTGATTTTACTTTAAGCTAAGGGTGGTATTTGTACAAACTAACCTAGCCTAACCCAACCTGCCAAGCTTTTAACCTAATCCAAACCTAGCCTAGGCTATAGCCAGCTAATCTGTTAACTCTAGTAGATTTTGTATTTAGTATCCTACTGTAGCTATATATATCTGTAATTTTAGTTGTTGCTTGCACGATCTTGTAGTAACCTTTGACTGATACCCTTTTTTTGTTTTATCTAAAAAGAGTAGGCTACTGCTTTACTAGGCTACAGTGACACCAGGGCCATCTGTTGATACAGTATATTAACCCCTTGTGTGCAGTCACACTTTATTTTTATATACTCTCTATTTGGTGAATTGTATATTTAGTTACATATTCTGTTATATATATATATATATATATATATATATATATATATATATATATATTTGTTTAAGGTTAGGTTATCACACCTGGTAGCCTATTTCTGCGTATTTCGATTTTATTATTTTCGGTTAGGCTATTCAACGCTGGTAGCCTATTGGTGCATATTTCAATTTTTTTAAAACTTTTGGTTAGGCTATCGCCCCTGGAAGCCTAATTCTGCGTATCTCAAATTTTATTTTTTCGGTTAGGCTATCACCCCTGATAACCTATTGTTGTGTATTTCAACATATTTGTTTTCAGTTGAAGTGAGTGAAGTGTTTTAAACTGAGTGAAGTGATCTGAAGAAACTGACTGTTACCATGCCTCGCACTTGTACGAACTGCGCCGGTAGGTTTGGTGAGTCCATGTTTGCTACTGTCAATCTTCAAGTCTGACGTCTTTGCCAGAAACGAGAGAATTTGACAGTGAAATTAGATGAAGCCTACAACAAGATCAACGTCCTCACCATGAAGCTGGAATCACTCCAAGAGTTTGTAACACTCAACGTTGGAGTACCACAAACTTCAATTGTCACCGCAACTCCAGCAGCCACCAACGCCCCAACGTCAACTGCCAACAATTCAACGCCTGCAGTAGCCATTTCAGCTGATGGTTCCGATACTCAAGAAACAAATAGTGACTCTCTTCCCCCTCAAGACAACTTCCGTGTCGTGAGGAACAACGTTTGCCCCAAGACCAGGAAACCCATACCGATTGCCGAGTGTCAAAACCGCTTCCAGATACTCACAGACTCAGATGACGAAGCGGAAATAGAAGAAGTCCGGCTCGTGGGAGACTCGATGATACGTGGTCAGCTCACAGAGTTTTGCGCCAGAGCACCTAAGACCAGGAAGCGTTTTTGTATCCCTGGTGGTGGTGTGGACGACGTAGTTGCTGCAGTTGACGAAGTATCTAAGCTGGCCCCTGCTAATACAATGTACGTCATCCACGTTGGATCCAACGATGTACAGCGAACCCGGTCGGAAGATTTGCTTTTAAAGTACCAGCAGCTGATCAAGTCGTTTAAGGAGAAGTCATCAAGGATCATCGTCTCAGGAATCGTCCCCCGGCTTGGTGTAGAGAGCCGATTTTACAACATAGCCACCAGCACAAATCGTTGTCTAGCAAACCTCTGCAGGAAGGAAAACGTGGGATTCGTCGACACCTGGGACAATTTCTACTACGAAGACTATTTGTTTTCGGACGATGGAGTTCATCTGAACCAGGTGGGAGCAGCACATTTTGGGCGTCTTCTCAACGATGCGGTGAAGTATTTTCGGAGAAGAAATCGACTCAGCACAGGACAACCAGGAAGTAGGACCGAAGACAGCGAGGGCGGCAACCTGCGAAGGAATTAAATGCTAATCTGTCAAGAACCGTGAATTTGGATAAAGCTCCATCAACACGACCCAAATTCAAAACCGCCAGAGATAACGACCGAGGAACGACGACAGCCATGAATGTAAATGTAGATCCGACCAGAACCAAAAATTTGATTAAAGAACGTTCTGTGAGTTCTAAAACCGCAACTTTAAAAGTTTTCTATGCAAACGCTCGTAGCATACGCAATAAATTTTCAGATTTAGAGGCACTAGTGTTTACTGAAAATTATGATGTGATTGGTATAACAGAATCTTGGCTCAATACAGTAGATAGAGACTTTTTAGCAGAGTTCACTTCCCGGTTATGTAATGTTTGAGAAAAGCCGAATAAATAAAAATGGAGGTGGCCTTTTATTTTATATCAAAGAAAGTCTTAACCCGACCCTCTTGTCAAAACCTCAAATTGTGAACGTCGACACATCTTTTGTGCTAATAAAGAATAATAAAGGTACAAAAATAATACTTGCATTAATATACAGACCTCCAGCTCAATCAGTGCAAACTGACCGAGAAATTTATGAACAAATTGCAGATGTAAGTAACTCGCAAGATACCATATTTTTTGGCGACTTTAATTTACCTGTGACCAAGTGGGGCGATACTCTTACTTCACACTCCGGACATGACTTGTATACTAACTTGCAAGAGAGTTCGCTTTATCAATTTGTTCGAACACCGACCCGTGGTAATAACGTTCTTGACATTGTACTTGCAACAAAAGAAGAATTAATAGAGAATTTGAATGTTGGTGATTAATTCAGTAACAGCGACCATCGTACGATAACTTTCACTTTAAACTTTACTAGTAACGAACCAAATAGTAGCATCGACAAAGTCCCTAATTTCAAGAAAGCAAACTTTCATAAACTTAGATCTATGTTTAAAGAAACTGACTGGAGCTTTTTAATTAACAATAACGACATACATACATCTTGGAAGTTATTCGAAACCACTTACCTAAAAGCAGTGCAAGACTGCATACCATAGAAAATACGGCGTCCAGGCCATAATAATAAGCCCAAATGGTGGAATAAAGATATTTCAAACTGCCTGCTTGCTAAACAAATTTGCTAATGATAGATTAAAATCCTCACAAAATGACGAAGAACGGGTGAAATTTGTAGAGCTACGACGCAAAGCCAAAAAGTTAATTAAGCAAAGTAAAAAAGACCCTAGAGTTACATATTGCGAATCAAAGTAAAACAAACCCGAAAGAATTCTATAGTTATATCAGAAAGAAAAAAGTAGTTACTTCAACTGTTGGACCGTTAGTCGATGAAAATGGAGAATACACCAAAGACGAAGTACAAATGAGTAATGCCCTCAATACCTTCTTTGCATCAGTTTTCACAACAGAAGACCTCAGTGATATCCCTACACCATCGCTAATTCAGATTGATAATTCAGATGTTCTAAGCAATATCACCGTTACAGAGAGAGAAGTATTGAATTGTTTAGATAAACTCAAGGTAAATAAAACGCCTGGACCTGATACAATCTCGCCTAGAGTTCTAAAGGAAGCTAAGGATGAGCTCTCCAAACCACTGACATTACTATTCAATAAATACTTGCAGTCTGGAACTATGCCTGATCAGTGGAAGATAGCCAATGTAACACCGATATTCAAAAAAAGGCAGCAAATCCCTACCCAGTAACTATCGTTCAATTAGCTTAACCTCAGTTGTATGTAAAATGCTAGAAACGGTCATAAGAGACAGACTCGTAAATCACTTGGAGGAAAATAACATACTTAAAGATACTCAACACGGCTTTCGTAAAAAACGTTCCTGTTTAACAAACCTCTTAGACTTCTTCCACGATATCCTCAACCTCTACGATGAGAGTAAAGCTGTAGATATTATATACCTTGATTTTCAAAAGGCCTTTGACAAAGTTCCCCACAAACGTTTACTGCTAAAACTAAAAGCGCATGGAATACAAGACGGTGTGTTGAAATGGATAGAAAATTGGCTCAGCGACAGAAAGCAAAGAGTAGTCATAAACGGTAAGGCATCTAAATGGACCAATGTAAGTAGCGGGGTACCCCAGGGATCGGTACTAGGACCAATTCTCTTTCTATATTACATCAACGACATAGATGAGGGTCTAACCTGTACAATCTCAAAATTTGCTGACGATACAAAATTTGCAAATAGCGTACTCCCAAAAGATCAAGTTGACGATATGCAACACAATCTAGATAAATTGTCACATTGGGCCCAAATTTGGCAAATGAGTTTCAATGCGGATAAATGTAAAGTACTACATATCGGATACCTAAATGAGAAAGCAAACTATTCGATGAATGGCACTCAGCTTAAGAATGTAAACAGAGAAACCGATCTGGGAGTAACAATATCGAGTAACCTAAAACCGAGTCAACAATGTTCAGAAGTTGTTAAGAAGGCAAACAAAATAATTGGCTTTATAGGCAGGTCATTTGAGCATAAATCCAAAGACGTTATCCTAACCCTTTACAATTCCTTAGTCCGCCCTCTTCTGGAATACTGCGTTCAATGCTGGTGCCCTTATTACCAAAAAGACATAAACAAGCTAGAATGAGTTCAACGTAGAGTTACCAAAATTATACCTAGCCTAAAGAACAAACCATACGAAGAGCGTCTTAGAGAATTAAATCTATTTCCTTTAACCCAGCGCAGATTAAGAGGTGACTTAATTCAAGTGTTCAAAATCATCAAAGGCATCAACAATATGAACTGTAGTAAGTACTTCACTATCGACCAATCTAATTACACGCGGGGAAACGGTTGCAAAATTATTGGTAAATATTTTAACTCACATGAATCTAAGAATTTCTTCTTCAATCGAGTTGTCAACTTGTGGAATGGGCTTCCCCAAGACGTTATAGTCTGCAGCACCGTTGATTCATTTAAACTCCGCCTAGACAAATATCTTGCATCAAACCCGCGATTGACTGCGTTTGTAAATGAATAAATTTATTTTATCCTCCCCTCAGTTACTAACCCTTATGTCTCCTACTAACTTCCTAGTCCTGCCACGGACATTAGTTCCAGGGCAGTAATTCCCTTTCCAATGTTCCCTTACCCACTCTAAACCACTGTTTGGACACTTGATCCTCAGTGTTTTGGAGAACAAGCAGCCTAGAAGGGTCACTAGACCTGTTGTTGCTTGATTTCCTTTGTACTCCTTCGTACTTTTGGCACAACAATTCCTTGATACAATGCACTTTTTACTTTCACTCCGAGATTTCTCGTCTTCCACATACTTCCCATTGCTCCGAAAACCTTCCTTCCTTCACACACTCTCTGTTTTACCTCCATTTCCATACCTCCACTCCTACTTATCATTCCTCCTAGATATTTAAAACACTCTACTTGTTCCAATATTTCCCCATCCAGCCTCACATCTAGATTCACCCTATGCTCTCCCCTATTACACACCATTACTTTAATTTTATTGACGTTCACCTTCAGTTTCCTCCTTCCACAAACCACGCCAAACTCTTTGACTACCCGCTGCAGTTTCTCATCAGAATCCGCCACCAATGCTGTGTCATCAGCGAACAGCAACTGATTCAACTCCCAATCTCTACCATTCTTTCCTACTAGACCCAATCCTCTTCCCATAGTTCTCCTTTTCACCTCTCTCACCACACCATCCATAAACATATTAAACAGCCATGGTGACATTACACAACCCTGTCACAAACCTAACTTTACCTCAAACCATTCACTCAACTCACCATTTCCTACTCTCACACATTCTCTGCTTCCTTCATATATACTCTTAACTGCTTCTAACAAATTTCCTCCTATTTCATAAATCCTTAACACCTTCCACATTGCTTCACGGTCCACACGATCATATGCTTTTTCCAAGTCCATAAAAGCCCAAAATATCTCCTTATGCTTCTCTAAATACTTCTCGCATAACTGTCTTACTGCAAACATCTCATCCACACACCCTCTTCCCCTCCTAAAACCGCACTGTTCTTCTCCTATTGCAACTTCCGTACACTTTATTATCCTCTCTATCAACACCCTGCCATACAGCTTTCCAACCACTGACAAGAAACTAATACCTCTATAACTTGAACACTCCTGCCGATTTCCCTTCCCCTTGTACAACGGCACAATACATGCACTCTTCCAGTCTATTGGTACCATTGACACAGCAAAGCACACATTGAAAAGTCTCACCAACCAATCTATTATCACATCACCCTTCTTTATACACTCCACAGCAATACCATCCAAACCTTCTGCTTTTCCCGCTCTCATTTGTTTCACTGCTTCTTTCACTTCATTTTCCTCAAATCCTTTCATTCATTCCCTGCCACCTGGGTGGCCTGGGTAACCTATCTCCATCCAGCTCTGCTTCAATCACTGCTTCTCTTCCATCTCTTGTATTTAACAAAGATTCAAAATACTCGGCATATTTTGTCCTCACTTCAACTGGTTCCACTAGTAATTCTCCATTTGCATCTTTCATGGACTCTTCCCTCTTTTGTCCTCCTTTCCTTACTTTATTTACCTCCTTCCAGAACATCTTCTTTCGTTCTTCAAAATTCTCACTCATCCTTTGACCCCACCTTTCGTTTGCATCTTTGTTCGCTTCTCTAATTTTCCCTTTTGCCTCTCTCCTTTTCTCCTTGTACCTCTCCCATACCTCAACACTACCATCCTGTAAAACCCTCTCAAAACACTGTCTCTCCTCCTCAACTGCCTTTCTCACCGTATCATTCCACCACCCGCTTCCCTTCCTGATACCTCTGCCTCCTACTTTCCTTTTGCCGCATACTACCTCTGCACTTGCTTTCACTCCTTCCTTAAACTGTTGCCATTCAACTTCTACTTCTCTCTCTTCCATCTCTCTCACTTCCATCTACTTTTCATTTAGTCTTTCCTTGTACTCCCTCTCTTTTGCACTCTTCTCTAACTCACTAACTTTTATTACCTCTCTTACTTCACGCTTGTCTCTTATTCTCCTGTGACTCTTAACTCTTAGCTTTCCCTCCACCAGGTAATGATCTGACATACCCTCCGCCTCACCTCTCATCACATTCACATCCAGCAGTCTACACAATCTTTCCCTTGTCACCAGCACATAATCCATTAATGCCCTCTCTACAATCTCTCCCCTCACAAGTCTATGCCAGGTGTACTTGTGTATACGCCTTTTTTTGAAGAACGTATTACCTACACTCAATCTGCACTCTTCACATACATTTTTCAGTCTTTCTCCACTCTCGTTTACACCATCCACACCAAAACTACCGATGACTCCCTCAACAGGCTCATCTCCTACCCTAGCATTTAGGTCCCCTAAAACTATAACATTTTCAATTTCATCAAACACTTGTAGACAATCTCTCAAATCCTCCCAGAAACCCTCTACCTCGTCTAACTCTCTTTCACTTCCTGGTTCATACGCACTTACAAAAACCCACCTTTCACCTTTAAACCACATTTTCGCACCCACATTAGCCTTGATGACACCTCTTAAAATAATCAGAAATATCACTATTTGTTTGTGCTAATTTCGTCCGTGTGGGATTAGGGAAGCCTTTCTGTGAGTTTAAAATAATAATATGGCAGTAAATTCTGAATAAACGTAATCCATGTCTACTATTTGCGACAATATAAAACCTGCGCAATACCTGACTACCGTAGGTAAAACGATATGTCACATATTGCTTAAATATATGCGCACTCAACACAATTTGGTCATACTCCATTCATGATTATTTATTCCTGCATGTTACCTGATCACCTTATCGATTTTTTTTAACACTGCTGCGTTAGAGGAAGTGAGAGGGAATCTCACTTCCTCTAAGCAGCAGTGTTGCAATAATACCATTAATACTTATCCATTATCTAACATACAGTATGTAGTGAAGTATATACAGTATACTGTATGTATTTGTTTTATATGTGTATGAGGGAGATAAGAGGCACAACAGCCTGTTACGAGTGCCTCCCCCAGAGTTAAAAGGGTGTTAGAGCCAATATCAAGAAACGGTCGAGCCCAAAATGCCTGGATACACGGAGTTTGAAAGCATTTAAATCATAGGATGAGGGGAAGATGGGTTCAGGGAGAGAGTTCCAGAGCCTACCTATTGAATATAAAAAAGACTGGGAATATCGGTTAGCTCTTGAGTTGGAGAGTTGCACAGAATACAATAAATGCTCATAAACGGAAGCTCATATTAAACAACATAAGGATTAAAGGAAGTTGATGGAATATTAATAAACGTGAAGCTATACAGTATAGGCTACCTTAGAAGTTATCCCCTTGTGGATCACGACGCATTTGCGACAGTTTATTCCGCTTATAGTTTGACGAGTAGCATGGAAATCAAAGGATTTACAGTCTTTTTCCTTGTAATGCCCGCAGATCTTCCACAAGCTGCATATAATTGAGTTATGATAACAACAACAAACAGTCAAATTGCATCATTATCTTCAAAGAGTTAAGTTAGTCGAAAATGGTATTTCTTTACATATATACTTATTTCAAAGTTATCATGTAGCCGATTGCGTCACATTAGTCATTGCATTACTCTCATTTAGCATTTAAATATGCTGTAATTACGGGGTGAATATAATGCCCTTGAAAAAAATCGTTTTTAATAAGTAAATAAAGGAATTGGACAACATCAGAGTTTAGTTGTTTCCTCATGGGAGCTACTTCATTCTGCCACGAACTCTGTATTCAAAAGTTTATAGCATCGCAAAATTAGTGGATTATTGAATCATGAGGATCTAAATCTGATCTGGGTAAAAAGTTTAAAGTAACAAGGTTGAATGTAAAAATATTATTTGGTGAAATAATATATCAACATCTTAATAAATAAAGGTCAATGTTTGTCTGTCTGTCAGTTACCCGACCTACCCGACCTTTGTTACTAAACTCCTCCCACAGTTTTGGTGCCAGGTGGGAGTGTGGGGCATCGTTGCAAAGCCCAGGCTTTGGAGATTGTTTTAGGCGAGTTTAGTGGAAATCAGAGACACTTTTGATTCATAAAATTTTCGGCAGAACTTATGTAGTATACGGGAGCGAAAAAAATGCGAAAAAAATGGCCGTTTGGGGCAGAAGGAGGCCTCCGATCGAAAAGGTGTATGGAACGAAAGTTGTTCGCAGCCCCACAAAATGGGGATAAGGATGAGGTCAGATCCAAAATCGGAGGTCATTTAGCGGCCGAAATCGAGGTCGCCGTGTAATGAGGCACAGGGAGGTCGAGGCCGGTGATTATGGTAGTAGTAGTATTGTGATGATTGTGGTAGTAGTGATTGATGATGGTGATTATGGTAGTAGAATTTAAACCCGGGCAACGCCGGGTACCCCTCCTAGTATGTAATATTTTTACTATTCAACAACTTCCAATATAATTCCATTGTCTCTCTCTCTCTCTCTCTCTCTCTCTCTCTCTCGGCTACCTATCTGAATTGACTTGGTTCTGCACTTCTACCAACCTATATTTTTGTCGAGTTTTGTTATTATTATGTTAATGATTTCCAAGTTAGTCCATATATATATTATAAACTCTATGTATAGTGAAAGTTTGTCAGAAACAATGTTACTATTCCTAGAGCTGAAAACTTAAGATAATATATTTTACCCATATTTATGGCCGTATGCCTGAACAGAGTGAGCTGTGCATTTTACCGGTCTAGGAAGGTAAGGTCTTACTAAAGAATCATGGTAATCTCTACCTAGTGTCGGAGACCAATGGAAGCTAAAATGATTTCAAATTAGGAAAAAAGGGAGGGGGGGGGGGAGAGAGTAGTTTAGCAGGGCACACAGGAATATCGACTTTATATATTACCATCAATAGAGAGGAATATAGTATGAAGTTGAAAAACGGTTGCCGGTTGTTGTAAATGTCATCAATAATGCTTGATCACTAAAGTTGTTTCAATGCAGTGAATATAAGTAATTGTTTTGTCTATTGATTCACAGACATAAATAACTTCATGATCTTAACACGTTTTTTTGTATAATCTGCAATGTTTTAAATGACTACCCCTAATCAATTAGAACCATAATCAATATGCCTCATTTGGGTGCGTAGGCCTGGTGCAGATTTCCGTGTCCAGTTATACAAGTAATTTACATCTTGCGAAAATAATCAACATACTGTAGTTGCAGTCAACCACAAAAGGTTCATATGGCTGTTCGAACTTCTGTTTCATTTGAACGGAGTGTGTTCGTTTGTGCGTTCCCAAGTTTACCCATCGTTCAGAAAGGCCCTAGAAAATTGTATAGCTAGCATCGAAGGGGGCTTACTTTTAGGGATTGAGACTGTACATTTTGAATGGAATTTGATTCGAGAAATTTTGGACATTGAGTTTGATCCGTTCCCTGTGTACTGCAGCCATGTGAGGCAATAACTCGACACTAAAACCAATACACAATCATGAAACTGTTGTATCCAGACCGCTGCACAAAAGCCGAGAGGGAAATATTGTAAACTGTTTTCAGGCCTTTTTTAACCTTAACTGTATTTCTGCTTAACTCATTCCACTAGTATATAACTCTATGCTCTTGTTGACCAGTATTAAAGGAAAACAACATTAATAATAGTGTGAATCTATCTATTTGTTACCGGATGCCTTACTCACCTTCATGAGACACAAAACGCCCCCAAGCAGACTAACAGGATTGACGACTCACTTTTGTTTTGTCCGACTCTGAGGGTCTCTATGCACTTGTTAGCACTATGTTTTCAACAGTGGTGGTTGGCTAGTCCATTCACCAACCTGATTCACCCTGGATGTTTATAAGGCTTACTCTCCTAGACGGGTTGCTGACCAAGGCTGATTAGTCTCATCCACCTAGAATATTTATAAGGTTATAATCACTATATGTGTTGCCAACAAGTCCCATCCAACGACATTTGTATATATATATATATATACAGTATATACAGTATATAATTATTATGCTTTTTTTAACCTATATGGCGTTCTGAGATTGAGGGTTCGAGTCTAGGAGGTGAGACAGTGACGCATTGTAGCGAGGCAGCTTCAGAGATGAGGCTGCTTCGAGTCGTGGGTGAGAAAGGCAAGATGGCAGGGGCTGGTTGCAGCTAAAAGTGCTTCACATGTCTCACCCCCTAAACTGGAACGAAAATAGTTGTAATATAGAAAGACAAAAAGTCGTAATGGATGTCTTGTCTAACCTCCTTTGGGTCAAGGTTGAGTATATACTATATAGGAGGTACCTCGATTAGAATGCCATACATACAATCATTATAACCACAAACATAATTTCTATATGTAATTTTCGGTGCAAATTAGTATTTACCTATTATCTAACAATGTTTAGACATACCCCCCCAAAACCATATTTTGTCATTAACTTAACCTAACATGGGGCGGAACGCATTGATATAGAGAATGGCAAAATACTAGACATATGGTGGAAAAGGGGAAAAATTAGATCTCCACTGATTCAAGATGGCTGCCTCTATTGCTTCAACAAATTTATTTGCACCGGTAATGACATAAAGAAGAATGATGTAAGGCTCATAAAAATGTTATATAAGGCATAATTATCGAGGTACATCCTTAACCTCTGGACTGCAGCCAGACTCTTAATAGGTTCTATTGGGCGAATGCGGCAAGACTCTTAAGATAAAAGGCCTAAAAAAAAAATTTAAAACACCCCAGTGTCACACAAAACAAAGGAATTTGTGTTTAGGTGAGATAATTCCCCTCCATTACTTCTACCACTCCTACACATGTGTTCCAGCCCCCCCCCCCCCCTTTCCCGTCCTCCTCAATTATCAGGTATTTTCTCTATTATTCCCGATATATATTGAGTATTTTTATGCGAAGATGGGTGGGAGAGAAAAGGGGTGTTGGAGGAGTGTATCTCCGACACTCTAAGCCAGTCTGAGAGCTCCCCTTGTCTCTCAGTACCATCCGAGACAAGAAAAAGGGAGGGTGTTTGACTCTCGCCGCTCAAGGTCAGATTACGACCGCGGGGCTAAAATATAATAGTTTTACCAGCAAATTGCTGTTACCACTTATTTTATTGCTTTCCAATGTGAATATGTTCATATTAACCCTCTCCGTCTCATATGACGTGATCGCGTCATATGGCGGTTCCACCCAAATGTATCATATGACGCGATCGCGTCATATGAGCCAAGTGAAATAACCTAATAATAAGTTATATGAAGCTTCTGAGCCATTTTGAGCTCAATAAGTTAGGTAAGTTAGATCAGAATCTGTCGATTGGTGGCAACCCCAAATTCCTCCGACTTCTAACGGTCCCTCAGTGTGAGAAAGACTGTTGTAGGGGAAATCATGGGCGGTCTGCCAACCCGTCAGTAAGTTAATATATCACGTCCAAAGGGGTTAAAAGTAAAATAGGTGCATATGGATCAGTATTAATTATATATATGGTAAATTGACTATTTTAGTCCGGAATGAATCAAAATAGCTTCGCATGGCAGGCACTTTCAAATACCATAACTGCGCAGCTTATGAGTTAATGGTTAATAACTCGACATTGTGCCACCTTTGTTCCACTCATTGACCACACTGTTGGTGAAGAAGTTTTTTTTTTTTTTTTTTGGCGAGGGGCGATCATTTATTGATTTTGAATAGTGAATCCACATCAGTTTTGTCATGCATTGTATTATATTGAAACACTTAATTGACCTCACCATCTCCTTTTCTTAACCCACTGAGCACCAGCTAAATATAAATAAATGTACATCCAGGGACCAGCCGATTTTGCCTTTTTTTTCTAAAATGGAAGAAAACTGTGAGAAAAGAAGAATTTTTTTTGTACTCACCTTGGTCATTTGGGGGTCGTATGGGGGGGGGAGGGCAGCATCATACATCAGCTGGTGCCGGGCGGCCTTCAAACTTCCCGCCCGGTCAGCCATAGATGAGCATGACAGATATATGCGGCTAGTTTTCGAGTGACGGTTATTTACACCACCCGAGCATCATGTTTTTTTTTTGTTTTTTTTTTTTCTATATTCCAACTTACTTCCTCTCGGGCATAGGCTGAGATCTTTAACATTCACCGCTTTACAATAAACAGTGAAGCCTGTGAGGTCTTGTTCCAGTCTAGGGAGTGAGACATGTGAAGCACGTAGAGTACAACGAGCACCTGCCATCTTGACTTCACATGAGGCACGGTGCTCACTCATGGCCCGAAACGACCCCATCTCTGAAGCCACCTCGTTCGCGTGCTTCACTGTCTCACTCCCTACACTCGGACTCTCACACTTACACACACACAACGCCACCTGTTGAGCAGATAACTCACCAGGCATTGCATCCCTATAGCATATTTTGAATATGGGAATATTCATACAGTGCTATTTAATCAGGGAACAATGAGGGTATTTTATTGACGTTTCGGTGGGCTTGTGGTAATGCACTGATACTAGGTACAGCACAAATTCCATCCCAATAATATCATCCCATTGATACATCGGGATTCGAACCCGGGACCTTTTGGATTACCAGGCCAGTGGCAAGACCACTCCACCACACCTCCCCTAAATATGTGTGCCTTCATAGTTCATATATTAGCAACATGTAGCACATAATGTCATTGTAAGTGAAGTTACAGTGTGAAAAGTGCTTAGATATGTCTTGTAAGTGCACACGAGTGGCAAGACCAGAGCGCGTCCCCGTTGCCATGGATACTGGCGGCCATCATGGTCTCGGACAATAACAAAACGAACGCACGTACACACACCCAGCAGACTGACACACGCCCCCACCACTTTCACTTTTATTGCCTTTCTCTCTTATTCCCCCGCTTTATTCGGTTTTCATGTTACTTCCCATCTTTATTCAGTTTTCATGTTACTTCCCGTCTTTATTCAGATTATTACTTTATCATATGTTTTATAGTTATAAAATATTCGTTTCACACATTGTTTTTCCGCACTTTCGACTTAGAAATATGCTATATTTACACTTATTTGTGTCCGTCACTGTTTTACGTATATTTGAGTGTCAATATCACTTACTTATTGTGTTCGGCACTTTGTATAGCCTATATTTATTATTTACATTTGGTTTTTATACACACACTTCACATTTCATAGCGTCTTTTATCACAGTCTTTGAGTACAGTTTTAGAAATGCTCAAGGGTGTGATACTCCCTGAAGCAGTCCGGGAGACACGGTGCAACATCACATTCTCTGCACATCCACCTGGTATCTGATCTCTCAGGCTCCCTCTGTGTCGTGTTGTGGCACACATGACACCGTCTTCGGGGTTTGTCATTGTTTTCTGTGGCCGGCACCTATTCAGGGAAGTGGCGTTGTGTCAGCCTGGCAATCCCTTCTGCTGCTGGCTGTCGATGGGCGGGGGGTTGCTGGAAGTGGGGGACAGTCATGTATTCCCTCAACGTCTGCCTGGACAACTCGATGCAGAAGTTCTCCATCGTTTCCTGCTTGCCGGTGATTGTTGAGTAGAGGATATGGCTGTTATAGATGGTGAGATCGAGGAGGTGGAAGAATAACTTCTTATACCACCTCATCGTCTTCCTTGCACACTCACATGACGAGATGACAGCATCTGATTTGTCCACCAGCTGCATGTTGATGTTATAATCGCAGATGGCCAAAGGTTTCTTGATAACTTCGCCAGTTGCTCTGTCACGACGTCTGCTGTCTGTGAAGATGGGACGGTGGACTGTTGTGAGGAGGTTCACATCACGGTTATCCATCCAGGACAACATGAGGACATTGTTAGCCTGCTTGTGGATGATGGAGCCCTTTTCCCGCCTGGGTGGTAGTTCGGGCATGTAGATCCGATTCCTCCTGACGGTGCCACAGACTCCTGTAGTGCGGCTATGCAGGAACTTGGCAAGGGAGGGGCTGGTGTACCAGTTGTCAATTTACAGTATGTGGCCCCTGTCCAGGTAGCCCTGCAGCATGGTAATGACGATGGCCCCAGAAATTCCGTATGTCCTCGTTTCCACCAATTCTGTTTTCTTGTTTCAGGTGGAGGAGAGTTGTGGGAATGGGGCTATTGAACACTAGGACGGGGAAACATGTCATGTGAACCTGTTAAAGGTGTTTGTGAGGCAACCACCTGAGCAGCCTACTGTCCCTGCGTTGGTCTGCAGCAGCCAAGGTGGAGAGGGGGGCAGTGGGGCACAGGTGGAGGAGAGATGGGATTGTCATGTATCGGCGGAGCAGTGGGCGGGGGACATGAGTCTGGTGGCTGTGGAAGCGCTAGAGCACCTGCCTGAGCAGCAGTGTGCAGTGCTCCAGCACCAGCTCGGTTCATACCCCACTGGTTGTGCCGGACACCCAGGCCTCACAACTCGGGCGGTGCACGAGGTTCCGCTGGCAGGTCACTTGAGTGTTAGTCGACCGTTGACCTCGTTGTTTCGGTGGTTCAAGGTGGGCGACGAGGCTTTGGCATGGTTGTCAGGTCAGGGTCGATCCATGGGTGCCAAGGGTGGTGGTCAGAATAAGGACATTGAGCAGATTGGTGAGGTTGGCTGTGGAGTGGATGTGCCCGGTCGTCGCATAGCCTCCCAGTGCTGCTCTAGTCGAATGCAACAGCCCTACCATAGACCGACTGTATCTGGCCATGTCGCTGAAGGCGGTGATGCTGTGCAGGCAGGTTTAGTCGCAAGGAATGCGCGGGTGCGCATGTACGGTATCGGCGGGGAAGCTAGCAATTATGGACTATGAGAGTGACTGCACAGGTGGTACTGATTGTCCCTCTCATGACCTGGCTGTTCTAGGGACGAAGGTGGAGAAGGAGGGAGACTATAGTTTAGAAGCTGCGGTCTTAGCTGGGTTGTGGGAGGGCACTAGGCATGTTGTTCTTCGAGATAAGTTGCAACCTCTTGTTCCTAAGTGACAAGAGGAGTTGTTTACTAGGCTGTGGCAGTACATCCGCATATTTGTTGCTTCTCCAGGCCTGATGTACGGGGTAGAATCCGACATGGAGGCTGGAGACAGTGCAAGGCTCAAGTTAGTTCCCTACCGTAACAGCCTGTTGTGGAAACAGAGCTAGACGACATGTGGAAAAAGGGTCTGAGGGATAAAGGATATCGTGAGTGGTCGTTGCCAGTGAGTTTGCAACCGGAGTTGAGTGGCAAGATCCGTGTGTATGGTGATTGCAAGAGTGTGGAAGCATTATCCCTGACATACGCCTATCCATTACCTAGAGTTGACGACACCATAGACCGTGTTACGACCGGGACTCTTATAAAACAAGGGCGTTAATCATTGGACTAGAAAGGCACACAGCCACAACGGTAACACTAGATCCAACCCTCGAACTTATAATGCCGGCGCACAAAAACACCTGTACCCTCCAGAGTTAAATCTGCGATAGCGGGGTATCCTATAACTCGGTATAAATGCACTACTACTACAGGCTGATGATCTCTGATACAGCCTGATCACAACAACATACAATTTCGTTAATAATGTATACAAGGAAAAAGATAGAGAGCTTAATTAAATCACTGAAATTATTTAATGCAAACAAGAAGAAGGTATAATTAAAGTTACTCTAAACAATAATAAACTGTCCCTCCTATATAAAAGAAAGTGAATGAAAGTCCTAATGCATCGAACAGGAATCTTCTGAAGAAAGTCTGATGCTGCTTAAGATGATCGAAGCGGATTTTGAACTGTTATATAAAGCAGGAATAGGATATGACAAGTGTAGGGACATACAGTGTTAACTGGCACAGGAATAACGGAAAATGCGCAATAGTATTATCACACCGCGAGTGTGTCGAACCTCTACAGACAAAATGTTAACCCCTCCAAAATGTCTAACTAAACATGGAATATCTGAGAGCTTCAGCATATAATACGATGGCCGATGTATGAAATCGTGCAGAACCAAAGGGGAGTTATGATGTTAAATAGATTGGAAGAATGAGAGGTAAGAAGTTGAGAGAGAGAGAAAGTGTTCTATAGGTAGAAGTCAGGGACAGGTAGCAAGGGAGGTGTGAAGGGTATGCTGGCCAGGTAAGCTCTGAGCAAGGAAGACACAAAGACAGCAGGGAGTGCGGGGGAACCACTTCCTGACGCGGCAGGAGGGCGGTAAAGCAGCCAGCCACTCAGTGGGCCCGGCCGTGGCATGACGTCACCGAGACAACGTGTAACACTACGCACACTACCCTCTGCCTCCTGCACTTACTCACTCACACTCTCTAGCTGTATCATTCAGTCTTATACATTAAGATAAATATTGATTTTAGATTTCGCTTAGAATTAGAAAAGATATTAGAAAAAGATTGATTAAATTAATATTATATTGAATAAAGACAAACTTAGCTAAATCATAAAGTCACACACTTTACCAGAAAGTATACTAATGAACTAAAATAATTAAATATAAAGAATCTTACTCTGAGCAAAATTAAATTACATAACAAATGAATAAACAGTAAATATAACTCATAACAATAAAACAAAATTAATAAGATTAAAAACAGCTCAAGCTCATTCTCAACTTTTCCCACTTATCTGAACTCGTATAATATAATCCAATACGTCAAGTTCTCCACGGACGACACAGGAGCTGGAGGTAACTCACACAGCCCTCACAGGAGCTAACCACCGGAGCGATATCACAAGGTCAACCGATTCTCTAAATTAGGACTACTCTTTACATCAACTCTAGTCATCATCATCATCATCATCATTTTAGTACAAGAATATAAATGATTTATAAGATACGCAACTCTAGTGAATGAAAGAATAGTCGTAGCAGATACACAGGTGGCGCTCCATGAAGCAGGTGGCGAATAGATAAGAGTGTCAGGTGGTTCATTCCGGGAAACCTGAGCGTTCGCTAGGCGGGTGAGAAGAGTTCAGTAGTTACTAGGGGGGGGGGGGGGGGAGAGAAATTCAGGGGTTCGGATGTCCAGTCATCAGCTCAGAACGTAATACATCCCCCCCCCAAAGTCCTCCACAGGCCCGAAGGAGGAGGACAAAGGAGCTGATGGAAGGAAACCCTCGAAGTCCTCCACAGGCCGGAAGAAGGAGACTAAGGAGCCGACGGTAGGGAATCCTCGGAGGTGGAACGAGAGAGGGCGTGCGCTATCCCGTTGTCCACTCCGTGGATGTGTCTAATGTCGAGGTTATACTGTTGAACTTGTAAGGCCCACCTTAGTATACGCTGATTCTTGTCCTGCATTCGCTGGAGAAAGACAAGTGGGTTATGATCGGTGTACACAGTAATTACATGGGGATGGAAGTACAGATAACAATTACACTTTTTTAAGGCCATTACCAAGGCCAGTGCTTCTTTCTCAATGGTCAAGTAGTGTCTTTGATGTTTTTTAAATTTGGCTGAATAATATGACACTGGCAGAAGACAATCTTGCTCACTATCCTTTTGCAATATAACTGCCCGCACACCACAAACACTTGCATCTACCTGCAGCACAAAAGGGCTCTTATAATCAGGTGTTCTCAACACAGGATCCGAGGAGAGTAACACTTTCAGACATTTAACCCGTACAGCCCCAGCGACGCGCCTGACGCGTCGGCGATGTATGTAACGCACAGCCCCAGAGACGCGCCTGGCGCGTCACCCTAATTGCGCCGACCGTAACCTCAGGTGTAGCCACTCAAGAGGGCTCAGATTTGTATGGGAACTGTGTACGTATCCCACGCAACCGTGCCGATGGTTGAAAACTCTCAAAGTCCACGTGCGCATGAGCGCGCAATAACCTGATTTTTTGGGGTAATTGCCTTCAATTATTTACTCTTGTAAAATAAGTTTTCGGGGGCTCTGTAGGACCATTCTTTAAGCTTTTTGAGCGGTTTTTCGTGGTTTTTCCTTCATTCCTAACCCATTCGCTATTGTTTCTGGAATAAAACAATTTTTTGAAACCGGGCGGGTTCTGGTGAACAAACATTACAAAACTAGCCGGGGCTGTGGACGGGTTAAAGGCGTTCTCACATTCAGTGGACCAAAAAAGGGAACTTTGGAACTAGTGAGATCAGTGAGAGGGGAAGCAATGATTGAAAAGTTACTACAAAACCTCCTGTAAAATCCAGCCATTCCCAAGAACCGTAGAAGAGCTTTCCTGGTGGTTGGAGTAGGAAACGAAAGGACTGCTTCCACGTTAGCATCCTTGGGCCGGGCCTGCCCCCTTCCAACCACGTGGCCCAGATAGACGACTGTAGCTCTCCCAAAGGTGGACTTAGCTAGATTTATGGTGAAGCCCACTTCTTTCAAGCGGGAGAACAGGGCTCGTATTCTATCAAGGTGCTCCTTCCAACTCGCTGTAATGATTACCAGATCGTCAAGATATGTTTTAGTACCCTCAAGACCTTGAATGGTATGATTAATGGCCCTTTGGAAAGTGGCTGGAGCATTAATCATACCAGATGGCATGACTTTGTATTGGTACAACCCAAAAGGAGTTATGAAGGCAGATATTTCCCTGGCTCTCTCTGTTAACCCAACCTGAAAATATCCTTTCTGCAGGTCAATGGAAATAGTGAAGTTTGATCGACCTACATTGTCTATCAGGTCGTCAATCAAGGGGAGGGGATAAGAATCTGGTTTAGTGATTTTATTTACTTTCCTATAGTCCGTGCAACAACGGCTACTACCATCAGGTATGGGGACCAAGAGGCAGGGTGAAGCCCAGGGAGACCAACTAGGTTCTGCTAGGTAATGATCCAATAGAAAATCAACATCCTTTTTCATCAGGTCACTCTTGAGAGGGCCAGCCCTATAGGCTGGTTGTCTGATCGGTGATATATCTGCAGAGACTAATTCCATATCATGGAGGTGTTTACTATAAGAACCAGGCAGATCGGTAGTTACCTCAGGATAATTCTTCAACAGAGATTTTATATCAGCCTTTTGACTCTGATTCAAATAAACCAAACTGTCATCAAGATTACCTAGAATTTGACTGTTTTTAGGATTTACTTATAGGGAAGGAATTTCAACTACTGAATCCTGGTCCTCAAACATATCGGAAGAATGGTTGGAAGAGTTGACCCCGGATGTGTCTACGGATTCTGTATTCGCAGATACATTACAGACAGGGAGACATCTCACCGAGTCCTCCTCTAGCTTTCTTTCAACGTAAGGTTTAAGCAAATTAACATGTACTAGCTGAGTCTCCCTGCGTCTGTTAGGTGTACACACTACATAGTTATGTTCAGAGATTTTGTGAGAGATCAGATAAGGGCCAGAATATTTACTCTTCAGAGCATTACCAGGTAAAGGGAGGAAGAGAAGAACCTTGTCACCAGAAGAAAATTTGCGATATTTAGCATTTGTGTCATACCTCAACTTCATATTCTGTTGAGACTTTAAAGATTTTCCCTAGCTACCTTCCTGACTTGGGACATCTTGGCTTTCAAATTATCTATGTACTGAGCCACAGAGAGGTTGGAATGGGATGTTTCTTTGAACCACTCATCCTTTAGAACTTTCAGGGGACCCCTTTACTTCACGACCATACAGTAATTCAAAAGGAGAGTAACCAAGGGACTCTTGTGGACATTCTCCAAGTGCAAGCAATAGACAATTTATGTTCTCATCCCAATCAGCCTGCGTCTCAGCACAATATTTCTTTAACATTCTCTTGAAAGTTTGATGGAATCGTTCAAGGCAGCCCTGAGACATGGGGTGGTAAGCAGAGGATATTTGTTGTTTAATCTGCAGTTCTTTAAGAACCTGTTTGAATAAATCCCTTGTGAAGTTGGTCCCACAATCGTGCTGAATCACCTTGGGAAATCCTACAGACGTGAAAAGAGCTAAGAGACATTTACTGATATTTTGGGCTCTAATATTCTTAAGAGGGAAGGCCTCTGTATAACGGGTGGATGAGCACATGACCGTTAAAATATATTGGTTACCTTTCTTGGTTAGAGGTAAGGGACCCACTACATCAATGACAATTTTCTCGAATGGTTCAGACATAACAGGTATGGGTTTGAGGGGAACTGGAGGGATGTTTTGGTTTGGTTTGCCTAGGAGTTGAAAGGTATGGCAAGACCTGACAAAGTTGGTAACATCTTGGTTTAACCCTGGCCAATAATAATGTGCAAGAAGCTTCTTATAGGTCTTTCCTATTCCCAAGTGGCCAGCCAAGCCATCATGAGCCAACTCTAACAAGGATGTTCTAACTGATTTTGGAATCACAACTTGATGTACCTCAGACCAGGTATCTAAGCCCTTCAACTCTGGAGGTCTATAAAGCCTCATCAGGACACCGTTCCGATAATAAAACCCAGGTATTTTGCAAGTCTCTTTGTCTTCAGCAGCTATGTTCTTACACCTAGCTAAGGAGGCATCATGTTCTTGGGCTGTGATAAGGTTGTCTCGCGAGATTAAGTTTGAGTGCAATTGATCAAGAGGAGTGTCAAGAGTGTTAGGTTGCAGTCTAGGACCTGTGCTCTGGGATCGAGTGACTGCACAAAAAGGAAAGATATGTGGTTGACTAACATCTAGTTGAGCAGTAGGACTCTCTGTCAAAGGGCGAGCCACAACTGTTGGATTAGTAATTACTTTAGTTCCTCCTAGATCATTTCCAAGAATGAGTTGCACTTCCTCTACAGGCTGCACCGCCACCTTAACTTTCCCCTTCACCAAATCACAGTTCAACATAACTTCTGCCACCAGTAAATTAGGGAAAGAAGAAAAATCTCGCAAGAGTACTTTCTCCCCAGTGAAACCCCTTTCCACACCAGGAAGACTTTTTGTCAAAAGGATGGTCTGGGAAGCTCCGGTATCCCGGAGAATGGTGATTGGGTATTGTTTGCTATCTGGGGTAAGAGAAACTGTTCCCTGGGATCTAAAAGCAAAGAAGGAATCTCCACAAGTCTGAGAATTAGATTGGCTACTGGTTTAGTCTTAGTAAAGTCAGGCTTTTTCCCTGGATATTTACCAGGTGTGGTTTTTGTACAGTTAAGATGGGGGCACTTATCAATGTTGTGTCCTGGTTGTTTACAATAACTACAAATATCAGATATCTTCACAAAAGGTTTAACACCGCCCGAGGCAGTACTATCACTAGAGGAGGACTTCGAGTTAGGTGATTTTAAGTTACCCTGATCCCCATGCATCTTGTGGAGAATAGCATAGGAATCTGCTAACTGAGCAGCTTTCATTACATCAGTTTCTCTCTTTTCTTCTACATGCACCATAATGTTAAACGGCAACATCCTTTTAAATTGCTCTAACACAATCAAATCTTTCAGATCATCAAAAGAGTTTGTGTTAGTGGACTCCAACCATTTATTGAACAATCTAACTTTTTCATAAGCAAACTCGACAAATGTTGACTGGATAGGCTTTAGGTAGTTACGAAATTTTCTACGGTAACCCTCAGATGAAATGGCATAAGCTGCTAGAATTGAAATCTTCATCAAATCATATTCTCCTACATTGTCTAAGTTAGCAAACACAACTGTAGCCTTGCCGGATAGTTTGCCCTAAAGGAGCCATGTCCAATCAGTTTTGGGCCAACCAAAGTGACTATCAGTTTTCTCAAATGTTCTAAAATAACCGTTATATTAGGGTCATCTTCCGTGAAGCTTGGAACTAAGGACATGTTCTTCGAGGGGTTGAAGGGAGGGTGTTGAGTTTGGGATGCAGTTAGCCTATCTCTTTCTAACTTCAGTTTCTCCTCCTATAGTTTAGCTAGATTCTCCTGTTTCTCTCTTTCCAAGGCTAACTGGCCTTCATACTTTGCTCTTTCTAACTTTAGTTTTTCTATCTCTAATTTTGCTAGTCTCTCCTCCTTTTCCTCTTCTATTTTAGCTAGATTCTACTGGGTCACTCTCTCCAAGGCTAACTGATCTCTGTCTAACTTCACTTTATCTTCCTCTAATCTTGCTAGCCTCTCCTCCTTTTGTTGTTCAAATTCGAATTTCTCCCTCTCCGAAGATAATGTCTCCGGTGACCAAGGAACTAACGAAGGAGGAGGGATCTTTTGACTATCAATATAACTGCCCAGAGTAAGAACAAAGAGTAAATGATTAGCCTATATGGTAATGGTATAGAAATTCTTGTGACTAGTTAAAACAGCAACATATTATAAATTGTGGTTAAGAGGTGAAGTACCCTGGTTCAGTTGGATGCATTAATACGTCTATTCCACGGGACCAATGCATGGAAAAATTATCATATTTGGGGCAGAGAGTAAAAACTAAATTCCAGCAATTTGTTTAAACTGAACTAAACCAAGTTACTCACAGGAACAATCCCAATAGATAAACAAACTATTACGGTAACAAGTACCAGAGAGATATTTGTTCATGGAATTTGATTATGGTGATTGTTCGATCTCCCAGACTGCATTTGGTATGCGAGGGTAGACATATTTTAAGAGTCTTCGAAGCTGTAATTCTAGTACGGGATGATCCGGATGAGAATTAAGGGAAGACTGTGGAGCAAGACATTTCACCTCGTCTCCGAGTCACAAGGGAGCCCAAATGTTAATTGAATTTGGATAAACAATGGGTTCTCTATGGGACTGATCAAAAAACGAACTGATGTTTCTGCGTAAACATTAATAACAAGTTCGAATTCCTATAAACAGTGAGGGGCGTTACCTATTCCTGTGTAGTCATCAACATTAGTAAAATCACTCTAAGCCATTTGATCACTGTCCATACTAGAATAAGCTAGGGTATCCACATTAAATAATAGTACTAGCGCAAACCTATATGTTAAATGAAGGGAATGCAGTTTTAATTTAGTATACTAAAGAATGCAGGTAAACCATCCACACTCCTTAATGATAACGCAAACGTAGACGAAACTAACTAATGCCGTTTTAAGTCGTCACGTTTAAAGAGTGTAAACAAAATCTAAGAATGTCCAAAGTTTACACTAGCAAAGCCGAAACTATATGATTAACCAATAGATAACAAATATACAGATAATCCTCTAGAGATAAGTTAAGTGATTTACAGACGCCAACAGAAGTTCATAGATATCCCGGACGGGCCCCCATTATGTTACAGACCAAGTTGAATTAATAGGATATTACCCCTAGCCTCTGGATCTAATTTATTTGTAAGCGTTCGGTAACACTATGCGGTTCTCCAATTATATCTGAGCTCACTATAGGAGACAACAAATAAACTAGGAGCACATTATTATAATCACTAGAGGTAATATATTCCTTAGATAAAATACTATATAGGCCTCTGTCTAAGAACTTAGTCCCCAACACAAATTATTGAACATCAGCAATACAGTTAAATTGATTCACTATCAATGTTGGAAAATCTGTATTTATGAAGGAATTATAATCACTTAACTTATCAATAGAGGTAAACAAAATATAGTCATCATATTAATTTACTAACACAAAATTAAAGACATGATAGATATAGCATAATACCAATGCTTCCAAAGAAAGACAACTAATGAGATTTGATAAATATAAATGTACAAACCTAAAATAATATTAAGATAAATATTGATTTTAGATTTCTTTTAGAATTAGAAAAGATATTAGAAAAAGATTGATTAAATTAATATTATATTGAATGAAGCCAAACCTACGGTAGCTAAATCATAGTCACACGATTTACCAGAAAGTATACTAATGGACTAAAATAATTAAATATAAAGAATCTTACTCTGAGCAAAATTAAATTACATAACAAATGAATAAACAATAAATATAACTAATAACAATAAAACAAAATTAATAAGAATCAAAACCGCCGAAGCTCATTCCCAGCTTTTCCCACTTATCTGAACTCGTATAGTGTAATCCAATACGTCAAGTTCTCCACAAGACACGCAACTCTAGTGAATGAAAGAATAGTCGTAGCAGATAAACAGGCGGCGCTCCATGAAGCAGGTGGCGAATATATAATAGTGTCAGGTGGTTCATTCCGGGAAACCTGATGGTTCGCTAGGCGGGTGAGAAGAGTTCAGTAGTTACTAAGGGGAGGGGGGGGGTTCGGATGTCCAGTCATCAGCTCAGAACGTAATATATATATATATACAGGGTGTTCCAGAAATATGTGCCGAAAATCAGGGGATGTATTCCTGACACATAAGTGAATGTAAATCACTAAATTACCATATAAGCAAATATCAATAGTTGTCGAGTTACAGCACCTAACAGGTCTGCTTGAAGGTGTTTTACTCCGGGAATTGCTTGTAAATGAAACATTTACCAAGGACAACGTGATTTATTAACAAAATAAAACAGTATTTCCAGTATGACAATAAAATTACAGTAAATGTTCAAAATTCCTTGTAAACGAAACATTTAGCAAGGACAACGTGATGTATTAAAAAAATAAAACAGTATTTCCAGTATGACAATAACATTTACAGTAAATGTTCAAAATTCCGCCCTCCTTGTTCAATGCACGCTGCAGCCCGTCGCAGAAGTGACTGACGCACACGGTCGAAGACCCCAGGATTGTTTCTTACACGTGCCACGCTGTCCTCCACACGGCGCCACAATTCCTCACGGTTTGGGACGTCTGTAGCGAACACATCATTTAAGTAATCCCTTCAATATGGCAATAATGGGCCGGAGCACCATCATGCTGAAACCACATCCTTCTCCGTATTCCAATGGGCACATCCTCCAGCAGCAGTGGTAGTGTGTCCTCAAGAAACTGTCTGTATGTTGCACCATTCAGCCTCTGGGGTAGAAGACCTGTTAGGTGCTGTAACTCGACAACTATTGATATTTGCTTATATGGTCATTTAGTGATTTACATTCACTTATGTGTCAGGAATACATCTCCTGATTTTCGGCACATATTTCAGGAACACCCTGTATATATATATATATATATATATATATATATAGAGAGAGAGAGAGAGAGATACAGAGATAGAGATATATGTGTGTGTGTCTGTCACTAATGGGGTGTCATTACATGCTATCATAATACACCCTACTATACAACCATTATTACTCTTAGCCTAACACATATTACACATATTACGTAGTAGTGGAATGACCAGGGTTTAGGCGTCTCGTCCTCATTATGCACAGTTTATGTGTTCCCCTGTGTACTCTCTCTCTCTCTCTCTCTCTCTCTCTCTCTGCATTCCTTTAAGGGGACAGTGGCTATTTTGGGGGGTCTAGTTTTTTATATATTTATTTATTTTTTAGTTTCCTCGCTATACTTTCATCAAGCTTAATAAAACACTTCCTAGTCCCCTTTCAAGATAGATAGGTAGATAGATTGATAGATGGATGGGAATGATCTATGGGAAATATCGAGGTATAAGACTATCTCATTTAACCCTCTGAAGTCCATAGACCCTTCCTAATCTGAATAAAGTGTTCTAAGAACAGCCAGAAAACAGTAACAAAATGCGTAATCGGATCTTGAAAGGGTTACGTTCAGGGTTACCAAAATCAAGTCCGCTGGATAGTAAGTAAATGCCAAGAATCGCAACAATAATGCCACAATCTTTTGAACATCGCTTTAAGGGAGCCCACCTCACTTTTTTTCTCTTGCTCTCCCTTTCTCTTTGGCTTGTATCCATTCGGCCCCATTCAGTCTACTGTTTTAGTGGAGAGAACATAATAATTAAGACATTTACCCCACTTCCAGGTGTCAATATTTTCCTGGCGAGCGGTAGCAAGCCAGCATATATATATATATATTTTTTTGTTTTGACAGCAAGCTAAATTTGTAAATTTTTCGATACAAAAATGTCTCCGGCGAAGCCGGATTTCTCCATACAATGCTGGCTCGCTATCGCTCGCCAGGAAGAAATTGACACCTGGATGGGGATAAACGTCTTAAAACAGTTGGCTCAATGGTCCCGAATGGATACAAGCCAGAGAAAGAGAGAAAAGAAGAGAAAGAGAAGAAGAAAAAAACAGGTGACCCCCTTTAAAATGGCTCAATCTCCATAATATCGGTAGAATTCATGCCGCTAGATGTAACAATTTGCCTCTATATCAAAGTAAATACCTCTAGATCTAGCGGGAAAGTAGCTAAAGTGACAACACTGGTTATGTTGCCCAAATAGGTTATAATTATACGCTCATCGGTACCAGCCTACGGTCAATCATTTACTGGGAGATGGGTCGTTTTTCTAGACCTCCTTCTCCCTCATGTATAGCCCCATCACTTTTCAGATTTTAATATTTTGCCCCATTAGTTTGTCGATTTTAAGACCCTTCGCTTCATTTCTTTGTCAATATCTCACCTTTCGTCCTATTTAGGTGTCGATTATTGTCCAGGCGAACGATAGTGAGCCTGTAATTTAGGAGGAACCGGACTTCGACCGGTACATTTGTCTACCGAAACATGTACAAATTTATATAGAAGGAGGATCTAATTGATGTTTTTTGTTTAGGTTTGTTGGAGGCCTAGGGAGGAAACTAGAAAAATAATATATGAACAAAAGAATCGACCTAAAAATGAATCATCCCTCCTTAAAGCAATAATATTCTTCTGCATCCATCTCTGCACCATTATATTAGTGTTGTATACACACCTGCACCATATTCTAAATCGAAAGATGAAATTTACTCAAATATGCTAGTTACACATAAAGAGTAGTTTTCTTTGAACAAGATGTTTGTAGAAAACTACCATTAGGCAGTAACTTACTTATACTGTATTAAATCAAATAATATTGTGTATTATTAATCAACATTATATGCGATTATGAAAATGATTAACGTAATATTATTATATGTTGATATTATGAACATAGTATCGTGATCCACACACCAAGTTCAGTTTATGGTCTTATTTCAAAGTATATAGTTGTGCTCGCCTGGCTCCTCGATGAACTTTGATATATTGCTATCGTATTGCTTGTGTTTCTTGTATTAGTTTCATTGTAATACTATAATAGTTAGTTTAATCTACCTATTCTTTAGAATATTACAAAATGGTTAGAAGAAAATATGTTATATTGCGTTCTGCGCATGATGAATAGACACTTTGGGCCAAAATGGGAGCTATGTGGATAGAATTGTCGGTGGATACTGGTGCTGACTTAACGGACGTTTCACATGAATTTATCAAACAATGTGGTTGGCTCCGTGATATTAAGACCGATCCAGAATACGAAGAAGGATTTCCCGGTGCCGTAGGCATAATTAACAACAGTTATGATGCTGAATGGCTGCAAGGAAAATGAAACCATCTCGGTTAAGTCATATATTGTTGTTATGCCTACGGTAATCAGTCCTGTGTTGGGATGTGATATTTTGCTGACATATCAAGCAATTACCCTATACCTTGACAAATCTTATCCAATAATGACCCTTCAACTCGCCGACTTTCCGTTATCCTAGCCATCTTTGTTCCCTAGGTTTACACCGCTGGACGTGAATGGTGTTGAAGTACTAGCCATGATTGACACCGGATGTACTATCGGTTCTGTACCTCCACACATGGCTCACCAGTGTCCAATAGCTATCAAGGAACTGGATAAGCCAACAGAAGTGGAAGGTGTCCATCAAACATTTCATTGTACTGAATATTGCAATCCCACCGTCTCCGTAGGTGGAATTAAAGCTCAGTGTAAGATCCTGATTCTTGATTTAGTACCATTCATGCTGATAGGTAGGGATTGCTTGCAACTATTCCATAGGCTAACTGCCACTTCTGATGGCATTATTCTTTCTAGTGGAAACCAAAACCTTCTCCTGGACAGCCCTCACAGACTAAGTGCCCAAGAATAACTCACGGCGGGCCTCCAAACGTACACCTAAACAGAAACGGAATTAATATTTTAGTCATCTGTATGCATCTGAAATTAACCCTCTCAGTATACCATCCCTTGATGCTGCCTAACAGTACAAGACTTTACTTGGCATTTAATGGATAATAAGTTATTATCTATTTAAATGGATTTTTTTTTTTTTTATATTTAATAGACAATATTTTTGCATTTCATATTATGGATATTATTTTCTTCATTTCGTTAAATTATTATATTACTCATACGTAATATGTGTAATATGTGTTAGGCTAAGAGTAATAATGGTTGTATAGTAGGGTGTATTATGCATTATGATAGCATGTAATGACACCCCATCAGTGACAGATACACACACATATATCTCTATCTCTGTACCTCTCTCTCTCTCTCTCTCTCTCTATATATATATATATATATATTATTACGTTCTGAGCTGATGACTGGACATCCGAACCCCTGAAATGTTCAGGGGTTCGGATGTCCAGTCATCAGCTCAGAACGTAATAATATATATATATATATATATATATATATATATACGTTGATGTACTTTTCATCGATATTTACAAGGGGCGCCCAAATCGTCATACCTCCGCACATACCTGCCTGTATACTATAGGGAGTGCGCAGTGGAGAGGTTAAGGGTCACAATAAGCATATATAAGAAATATGTACAGAGTTTAGGAGTCTATAATGAGAAAATCAAGACTATCTATCTATCTATCGTTATGCTCAGGCCCAATCCCCATTTTTTCCCTTTTTTATTTTTATTTTCTATCAAGACTATAAAACAAATTTATGGCCAACAATAAACAAGAATTCGGCAGTAAGATAGTGAAGACACTAACATGAACATCTAAAAATTAATATTTACAATGATATGAAGTGCTAATTTTGCTTTATAGGAGATCCAATAGGATTTGAAAGCAACGGAAACATTCTTAATGTAAAGGGTGATTCAAATAACGTGTTCATACTTTAAAAGACGTATTCAACAGACAAAACTAAGACCATGTTCCTCGATGATCCTCGGAGCGAGTCGCCAAGTCGTCCCCACGAGCCGCCCAGCCAGTCAGGGCCCTGGAACACACGGCAAGAAAATAGGCGAATTTGCAAGGCACAGACAGAGAAGGAGAACAGCAGCAGTATCACCAGGAGCACTGATACCTTCACAGCATCACAGGACAAGCTCCTTAGTTCCCCCGGCCTGTGATTGATCCAGCAAGGCCCACCAGACCAGCATCTCGATACAGGTCGGGGTCATATATACCCCGGAGAGCACCCCCCAAACACACAAGTTTGCAAGCCTGCCACAGAAACTCCTCCCCATCCCTCCTGCACCATCAGCAGCCCTCGCTTTCCCCTTTGTTGGAAGGTACAAAGGAATACAAAGGACTTACAAACTGTAAGAGACATATTGGTCCTTACAGGGCAGTTTGGATAGCTACACTGCTATGCTACTAACTACTAGGTAGAGAAAAGGATAGTAGAGCAGAAGGCTCCTCCCCACCATCTACCACTTAGCCTACTCCAGCTTACGCTAGAGTGGAAACAGTTGAGCAAATATTTCACACAGTATGGAAAAACTGACATGGAATTTTGAATAGGATAAGGTGAAAGTAGATTAATTAGTACTATATGCTAATTCTACATCTAAAATCCTGGACAAATTTAAATATTGCTTTGGCATTGGGTAAAATAGTACGCAGACATTGTATTTACATTCCGTTCTGTGGCATTTCTTCATTACAAGTTAGATATATTCTGAAAGAAATAGTGTTACTTGAGAGATAGTGGCCTAGTACTTATCTAGACGTTTCTTGAAAGTTTCAACTATATCACAGTTCATAATGTTTGAGGGTTGTCTGTTACAAATATTTGCTATACGGTTGAAGAAGTGCTATGCTTCAATAGAAAGAAAGCAATTTCCTATAACCTGACAATCTTTGTTTCTAATGAAGTTTGATCTGTCGATAGTGAAGTAATCACTTACATTTTAGGCTGCTGAATTCCTTAAAATGTTTGAAAAACCCTATGGATCTAGAGGACATTCTGAAAATATAAGTGTTTGATCGCAAGTAGAACCAATTCTGAAAGAGATATATGTTGTGATTCTGTCCAAGATCTGCCACCAACCTCATAGGAAGAAGCTAAGGAGTGCAAAGAACTCCAGGAGTGGAAAGACCTTCTAAACCCCTACGACGACTACTTCAAGTAACTCTCCCAAGAATGGCAAGACAAGCTGCCCTGCAACATCCGGGAGTGGCAGAGGGACTCTCCAGGAGTGAACCAGGTGAAGGAATTAGGAGACCATATCACCCGCAGAAGGAGCTGTACAAACAGCCCCAGGGCAACACTGGGGGATAGTGTGTTAAATAGTCATGCTTAGAGTCCAACAAACTCGCCACGTGTAAGAAGGCATAGTCCTCCACGAGACTATAACCTGGTTCTTCAAATAAGAACGAAGTCTGCTTCCCTTGTATCCACTCATGGTTGAGTGGATATGGTGCCCAACTCTCACAAAAATATCTGGAGTGAAAGGGTTCAGATCCTGGTCAATATACCTGTCTGTCCAACCTGTCCAACATTATCATTTGTGGTAAACTATCAATGGAAGTTAAATATTACTAAGCTATAATGAACAAAATAAAATCAATCTAAATTAAAACGACTCCATATCTAAATTGAATTCAATCTGAAACAAGCTAATTTATATCCAAAGGTCTCACATAATAAATTTATATATAGGGTAAGGTTATAAGGGTTAATATTAGCCAGGAATGAACTCACCAATAGTTCCACGTGGCAATGAGGCAAGGGAGAACGTTTACCCAATATGGTGGACAATGGGGAAGAGACTTCGGTCCCGAGACTCGAGTCAAGTGAAAGAAAGAATAAATTATTACATGGGAATGGACATGAATATTATGCTTATCTGTCAGTCAGTCATGGCGTTGATGAGAGCGTCCTGATGGTGTAGCTGTTTGTATTGCTGTCAGTGTATTGTGATTAGAGGCACAAAAGCGCGATCAACTGCGGGCGGAAAACAGATGTTAACTGGTCGGTGTTCGTGAAGGCTCTGCTCTCTCTTCCTCAGAGGCACACCTTGCTGCCTAGGCAAACGCCAGGAGCCCAAATTATCGTACCGCATCTAGGTTGCTCTATACGATAAATTATATTAATATATACGATAATTCATATATACTACATAAGACCATGGCAATATTGCTTAATAGCATATTAGGCTTTTTATAACTTAACTTATTTACAATCGTATAATACACGATCTACTCGTCCTACGTCGTGCTGCAGGAGCGACCGTGACGTCACAGAGACATACGGGATCACAAAAGAGTCATAGCCTATCGTATTTACGATACTCTCCCCCCACAGAAAAATACCTGAACCCCACCTTAAACTTAAAGTTTCCCAGAGGCTATCTTCTGACGCCACATGTCGACGGCGCCAGCAGCAGCGCGTCTGGGACGCGTCCCGGTCCGAGAATGATCAACATCAGTAAGGGGCGAGTCGTTCCTTTGAGAATCCTCGGACCCAGCAATAACAGGTGGAGCATCAGATTGCAATGCGGAATCGAGTTCCAAAGCGTACAAACGTACGATAGGACGAACAGTAGTTCCAGTGGCTGTCTTCAAGTGCGCCACCCACTCTACAGAGTCTACCAACTTGTATACCTCCAACACGCGGCCCAATTTCCAGTATAAACGAGGACAATCTTCTTTAATTAAAACAACTTCACCAACAGTAGGTGCCGTTGGTCTACCAGAGGGAGTAACACTCCTTTCCCTCAATGCTAGCAGATATTCACTAATCCACCGTTTCATAAAATCCTCGATTATCCTTGATATATACTGGTATCTCTTAGACACCGCTACCTCAGAGTACAACGAGGGATCCTCTAACTCTACTATGGATTGGAAATCAGATGGAAACGCAGTCAATGGTTTTCCATATAGCAAGTGAGCAGGCGTTAATGGTAGTGGTTCTTGCAGGTCGGTGTACACATATGTAAGCGGACGATCGTTCACGACTGCCTCTATCTCTGTGAGGACTGTCGTCAACTTACTCTTCCTTAATAGAGCACGTCCTGCTACCGCTCTGAGTCCTGACTTTACTATGCCGACACACCGTTCCCACATTCCACCAAACCAAGGTGCCTTAACTGGAATGAACCTCCATTCGCACTTCTTCTCTCCCAAAAACGTGATGATAGTAGAATCACTACTCATATCCTTTACATATTTTGATGCTTGGACATAAGTGGGAGCATTGTCGCTAAGAATGAGTTGAGGTAATGAACGACGGGCACAAAACCGTCTAAACGCCAGCATAAATTCTTCGCTAGACATATTATCACATAGTTCTAGGTGTACCGCTCAAGACGTTGCACAGGTAAACAATAATATATAAACCTTCTCATGCTCTCTCGTCTTCAATGCCCCTGTGTAATCTAATCCTACAGCATGGAAAGGTTCTACGTTCTTAACACAGCATTCAGGTAGAGGTGGAGCTGGTCCAGTTGCATATGGTTTACCTTTTAGTCTCTGGCATATTACACACTTTCTTACTACGCGTCGAGCTACTTGTCGAACTCTGGGTATCCACGATGTGAGACGTAAATTTGATATAATATGACATACCCCGTAGTGTTTTACTTCCTTATGTGCACGTATGATCAATAGATCAGTAACGTGATGTCTTGTTGGCATAAGTATAGGGCGGTTTGTGCCGTCTGTTACACCCGACCACTTCAGGCGACCCTCACACCTGATGAGGCCATTGTCTAGGTGCAACCTTAGTTGACGCACTATATTAGGCATTAATGTCTTATTCGAGCTTTGCAAGGATTCTAATTCATTGGAAAAGGTTTCTACTTGAACCCATTTGATCAAAGTTACTTAAGCTGCTTTAAATTCACGAGCATCAATGTTGTGACCCCTGTTGCAGAGCTGGCCCGTTAATTTAAGCTTGATATTGGATACATATCGCAATACCCAAGGTACAACTCTGACTAGTTTATTATAGTCACCGAATCTTGCCCACTCTATGATTGGACCCGGTGGCTCATTTGGTTGTGCTGTAACTGCCACTGTTTCCAGTGGCAGAAGTCCCTCACCAACAGCATGCCAAATCGTTCATTCACTTTCATGGAGCAGCCACTTTGGACCATGCCACCACAATTCGGACTTCACTAACTGGCTAGCCGTTATACCCCTAGTTATGAGATCACTAGTGTTTTCTTTTGTATTTACATAATGATAAGCAACGTCTGGCAAAAGGGCTCTAATCTCATCTACCCTATTCCACACACAAACTGGCAGAGACTTCTTGCTATGTATCCAGTTGAGTGCGACCTGACTATCGCACCAAACGTGAATGATTTCAATGTTTAACTCGCTCTCGTATGCTGCGCGTACATGTTGCACCAGACGGGCTAATAGCAGCATGGCAGTCAATTCCATTTTAGGGATAGTTACCTTTTTAACCGGGGCTACCTTGGCCCGGGCTGTAACTAAATGTGCCCCAAATGAAGTAACGTCATATATGGCTACCCCGTATGCCGTGGCGCTAGCATCGCAAAACGTGTGTAACGTAATGTCACCAAACGCCGCCACTTTACGAGGTATAGGTTTAGTACATAGGATGGCATACTCATTCAACAACAATGTCCCTTGGTCATTCAGGTCCTCGGGCAAACTGTCATCCCATCCTATTTTACGTCTCCAAACTTTCTGCATTAGAATCCTAGCTCTTATGGTAACGGGTAATGCCAAAGGATAAAAAAATTGCTCAACTTTGCTCAACAGACTTCTATTTGTGTGCGCTCCTGTCTGCTGAGCAAAAGACCTTGTTTGAAAAGTTAGTAGGTCATGTTTAGGTTGCCAGATCATCCCCAAATTTCTGGACTTTTCCTGGTTATGAGATGCCGTACCGTCCACCTGTATCAAACTCTGAAGATCTTCACTATTAGTAACCCACTCACGGAGAAATAGATGTGCATCCGCAAACAATCTGCGTGCTTGCCAGTATGTATATAACAAATCATCCTGTCTATCGCTAGAACCCTGCAAATTGTCTATATATAATCCGCGAGATAGTTTACTTGTGTCCTCATGAGTATCAGCTAGATGTTTTTTTATTGTGGCATTTAACAAAAACTGTGAACAAGTGGGCCCAAAGAGTACAAACCGAAAACGGTATATGATGACCGGACTTTCAGAGTCGCTAATGTCGCTGAACCAAAGAAAGCGGGTAACATCTCTATCTTCCTCCTTTAGCTTGACCATCAAGAATGCTTTCTCGATGTCACTGGTATATGCGTACTTCCCCAGCCTAAACCGCAATAGATGTTGGGACAGGTCCGACACCATGGACAGCAGGCAGTCATTTAGACTGGGTAGTTGACCTTGGTGGGCGGAGCAGTCATACACCACCCGTATTGGTGTGGTGACGCTGTCTTTTCTTACCCCATGATGGGCCAGATAGTGAAACCTACCCTTCTTAATCGGTTCCTTGACATCGACTCTCTCAATAAAGCCCCTATCTTCATAACTCCGAAGTACATCGTCATACGCCTGGCGCGTGCTCGGTTCGTTAGACAATTTACGCTGTAATGCGCGCAAGCGACCTAATGCCAAACCATAGTTGGTAGGCAGGCTTATCTCACTGTTCTTCCAGGGTAAACTAACTTTATATTGCTTGTCTGAGGCACAGTAGCTCACAGACTCGTCAAACCTTTTCAGCGCAACTTCCGAGTCATAATCAGTCTCCATAGGATTAATGCCTATGTGGTCCAATCTCCACAGTCGTTCCAGGTCGAACTCGGCAGCCAATTTAGGGTCACTAGGTTGGGAATCCTCCCTTCCCAACTCCTCTGCCGCGGTTACATTGACTCTATATATCGAGACCGTGTCGACCAGGACCTTTGACTGTGTAGTATGCACCTTTCCGCTCATGCAATATCAAAATTTAGTGGGGATTAAAATTACACCACACATCTTTTTAAATTCAGGGTATACTACATCATAATAATGATCCACACCAAGTAGAACATGCACCTCACTCTGATTTCCCATGGGATCTGACAAGTTAACCCCTTTGCTACGTAATGCGTGTTCCACCTTCTTCACTCCTACAGATACATATTCTGGTAGGGTGTCTACTACGATACATGTCATAAATTACCGGTTTTTATGGTCGAAATATGAAATCTCCGCTATCCCGTAGTCTTGTTTGTCAGTAACCCCTGTGAAGCCCTGCAATCGAAGAGTCTCAGCCCCTACGATTCGGTGCTTCAGTCCCACTAAGACGGACCTCTTTATAAAGGAACGTTGAGACTCTTGATCTAGAAGTACCCGACAAACTTTGTTACTGTCTTTACCTTCCATGGGAATCTGTATTGTGGGCAATATAGTGGTGTCTTGCTTGCTACCTAGTGTCAAAGTTGTAGTACCCTCTGTTTTAACGTCTTTGACTTTATCTGCTGTAGGACACAACTTATCAAAGTGATGTCCTTTGCAGTGGTGACAGGGCCTTACGTATGTAGCAGTACATTGTCCCTGCTTACCATGTTCCTTACTTAGACAACCTACACATAGCTTCAATCTTTTCGCCTGTGCTAGTTTTGTTTCATTTGTTGGGTATTTTACACAGAAACTCCATTTATGTTTGTTGTTACATAGCTTACATAGAATCTGAGCAGGTTTCTTATACGTACCCTCTTTCTTTTCTTTAGTCCCCACTGTCATGCTTACAGTTCCCCTCATCTCCACATTCTCACTCCCTCCCAACACATACATTCTCCCTTTGTTCAACTGTAGATTGCTAATTTCCTTACTGAACTGAGATTTGAACTCCCCCAGATCAAATGATCTAACCTTGTCAAGTATTGCCATAGGAAGCTTCTGACGTAAGATAATGACTATCATTTCCTGTGTGGTGAGCCCTAGGGTGTCTAGTGATTGAGTATGTCACTCCATATTTGCCCTAAAATCTGCTAACTCCTCAACCTTATACTGTGGTTCTGCGAGCTTTAACAAGGCAACGACATGGGCCATCTTCAACTGCTCTTGATCCCCGTATATGGACTTTAATAATTGTACTGCTTCAAGATAACTATCACCCACTACCGCAAAACCCTCTATCAAATGTAAGTCCTCTTCTTCCATTTGTCCCTTCAGATAGTGAAACTTGCAGACATTATCCAAAGAGGATTCATGAACTGTAGATCGAAACACGTCCCAAAGAGCTAACCACTCAGTCAATTTGCCCCGAAATGTAGGAAGATTGAGCTTTGGGAGGTGTACAGTGTGTTTTGGGTCAGCCCTTCTATGGGCCTCATTCTCGCCTCCCTTCTTACTTGCGACAGCACACTGTAATATGTGCTTCGCTCTAAAGACAGGTTCATCATAGAATGCGCGATTATCACACTCTGTAACTATCTCTTCCCCCTCTGTCATGCCTGCCACAATCACCTCACTCAGAGCCATAATACGACCGTGGGTAGCCTGGACGTTGTCTAATCTAGCTTCCAATTCCTCGAGGTCAGCAGTAGTGATGAAAGTGTTGACGTCTACAATTAGCCTATTTAATACTCCCCAAAGTCCCGACCTTTGATTTTTAGGGGCCTTGACCAGCACCCCACCCGACGGTGTCTCTTCCTGTTTACTCATTTTGCATGTAAGCCTATAGGCTATGTATCTAAATGTTACAAAAACAATGGCAAAATAGTAGTCTAGTTAAGAGACGCCGACCGGTGGACTTCTATGTTATGGAGAAAAAATAGTACACAAAATAGCAATACCTACTAAAGGGTCATATTGAACAAGATTTTTTTTAGGTCAGGTCATATGTCACAGGAAGTCTGAAATGTAAACGAAAATCATTGGGGGAAGATGATGGGTGGGATGCAGGACTTAGGCAGGTGCAACAATGCGACCCTGCATTCTGGCTCTAACCACCGCTTGGCTAGTCCTACCAGATTATCATAGAATTGTTCCTGCATCCTGTTATATGTCCCCTTGCTCATTGCCTTAAAAATCCCTTACTGGTAGCTAATTCCTGAGGTCTGGGCACCAATGTGGTAAACTATCAATGGAAGTTAAATATTACTAAGCTATAATGAATCAAATAAAATCAATCTAAATTAAAACTACTCCATATCTAAATTGAATTCAATCTGAAACAAGCTAATTTATATCCAAAGGTCTCGCATAATAAATTTATATATAGGGTAAGGTTATAAGGGTTAATATTAGCAAGGAATGAACTCAACAATAGTTCCACGTGGCAATGAGGCAAGGGAGAACGTTTACCCAATATGGTGGACAATGGGGAAGAGACTTCGGTCCCGAGACTCGAGTCAAGTGAAAGAAAGAATAAATTATTACATGGGAATGGACATGAATATTATGCTTATCTGTCAGTCAGTCATGGCGTTGATGAGAGCGTCCTGATGGTGTAGCTGTTTGTATTGCTGTCAGTGTATTGTGATTAGAGGCACAAAAGCGCGATCAACTGAGGGCGGAAAACAGATGTTAACTGGTCGGTGTTCGTGAAGTCTCTGCTCTCTCTTCCTCAGAGGCACACCTTGCTGTCTTGGCAAACGCCAGGAGCCAAAATTATCGTACCGCATCTAGGTTGCTCTATACGATAAATTATATTAATATATACGATAAATTCATATATACTACATAAGACCATGGCAATATTGCTTAATAGCATATTAGGCCTTCTATAACTTAACTTATTTACAATCGTATAATACACGATCTACTCGTCCTACGTCGTGCTGCAGGAGCGACCGTGACGTCACAGAGACATACGGGATCACAAAAGAGTCATAGCCTATCGTATTTACGATATCATTAAATCTGCATGGCCTCTACACTCTTGAAGCCCTGCAGCATTACGCCATTTCCCCCTTCCTCCATCAGTAGTCAGAGTCTGTCATGGCCAACCGAACTTTCCCCACCACCACCTCATAGAGTGGCCAGCACTTCACCCACAGACTGCTGGGCCTTATTGTCATGGTACTCTTTTTTTTTTTTTTTTTTTTCTATGAGTGGGGAGGAGGCTGTGGATAGCCAACACATTCTTCCGACACAGAATGATACACAGGTACACATGAAAAGTGGTGTGGACGATGAAGGATAAGACAGTGGTGGAACGAAAGTCACTGATTGAATATATATGTGTGGATGAACGAATGAAGAAATCTGTGCTGGATGCTGAGGTGTATAGGGGTATTGGAGGGGGTCTGTCTGATAATTATGTAGTAGTAGCTAAAATTAGGATACAAAAGAAGTGGGTGAGGAGAGCTGGAGGGAGGCGAGAGGAAGGTGGAATGGTGAGGAGGGTGGAGAGGTTACAGGAGGAGGAAATCAGGGAAGAATACAGGAGAGCAGTAGAAAGACGACTAGGTGGGTTCGACCTGGAAGATATGGAGGAAGTGGAGGAGATGAACAAGGTGTTTAAGGAAGAGATCTGTGCAGCATGTGAGGAGGTGTGTGGAGTGAGGAGAAGACTGAGGGGAGTGAAAGGTACAGCATGGTGCACAGAAGAGGTAAAAATAGCTGTGGAAGACAAGAAGAAGGCTTATAGAGAGTGGTTGGGTAGTAGAGGGAATGAAGATTTGGAGAGGCAGAAACGAGCGAGGTACGTGGATAGAAAGAGTGGTGAAGAGAGTAGTGAAGGAAAGTAAGAGAAAAGTAGATGAGGAATTTGGAAGGAATCTGAGTGTAAAATGGAGGGAGTGTAAGAAACTGTTCTGGAAAGAAGTCAAGAAAGTTAGGGAAGGTAGCAAGGGAAACAGTAAGGGCGTGAAAGATAAGAATGGGAGAATACTAGCCGAAAAGCAAGAGAGAGTCGAAAGATGGAGGGAGTACTTCAACGAGTTGCTAAATGTAAGGAATGAAGAGCCAGCAAACCTAGTTGGATATGGTATGGGAGGGAGAAGAGGAGAAGTAGTGGAGGAGGAGGTGGGGATCAGGAGGTCAGAAGTGTGGGAAGCAATGAAAGAGTGAAGTTGGGAAAACACCAGGAACAGATGGAGTGTGTGTGGAAATGTTGAGGTATGGTAGTGAGATAGTGATCGAATGAGTATGGAAAATGTGCAAACTAGCATGGGGGAAGGGGAGTGCACCCGATGACTGGAAGACTGGCATAATAGTCCCCCTATATAAGGGCAAAGGGGAAAGAGGAGTGTGTGGTAACCACTGAGGAATATGTCTTTTAAGCGTAGTAGGGAAGGTGTACAGTGTGGTAGTGATTGAGAGAGTGAGAGTGAAAACGGAGAAATGGATAGGCGACGAGCAGGGAGGTTTTAGGAAGGGAAGAGGATGTGTAGATGATCAGATTGTTACCCTGAATTGTGTTGTGGAGAAATATCTGGAGAAGCAAAACAAATTGTATGTTGCCTTTATGGACTTGGAGAAGGCCTATGACAGAGTGGATAGAGAAGGTATGTGGAACGTATTTAGAATATACGAAGTACATAGCAAGTTGCTGAAAGCAGTGAAGAGCATGTATGAGGGTGCAAAGGCGGCAGTATGTGTGGAGAATGAGCAGAGCGAGTTCTTTGACTTGAATGTTGGGTTGAAACAGAGGTGTGTGATGTCCCTGTGGTTGTTTACTGTATATATGGATGGAGTCATGAAAGAAATACTAGGAATAGCAGTGAATGTTGGTGTATTACTGAAAAGGGAGGGAAATGAGTGGAAGCTGCCTATACTGCTGTTTGCGTATGATAAAATTCTGATGAGAGATAATGAATGGGAGCTGCAGGGTCTGGTAAATGAGTTTGGAACAGTGTGTGAAAAAACGGAATTTGAAGGTAAATGCGGGGAAGAGCAAGCTTATGGTCTTCGAATGGGGTGAAGTCAGAGTGTGAGGTGAAATTGAACGGTCAGGATATGGAGATCGTCAGCTCTTTTAAGTATCTGGGCAGTGTGTTGAGTAAAGATGTGACTGTGGATGAAGAAGTGCGGGAGAGGGTGCAACAAGGGAAGATGGTTGTAAGAACGTTGAAAGCAGTAAAAAAAAATAGGGTGGCCAGTATGGAAGTGAAGAAGTCCTTGCATGACAGTGTGGTAATCCCGACACTAACTTACAGAAGCGAAGCATGGACGTTCAGGAAGAGACTCAGACCAAGAGTGAGAGTGGTGGATATGAGTTACTTGAGAAGTGCGTGCGGAGTTACATGGAGGGATAGACAGATGAATGAGGAAGTAAGAAGGAGGTGTGGTGTGGAGGTAGATGGGCTGGAAAGTGTAAAAAGGAACAACTTGAGATGGTTCGTCCATATGGAACGTATGGAAAGCGAGAGAATGACTAAGAGGGTATACGAGAGCGAGGTGGAAGGACAGAGAGGAAGAGGTGCACCGAAGGAGAGGTGGAAGGATGGAGTGAGGAAGTATATGGATGAAGGCGGTGCTGGTTGGGAGGAGGGGCATCGACTGACTTGGGACCGAGGTGCATGGGGGCGGTTCGTTCGTGGCCACCCCTTCGGGGATCACGGCGTCAGGCAATAGATAGATAGTTAGACGAAGGAGACATAAGGCAAAGCTGTCTGTAACAAGTGTCCCTCCCTAAGGGGGAGACAGGACCCACCTGGGCTGCCCAGTGAGAAGAAAGGAAGCCACCTACTAGCTGCACACCTAGTCGCACATCGGCCTGGAAACAAACTGACCGTTGCCTTGCTAGTCCCTTAGTTAATCTCTGTCTGCCATGCAGCCACAAATACCACCCAACACCACCTTTACTAAGAGTTATAGTGGGGCAGATAACTGGAATAACCGTTGTGACGCCTACCAGCGTTGGCAGAATCGCCTCTCGTTAGCCACTAGCGCTCGCCAGGGCAGTGAAATGGGCTACAGTTATCAGAGAATGTTGTTCTTTCTTTCATAGTACTTGCATTGTTACAGACAGTCCAGTGGTGGTCTTTATTTTCGTCTGTGACAACGGGAAGTATTTTATATCATGAGTAGAATATAAGATGCATTGTAGTGTGAAGCTGAAAGAGAGCGAGGGGGTAGTGAGTGTTGCCTCCCTCCTCCCTCCTCCTCGCTCGGAGGAGTTTCCCGCCCGCGCGGGCTTTCTCTCGTCTTTGATTGGCTGGTGGTTCTTGGCGCGTCCTAGGGGCCTGCTGCCTTGTGACGTATCGGCCTGTAATTGGCCGACCATCATGCCTTTGTGGGATCCTGAGGGTCCCGAGGAGCTATCCTCCTCAGAGCAGGCTAGGGACGCACACGACTAACATCCTTTTTACAACTGTCCCCCATATCTCCACCATTCTGATACTGTCTCTCTCACTCAACTTCCTTTCTTTCATTCCTCTAATCTTTTAACGTCACAGCACTCCCTTTGGGTTCTGTACACGATTTCATATCGGCCCATCGTATTGTGTGCGTCGCTCTCATATATATTTCCATGTATTAGAATAGGCTATAAGGGTTCTTAGTCTATGGAGGTTTGATGACTCTGTGTGTGTCTCCCTCAGTGTCCTTAGTTTATGGAGGTTTGATGACTCTTTGTGTGTGTCTCCCTCATTATCATTAGTGCTCTGCTGGGTTATTTAATGCTAGACTGGGATGAGGTTTCTGTTGTCGTTGTCACCGATGTGTGTACGGTTTGCTTCTACCTACACGACTTCGACGGTTTCTGTGGTAGCCTAGGTTGTCCTTTTGGTTGTGTCTTTTGCGACTGCAACATCGTGTTGTAAGAGGGCATTAGCCTACTACCTTATAACACAGTGCTGCCTCTTTGCTTGACTTTAGAGGGATCGCCAGGGTAGAACCAGATACTTGAGATCTGGATCTACCAAGAGAGCATCCCCGTCATTAACGTAGCTTTAATCATACCGCCTTAAGGATAACGCTAGGCTCTGAGCCTGTCTTGCTCAGCCACAGTTTCCTAACCTTGATATCCCAGCTAGACTTTATTCGCCGAGCAGACACTAGTTAGGACATAAGCTCTTTTTGTTATGTGTATTCAGTCTACACGTGTGGTGTCCTGCCTCCTGCCTTTATATAATTTAAGATATGAGCATCTTATGAGCATCAGCCTTTCTTCAGAAGTTTCCAGGTCTATGCTGTAGGACTATACTTCACTTTCTTTCAGATAGGAGTGAAGAGTTTATTGTTGTTTAGAGTAACTGTATTGAAGCATCTTTTATTGTATTATATCTTGCAGTGATTTAATTGATCTTTCCATAGGTTCCCTTTTATGCATTTTAACGTAACTTGCATCTTGTTTGTTATCAGGCTATACCAGTGTGGGTTAGCCTGAAGTAGAGTACATTTATGCCCAGTTAAGGATACCCCATTATCGCAGATTAACTCTGGAGTGTATAGGTGTTTTTGTTCGCCGGCTTATAAGTTCGAGGGTTTGGATCTAGCGTACCGTTGTTGCATAGTGCCCTATTACTAGTCCAATCATTAAGTGCCCTTGTTTTATTCGTAGCCCCGGTCGTAACATCGTTCATTTCTGGAAACAAGCACCAAAATTGGCACACATACTCCTTGGGGATTGCTCTTTTGATAAAACCCGTTAGCCGCCTAAAATTCAAGATGGCGGCCATTTTTCAAGATGGCCGCCATTGAATATACAGAAACATTGCATTTCGCAATAAAATCGCAAAGACTTGTCCTATTTGAATGATCTTGGTGTCAAATCATACATTTTTCACTATGTAGAATCCGAATTTGGAACCATGGACTTACTCACTAGCTTCCTTGTACCATAATATCAGTCCCGGAATCATAATTAGGGTAAAAAGTGCCCATATCATAGGCACCATCAGTCCGATATATTATTGGATGTACATGTAGGCAGTAGGCCTATACTTGTTTGTCACTTATTGTCTTGCTGCCTGGATGAATGTACTACAACGCTTCTAAACCTCTCATCTGCAGCTGCACAGTGCCGTGCAGGTCAGACCAAAGCAGTAGCATTTGCATCGACTGCAGCATTCCGACTTGCATCCACACTTGGTCAGCTGCTGGCAACTCTCTGCAATGGGTGGGAGCTCTGTCCAAACGATCTGCCACAGATCTCCTTTCTTGGTCCAGCCCCAGTTGGCAGGAGTCTGCGTTTCTGGTTGACGTACTATTGACTGACTCCAGATGCAGCCCGCCTGGTAGGCAGCACGCTTCACATGCTGCTTCAGTGCTGCTCGGGTTGGAGGAATGGCTTCGTACGGCCTCTGCTTCCGAACACACATGTCCAACCTCGCATCATCGACACCTGCACCTGTGCTGGATCTGTCGTACATCATGACCACGAACTTCTCGAAGGTCTCCAGGTCTTCATCATCAACTACCAGTGGGTACTGGCTGAGTTTGCTGAAGACACCGGAAGCCTCATCACAAACATCCCAGGTTTGCCAAGCAGACTTGTTCCCTTGGCCACGGAATGCTGAAACGACATCGCAGCCAGTGAAGGCATGGAAGAAGAGCATCCCTTTGCTCTTTTCTGCAAGAGTGCAACACAAGTCATGTACAGGAACCCACCTCAGGTTCTGTCCTTGGCCAAAGTCAACCCACAACTGCTGCAGACCTAGCTCCTGAAGTGCATGCAGAACACTGACTGCGATGACGACAACATCTGTGTCGCTGGCTTTGACCATGATGAATTTCCTGCTTGCTTCTGTTGCATGCCTGGCATGCACAAAGATCCGCGTGTCAGCTTCTTCATGACTGCATGGTGCCACCCCAGCCAGATTAATAGTGCGGTTGCTGACAGCATCTTCTTCCTTGGTCACAATGACCACATTTGGTGTGGCCACACGTGCAATCTTATCAGCCAGAAAGTTGAACAGCTCGGCTTTGTTGTCATTTTCTCTCAGGAAGTTTCACCAGTTTGAGGGAATTTTGCCCTTCCCTGTCACCCTGCGTCTCACTCCGCGTCCTCGCTTTGATCTAGTTTCAGCTTTCAGACTAGATGGCCGGTAGACATCAAACACAATGTCTGTTCTCTTGTACTTGGTAGAGTATGCTTGTATTCTAGGAAGGACATCGAGCATTGCGTACTCTTCGAACGTCTTTGAACTCAGTTGGGGCAGACTGTTCACCAACGCTGCACCATCAATGATGATGGTGTCGGCGTCTGGCTCTGCCTCAGGGGTTGTAACTTGGCTCTGAAGAATGGTAGTGAGGTGGGATTTCTGACAGGTGTGGAGCTTTCCACCATCACTGAGGGCAGCAGGATGTGACTGGTTCTCATGACGGAAGAACTCCTTCAAGTCACACTCTCTGCTCTGGCATGATATGAACAGCTTGGAGAACAGTTGACAGTCTTCCTTCAGCACATTTTGCTTTGAAGAGTCAACAGAGGCTGGTACCTGTCGGAAAAAGTCAACCCTGTTCTTCTTGATTGGTTCATAGAAAGTGGATTCTTCTTCCCCTTCCAGTCCCTTCATAAACTCCTGGAAACGGACCTTGCCTTTCTCAAGGTGTGTGCCAATCAGCTTGGCAGCAGTGTGGTGAGCAATATCCTTTGTATCAAGCGAAAGCAGGTCCCGACTCTCCTCCTGGAAAGGATTGCACATATCTGTCATGGCTTGTGAGAGCTTTTCTACTTTCTCAAGGAACACTCTTTGTGCTCGTTCTGTCTCCTCATGGTGGCTGGTGTGTTCAGTACCCTCTTTGATCACACATGCTGCCTCCTACTGTGCAACCAAGTGGCTGACTTGAGGACCAGCTATCATCCATCTTCTCAGTGCTGATGGGTCTTCAGTCACGCCGATCACACCCCCGTCTGCCTTGATGACAGCGTTGGCCTGCTTGTGAGCTTGGTCAATAGCCATTGCTAAGAACTATCGGCTCGATTTGTGTACAACAAAGTTTCCACTCTGGAACTCCTGAGCCAGCTGAGGATGCTTCTGTTCCAGGGTCACCATGTCTCTGTAGTGGATCGGAAGCCACCGTGCATAGTTTACATTGTTGTTGGCAAAGAAGTACGGTATCAGCTCAGCCAGTGACTGACAGTACAGGAAGAAGTTGGCTTCCCTGAATGATCGGATCAACAAGAGGATCACCAGTTCCATTGACAGCACCATATACCAGAAATGAAACTGGGGACTTTGCAGTTTGCGATGCTCACACCAAGCTTCGAAGCTAGGCACCTCTTCGGGTTGTTCATCTGTCTCTTTCGAGTAGTCCGTGTGGGCTGCCTTCAGAAGCTTGTACAGACTGCATGCTGTTATCTGGTGCATCTGTCGTGTCCTAGTGATGCTTGAAGCTGTCAGAAATGAATCTGCTGTCCCAGGAGATGCTATCTCTGCCTCCGAGAGGGCTCCTGTCCAACCACTCTCCTGGAGTAGAGTTCCAATGGACTTCAGTGCTGCCATCTCAATATGCAAGCCTCCGAACATTATGACGAACTTGTCCTCACCGTAGATTTCAGGCCAGTGCCACTGGACCTGCTTGGCTACTGCATATATTGGCTGGTCAGCAGCAATGACTGGCACCTGACCGGGGTTCAGAAATGCAACTATCTCCTTGATCTTGTCCATCACATGCTTGACTGTAGCAACCGAGTGGGCCTGATCTCGCAGCAGAGCCAAAAGTGATGTAATGCTGACCTCAAATGGCTTTCCTCTCTTCTGTGAAGCATGGCGGGCTGGCCAAGTCACATCCACTGGCCCATCTGTCACAGTGACCTTCTCCAGCCACTCCTACTCCATTGCCAGTTGTGGCCTCAGCAGATTGGTGTCTGGGTGTGTCACACACTCTGGGGAGGAGAGGGTTTCTTCTTGGTGAAGAAGGCGGGCCGGACATTGGTGAAGGAGTCTGGAAGTTCTGGAACTGTCTTCACTTTCTCCTCTCCGAACTTCAGCTGTCCACGCTCTTCACCTTTGTCTTCTTTGGTTGGGTGCTGGAAAACAGAGACGCTGGTTCCATGGAAAGAAGTGGTCGCTGTCGTTGCAGTGGGATTGTGGTCTATGTTGTCCATGGCTGATGTGGTGAACAGCCCTTTTCGCAGAACTGGTGGACAGACCACCCCATCCTCCACGTACTTGCTGACTGTTGCATCTCCCAGCTGTGCAGATATCTGTAGCACCCTGTCATATGAAATGCTGATGCCATGCTCGTTAAGCATTTCCACCAACTTTCTCTTTCTGGTCTTTGTGTAGACGGACATCCCCATGTAAATAGGGAAGGGGGTCTCTCTGTCTTTGGAGTGTCTGTGAGTTGCTGCTCCTTAGTTGTACCTTGCATAGCAGTTGTACTGAAGCAGCTGAGCAATTGCTAGATCTGTCTTTGATGCGCCAAACCTCAGTTGAGATTTGATGTCCGCTCCGTGTTCAAGCATGGCCACAAACTGAAGAAGAGTGAGTGGAATGGCCTGCTCGATGCACCCCTCATGGAAGGTTCCATCAAATGTGGACTTGTGGTCCAGCATATGTCTTCGCAAGATGTTAGCTGCTTTGCCAAGGATAATAGCTTCACTATAATAGTCAGAGGCTTCTGACAAGACAAAGCCCACATCTTTCTGGAAAGCCAGAACAACATCCCTTCCCTGCTTGTGCACTTCCAACTCAGGTATTTCTGACAGCAGTTTTTCCTTCAGTCTTGTGGAGTTGACAGCAGGTGCATCAACACCCAACTGTTCCAGGCACTGGGCATACAGGTGAACTATGTCTGCAAGTCGGAAGACTGCAGGACCCTCGCCAGATCTGGTGGTCTCCACTAGATATGTGACTAGCTCTGAGAATGCCTGTGGGTGGGCATCCTCTTCGGGTGCACGTTCCTGTTCCAGTCTCTTGGTGGCTCTGAGGTACGTCCTCTCTCTATTTTACAGGTCTGTCAAACATGCAAAATGGTAGTTGAGCTCCTGTGCAATAGCATCTCCACCGCTGAGTCTTGCAAGAGGTTTTCCGTCATTTAAAGTTTGGGCACATTCATTAAGTCTGTTATTGAGGTTCATCGTCATAACTTGTCTGAGTTCAGAGGATGGGGCTTCTTTGTCACATATGAAACACGTTTGGCCTTCAAGGCTGGTTCTACACAGCTTGGTCTGGCATTCTACTGGCTGAGCACTCTCTGCTCTTCTTTTTCAGGCTCTCTCCAGTTTCGTGTTGTTGAACATAAGGCGACAACTTTGGTGATACTGCGCCTTGTTCCTCCTCAGAGTTTCTTCAATGCCACCACCATCATCAAGTCTGGCTGGATCCAGAACAATAGGCATCTCATTAATTGCGTGAAAGAGGGGAATAGTAGTCGCAATCATAGTGTAGCCATCATGTTCTTGTGGTTGTTGTGCATGTGGTGACTTGAGCTCTTCACTCTTCTTCTTCTGGCAAAGACAACACTTGCTCCAGTCAGTCCGGAATTTAGACAGTCCTGGATCTGTATTTGCCATCTTGGTGAATACAGTATGATAATTATCTGTAACACAGATATAATAGATAACAGATAATCACAGTATATAACAGATAATCACAGTATGATATAACACAGTATGTTATATGATAACAGATATAACAGATAATCACAGTATGATAATTATCTGTATTCAGTGAATCAAGGCCGAGGGGTTAGCCTTTTACCACCTTGATCACAATCATGCACAATAAGGTATGGGATACGACTAGGTTCGGGAATAAAAATATATGACCTACACCTAGCCCGATCGTTCATCCAGTATCATTTAAGTCCCGTGCGATCTGTACACCATCCAGGTAACTACATGCAAAGCAATGTAAAGCCCCGTTACCCTTGGCTCGGCTCTCCCGCGCTGGCACACCCTGTCAATTCAGGCGCGGCTATCTAACTAAACATCTATGTTAAACTACATGTAATCTACAGTAGCTAACTGATGAGGGGCTTATTAGACAGCATTTGGGACACTAAACTAATTATTTAGCTACACTAAACTAATTATTCAGCTGATACTGAACCCCATGCTGAGTTTCACAGCAGCGGTGCCACCAGTGTGCCCTGGCTGTGCGTTGACATCCGCTCTGTTGAGCTACTACTCTACACCTTCCGCTGCAAGTCTCTCAACGTTCCCCCCCCCCCCTCCACCGCATCGTGTCATGTCCAGTTTGGAAGCCTTGTACAGGAAGATGCTACACATACTAAACCTCTAACACTACTACGATATACACTACCATGCATTTTAGCCGAGTCAGACGTAACATGAACCTCTAATTTAGCAGAATATTAGGATTCCGGGACTGATATTATGGTACAAGGAAGCTAGTGAGTAAGTCCATGGTTTCAAATTCGGATTCTACATAGTGAAAAATTTATGATTTGACACCAAGATCATTCAAATAGGACAAGTCTTTGCGATTTTATTGCGAAATGCAATATTTCTGTATATTCAATGGCGGCCATCTTGAAAAATGGCCGCCATCTTGAATTTTTAGGTGGCTAACGGGTTTTATCAAAAGAGCAATCCCCAAGGAGTATGTGTGCCAAATTTGGTGCTTGTTTCCGGAAATGAACGATTCTCCTGAAATTTGCAGTTATCTGCTCCACTACTACAAGGAAATGCAGTGGTAGCCCCTCTCTGAATGACAGAATAATGTATTAATTTTGTTGTATGATTCACCGTGTTGTTTTGTACAGCATTGACCTTTGTATGTAAATGTATATATTTGATGTGTAATAAACTATATTTCGTGTCCTTTTATATTTACATTGCCTGCTCACTTCAAGACCCCATATTGTGTTCTAGCTAGAATAAAATGGTCACTTCAGTTATTAGCTTGTGTCAATATACAGGTATACAATAAGTGAGAAAATCGCTCTTTGTCTGTTTCTTTGTGCGCCTCTAGCCCTCTAAGTCAAAGTCCAGGGTACAAGCTCCAGTGACATGCGGGTAACTCGATCAGCAGAGCAACATGGGTTGGCTATTGTTGGTCTCTCAGGCTTAACAGGGCTGCCTGGCATTGCCTTTGCCCAGACCAAGAAGTCTAGGGTGAAGGACATGGCTGGTATAGGGGTAATTCATCACAAACTTAACCCCGGTCCTATTGGCCTATGAGGTTGCTTAAAGATGAGTGGAGCGCAAACGCATGATCGCTCGGATAGCGCCTTGATTGCTCACCTGCTAGGCAGCTACTAGCTACGTGACATATGCCTAGTTTTGCCTTCTATGCCGCTTAAAGGCGAGTTAACTGAGCAAGGGCAAACACAGAGAGCCCTTACTCGCTCAGCTAGGGCCTTAGCAAAACGAGCCCTTCCATGCTATTTATACTACATAGCCACTAACCTCAATACTGTACAGTTGGTCAAGGATGAAAGTATACAGTTTTTCGTCTGCTATAGCCACACATAGTTTGTCATGTTGGCAGCCCTGGTAGCCATATCTCAGAGCCCGCCCACCTTATACAGGGTGTTTAGAAACGTGTTCCTGGACTTATATAAATAAATAAATACAAATCACAAGTAAAGCCTCATTATGCTTCGAAGACTGACTCATAAAGCAATGGCGCTCGCAAGATGAGTAAAATTGCTGGGTCATTACCCTATTGAACACACAGGCTTCCTTACGTCCACGTTTAGGAATTAGATTTTTGTGTATCTATAGTAGACGAATATAGAGTGGCTATAAAAGATATTACGATATACACTTAACATTATAACATTCATAATAAATAATGAGTAGAAAGAGGAATCTAATAATACTTGTTAATTAATAAGTAGGTAAATATTGATATTTCACTTTCATCCCCAAGACTGGATTATATGTGATCCAAAGGGCAATGAAACGGAGGCGAGCGCCGGTTTGGGCTAGTGGAAAGGCTGTCATGGCTGCCAACATGACAAACCATGTGTGGCTATAGCAGACGAAAAACTGTATACTTTCATCCTTGACCAACTGTACATATGTTGGGATCCATTGGCATTCGAGGCCGGTCATAGGTGATTTGATTAATTTACCTTGTGAAAAAGAAAACAATATATTTAATATATATCAAGACATTTGCATGGTAGATCAAAACAAGAGAAACGCATTTTTAATAATGTATGCTATGTGAATAGCTGCCGAAAAGCTAAACCAAAACAAAATAAAATAAAATATAATAATAAAACAAAAATATTAATTATCTCTAAAACGTTTATATTAATATTCTCTGAGAGTCTGACTTTAACACAATTTTGAAGAAAAGGGGAATATATAATTAAAAGTAAACTCTTTCCATTAAAATGTCTGTGTTTGCTGGCTCCCAGCCAAATCCCGTAATCAGATTAATTTGTGTAAGTTGCTGGAGTGTGGTTACGAGGGGACGTGATGCACATACTGGACACCATAGTGTTATAGTACCATAGTGTTATAGTACCATAGTGTTATAGTACCATAGTGTTATAGTACCATAGTGCTATATTACCATAGTGTTATAGTACCACAGTGTTATAGTACCATAGTGGTATAGTACCACAATGGTATAGTACCACAATGGTATAGTACCATGATGTTATAGTACCATAGTGTTGTAGTACCATAGTGTTATAGTACCATAGTGTTATATTACCACAGTGTTATAGTACCATAGTGTTATAGTACCATAGTGTTATAGTACCACAGTGTTATAGTACCATAGTGTTATAGTACCATAGTGGTATAGTATCAGTGTTACAGTACCATGGTGTTATAGTACCATAGTGTTATAGTACCACAGTGTTATAGTACCATAGTGTTATAGTACCATAGTGTTATAGTACCATAGTGTTATAGTACCATAGTGTTATAGTACCATAGTGTTACAGTACCATAGTGTTATAGTACCACAGTGTTATAGTACCATAGTGTTATGGTACCATAGTGTTATAGTACCATAGTGTTATAGTACCATAGTGTTATAGTACCATAGTGTTATAGTACCATAGTGTTATAGTACCATAGTGTTATAGTACCATAGTGTTATACTATCATAGTGTTATAGTACCACAGTGTTATAGTACCACAGTGTTATAGTACCATAGTGTTATAGTACCATAGTGTTATAGTACCATAGTGTTATAGTACCATAGTGTTATGGTACCATAGTGTTATAGTACCACAGTGTTATAGTACCATAGTGTTATACTATCATAGTGTTATAGTACCACAGTGTTATAGTACCACAGTGTTATAGTACCATAGTGTTATAGTACCATAGTGTTATACTATCATAGTGTTATGTTACCACAGTGTTATAGTACCACAGTGTTATAGTACCATAGTGTTATAGTACCATAGTGTTATAGTACCATAGTGTTATAGTACCATAGTGTTATGGTACCATAGTGTTATAGTACCATAGTGTTATAGTACCATAGTGTTATAGTACCATAGTGTTATAGTACCATAGTGTTATAGTACCATAGTGTTATAGTACCATAGTGTTATAGTACCATAGTGTTATAGTACCATAGTGTTATAGTACCATAGTGTTATAGTACCACAGTGTTATAGTACCATAGTGTTATAGTACCATAGTGTTATAGTACCACAGTGTTATAGTACCATAGTGTTATGGTACCATAGTGTTATAGTACCATAGTGTTATAGTACCATAGTGTTATAGTACCATAGTGTTATAGTACCATAGTGTTATAGTACCATAGTGTTATGGTACCATAGTGTTATAGTACCATAGTGTTATAGTACCATAGTGTTATAGTACCATAGTGTTATAGTACCATAGTGTTATAGTACCATAGTGTTATAGTACCATAGTGTTATAGTACCATAGTGTTATGGTACCATAGTGTTATAGTACCATAGTGTTATAGTACCATAGTGTTATAGTACCATAGTGTTATAGTACCATAGTGTTATAGTACCATAGTGTTATAGTACCATAGTGTTATAGTACCATAGTGTTATGGTACCATAGTGTTATAGTACCATAGTGTTATAGTACCATAGTGTTATGGTACCATAGTGTTATAGTACCATAGTGTTATAGTACCATAGTGTTATGGTACCATAGTGTTATAGTACCATAGTGTTATAGTACCATAGTGTTATGGTACCATAGTGTTATAGTACCATAGTGTTATAGTACCATAGTGTTATAGTACCATAGTGTTATAGTACCATAGTGTTATAGTACCATAGTGTTATAGTACCATAGTGTTATAGTACCATAGTGTTATAGTACCATAGTGTTATAGTACCATAGTGTTATAGTACCATAGTGTTATAGTACCATAGTGTTATGGTACCATAGTGTTATAGTACCATAGTGTTATAGTACCATAGTGTTATAGTACCATAGTGTTATAGTACCATAGTGTTATAGTACCATAGTGTTATAGTACCATAGTGTTATAGTACCATAGTGTTATAGTACCATAGTGTTATAGTACCATAGTGTTATAGTACCACAGTGTTATAGTACCATAGTGTTATAGTACCATAGTGTTATGGTACCATAGTGTTATAGTACCATAGTGTTATAGTACCATAGTGTTATAGTACCATAGTGTTATAGTACCATAGTGTTATAGTACCATAGTGTTATAGTACCATAGTGTTATAGTACCATAGTGTTATAGTACCATAGTGTTATAGTACCATAGTGTTATAGTACCATAGTGTTATAGTACCATAGTGTTATAGTACCATAGTGTTATAGTACCATAGTGTTATAGTACCATAGTGTTATAGTACCATAGTGTTATAGTACCATAGTGTTATGGTACCATAGTGTTATAGTACCATAGTGTTATAGTACCATAGTGTTATAGTACCATAGTGTTATAGTACCATAGTGTTATAGTACCATAGTGTTATAGTACCATAGTGTTATGGTACCATAGTGTTATAGTACCATAGTGTTATAGTACCATAGTGTTATAGTACCATAGTGTTATAGTACCATAGTGTTATGGTACCATAGTGTTATGGTACCATAGTGTTATAGTACCATAGTGTTATAGTACCATAGTGTTATAGTACCACAGTGTTATAGTACCATAGTGTTATAGTACCATAGTGTTATGGTACCATAGTGTTATAGTACCATAGTGTTATAGTACCATAGTGTTATAGTACCATAGTGTTATAGTACCATAGTGTTATAGTACCATAGTGTTATAGTACCATAGTGTTTAGTACCATAGTGTTATAGTACCATAGTGTTATACCATAGTGTTATAGTACCATAGTGTTATGGTACCATAGTGTTATAGTACCATAGTGTTATAGTACCATAGTGTTATAGTACCATAGTGTTATAGTACCATAGTGTTATAGTACCATAGTGTTATAGTACCATAGTGTTATAGTACCATAGTGTTATGGTACCATAGTGTTATAGTACCATAGTGTTATAGTACCATAGTGTTATAGTACCAGTGTTATAGTACCATAGTGTTATAGTACCATAGTGTTATGGTACCATAGTGTTATAGTACCATAGTGTTATAGTACCATAGTGTTATAGTACCATAGTGTTATAGCACCACAGTGTTATAGTGCCAAAGTGTTATAGTACCACAGTGTTATAGTACCATAGTGTTATAGTACCATAGTGTTATAGTACCACAGTGTATATAGTACCACAGTGTTATAGTACCATAGTGTTATAGCACCACAGTGTTATAGTACCATAGTGTTATAGTACCACAGTGTTATAGTGCCAAAGTGTTATAGTACCATAGTGTTATAGTACCATAGTGTTTTAGTCAACACCTGGATGGGGATAACAGTCTTAAAACGGTAGGCTGAATGGGGCAGAATGGATACAAGCCAGAGGAAGGGAGAAAAGGAGATCAAAATAGCAGGTCACCCCCCTTAAGTCGCTTTGGTTATGGACGTATAGGAGTGCAGCCGCTTTGACCAGATCCCGCTGAAATACTGCTTGGTACAGAATTGACCACTTGCGAGTTTCAGGCTATAAGGAAGTTGGAGCCGTGAACATCGATATTAAACAGAAATGCAATAATAATGTACGTTTATGATGGATAAATGGTATGTTGAATTGGGTTTTATGTATTTATAAATGTATTATGACCGTATTTTAGCTGTACATTCTGTTAAATATCGTTGTCTACAGCTCCAACTTCCTTAATCCATTCTGTACCGGCGACGTATTTTCAATTTGACTGTAGCTACATTTATACGATTATATGAAGCTTAGGAAGGGTATATGGTAGCTAAAAGGATTTATTGAGATAGTCTGAAGCCTTTTAACTGGTAGCCATCCTTCCTAAGCTGAATGAAATCGCCTAATAGTTGCCAGAATATAATGTAAAGGACGCCACTGATACAGACCGGGTTATAGAACGAAACTCCCAAGTGGTGAATTGGTCGAGAATGTCGGACAGTGGGAGAGAGAGCGGGGAGACGAACGAGTTTACACAAGCTGTTCACTGTTGACATGGCTCAAGGGGGAAGGCTAGCGTGTGATACATCTTCTAACCTATTTGGGTTTTGTCTTCACTACTCTATTTAAGGGGAGGTTTTTAGTTTGTTCCCTACTCCTCCAGCAATCTTAAAAGGTCACCCCCTTGACCCCCTTTCAAGATAAATTTGTACATTTTTCGGTAGAAAAATTTCCCGGCCAAAGGCCGGTAACTCTTAAATTACAGGCTCGCTATCGCTCGCCAGGATAAAATCGACACCTAAATGGCACGAAAGGTCTTAAAATTGACAGAATGGGGGCGTAAATTCTTAAAATCACCAAACTAATGGAGCAAGCATCTTAAAATCTCAAAAGCAATAGGGCTAGACATGAGAGAGAAAGGGATCCAGAAAACAATCCCTCAAGTGGAAATCTTCCTTTAATCTGTTACACTCCTTTATATCCTTAGCTTATATGGTTCTTGCAGTACTAGAACAAATTAACCCCTTCTGTACTGACGAGGTATATTTAATTCTAATTTAGCTATGTTTAGAGGATTTTGTGCAGCCTAAGAAGGATATGTGGTAGTAAAAAGGGTTAAGTGAGATAGTTAGAAGCCTGTTACTTGCTTGAGGTCCTTTTTAAACAGAATATAATAGTGTAAACATAGCTAGAATACAATTAAGAACACGTCGCCGGTACAGAAGGGGTTAACTTATACGGTTCTTGTAGTACTAGACAAATGTTCTTTTCTTTAGATTAAGGGTATTTTGGTCTGTAAAATCACACTAATCATGCCGTGTATTGGGAAATCGTATTACTTCATAGTTGATGGCCATTAAACCCTACAAAGGTCTACCTACTAACTCTTCCCTCTCTCTCTCTCTCTCTCTCTCTCTCTCTCTCTCTCTCTCTCTCTCTCTCTCTCTCTCTCTCTCTCTCTCTCTCGAGAACAACAGTGTTTTCAACCTTGACGTAAAAATATTTCTCTGAATATAAACAAGAATTGTTCGCCCCTGGCTGTGGCAATACTATTACAGCATGTCCAAAACAATCCAAAACTTTCATTCCTTATCCACTCACACAGACACACACACACACATTTATATGATTTTATTATTGGGAACTTGGGAATCTTGCATACATTATTGGAAGATGTTCGGTATGGGAGGTGGGGAGAGTATAGCAGGTGATATATATTGTTTTGGGCTGGATTTCTTCAATGTGAACATAGGATTACTGTCACACGCACACAGACACACACACACAGACAGACTCACACGCACACACACGGATAGGGATGATCCAGTTGTCTAAGCTGCCATATGCTAATCGCCAAAGCGAGGTTGGGGGTTCGAGTCTCTCAGAATCCGAAAGTATTTTGGGGGCCATCCCGATTGAGAATGATTGCAACATGGTCCCTCCCTAACCAAGTTGCTGATCTATCAGCTTGTGTTTGCCTACACGTCGTTCCACATGTGCATTTGCGTATGTATTATGGTCGGAACTAGTCACCTCACGGTCATCAAAGGTCACATGGACCCCCATAGTTTAGGTAGAATATGCATTGTACTATAATGATAATAAGAAAAACTCTGTATAGTAAACCAAAAATCATTATTTACGCAGGAACTCACACATATACTTGCTCACAAACAAACACACCTTCATACTTACATTTCAACAGGAAACAGGAAGTAAACTTCTCAGTTCAGCAGATTCTGTAGGTAAGAATTCGCCCTTGCAGGTATTGTTCCGCTTATTCCGCTCAATATATGTTGCCCTAGCGCTAAATCGGTAGCTCTGAGGCTATTGGAACGAGCTCCATTGAATAGATTGGGTCTAACTCTCCCTATAACAGTCACTATAATCAATCAATACTTTGCTGGTTTCCTCGTTCTTTTCCACATGCTGCGATAACTCAATGATATTTACTGCTATTAAATCATGTTCTATGTTTACAAAACAGTATGAATTGTTGAATTAACCTTTAAACGGTGAACTTATGGTATTTGAAAGTGCCCGCCAGGCGAAGATATTTTGATACATTCCCGATCAATATCGTCATTATCCGATAAATATCGTTATTACTTATTCATATGCGCCTATTTTACGTTTAATATGAAGATATTAACCCTTAAAAATTGGGAGCGGACTTAAGTCCACCTCCAATTTGCAGCAAGTTAGGAGCATTATTAAGGCTTTTAAAGGGTTAAAATCGAGTGCAAATGGCCGGGAGTGCAGCGGGCCAGACAGCCGACTCCCAGGGCTTACCGCCGCCCATTAACTCATGTTCCCTGTGTTCTCGAGAGGCCGGCAGTGTAGCCAGTAGTGAGCATAGCTGGAAAAAATATGCTGCTATACGGTAAACTCCCATGTTACTGGTATCACTGTATGAGAACCACGACTGCTACGTAGCTCGTTCTGGTCTCATTTTGAAGCTTTTAGTGCCTATTTTTTTGCTGAATAAATGTCTTTTCATGCAGATACTTGATTTATCATTCAGGAGGGCCTGAATATGCCCAAATAAGCCCAAAACCCCCGCTAGACAAGGGTTAACATGTAACAGCAATAAAACAAGTGGGAATAGTATTTGGGGGGTGAAAAAGACGATGTATTGCCGACTGGTTCATTCATGAGAGGAGAGCCGGCACAGCGCACTCCCTCCCCCTCCCACTTATCGATCGACACCGATGTCATGCTCGTGAAGTCTTTCTCTTGCCCCGATCACTATCTGCCTCCTCTTCGACCTTGAAACCGGGTGGGGGATATTGGCGCGGAAAATAAACCGATAAACAAGGGAATAGGAAGAAAGAAAGGTGATAATTGAATGGGGGTGGGGGGGTGGGGGGGGGTTTGGACACACTTGGAGGAGTGATAGAAAGTATGGAGGGGAATTATCTCACTTAATAACATATTCCTTTGTTTTGAGTGCCACTGGGGTCTTTTAGAAGCCTTTTTTAGGCCTTGGATCTTAAGAGTCCCGTTGCCTTCGCCCAGTAAAACCTCTTAAGAGTCTCGGCGCCGTTCCCAGGTTAAAGATTAAATGAACTTCATATTCGTACTGGGTAAATAGCTATCACAATTGCATTGAGAAGTGGCCCTGTTTTTGTTGATTTTCAGCTTCTAAAAACACCTCTTTTTTGTACACACACCCTTCCTTAACCAATGCACTAAGAACACTGATGTAAATGTGGGTGGCAAGCTTAAAACATTCTAGAATCGTCTGGCAACCAGCAGGGTGGATTGGTGCAACCAACAGCACTAATTTCAATGGTTGAATAATTTGGGTTAATCACGAGTTTCATTTCTATTTCGCTATACAATACATACATTAAGCATAAAGCAGGTATCACACGAGCTCTATTTCCCTCAATATTTATCCTCAACATTGGTCTGGCAGCTTATGAGGTAAGCTGTTAATAGCATACTGCCATCTACGTTCATGTACAGTATATTAGGTCTAGTTACCAATACCAGTGTAAAAGAGCTCATAAATGATGCCGGAAACATGTTAAGGGAGCACACCTCGCTTTTTTCTCTTTCTCTCACTCTCTCTTTGGCTTGTATCTATTCGGCCCCATTCAGCGTACTGTTTTAAGATGTTTACCCCCATCCAGGTGTCAATATTTTCCTGGCGAGCGGTAGTGAGCCAGCATATATATATATTTATGTTTTGACATCAAGCTAAATGTGTACATTTTTTCGATAGAAAAATGTCACCGGCGAAGCTAGATTTCTTCATACAATACTGGCTCGCTATCGCTCGCCAGGAAGAAATCAACATCTGGATGGGGATATACGTCTTAAAACAGTTGGCTGAATGGGGCCGAATGGATACAAGCCAGGGAAAGATAAAGAAAAAATGTGACCCCACTTAACCCATTCAGTACCGGGGCCGTCCTTTTCATTATATTCTGGCAATTATTAGACGATTGTATTAAGGTTAGGAAGGACCTCTAGCAATAATGAGACTTCAAACCATCTCGACCTACCCTTTCAACAACCACAGATCCTTCCTAAGCTCCAAAATATCGTCTAAATATTTGCTTGACTAAAATATAACACACGTCGCTGGTACTGAAAGGGTTAAGAATCGAATGTAGCCCATAACTACTCTCGTTTGATACCAGTTTACTAACCCTTTATGCATACAATGAAATGATGCGTTCATTATTTCTTTCCAGCTATAAGTAAATTACTTTTAGAAGCTTAGGAAGGGCCTAAGGGTTAATAAAGATTACGACCACCTTGTTGATTGCTTAATATTATATATATATATATATATATATATATATATATATATATATATATATTAATTCTTGGTCGTCTTGAATTTCCTGGAAGTGTCGAACTTTGTATAAAAATTTAGGTTCTGAGTCTCGCCCCTTCCTTTATTATGTCCCAGCCTTTGATATTCGTCGCTCTCTCTCTCCTTCTCTCTTTCTCTCTCTCACTCACACCCACACCCACACACACTCACACATCAGGTAGATATACAGTATATATATGAACAAACAATGTACTCCACTTTGTTTTAACCAGGCTCGTCCAAGCTTCCTTTATGTGTTATTTAAGGGGGGTCGACCTGTTTTTGTTTTACATTTCTCTCCTTTTCTCTCTTTCTCTGACTTGTATCACTTTGGCCACATTCAGCCAACTGTTTTAAGACGTTTATCCCAATCCAGGTGTCGATTTCTTCCTGGTAAGCGATAGCGAGCCAGCATTGCATAGAGAAATCCGGCTTCGCCGGAGAAATGTTTCTATCGAAAAATGTACAAATTTAGCTTGCTGTAAAACAAAAATATATATATGCTGCCTCGCTACCGATCGCCAGAAAAATATTGACACTTGGATGGGGGTAAACGTCTTAAAACAGTAGGCTGAATGGGGCTGAATGAATACAACCCAGAGAAAGAGGAAGAGAGAGAACCAAAAAAGCGAGGTGGGTTCCCTTAAGCAGCCTGGCATATAAAGGGTGTTATTGAAGTTCATTAATACGCTAACACAAACATAATGGAGGAACTATTTTATATTATAATAAGGGAGCCCACCTCGCTTGTTTTCGTTTTCTCTCCTTCTGTCTTTGGCTTGTATCCATTCGGCCCCATTCAGCCTACTGTTTTAAGACGTTTACCCCCATCCAGGTGTCAATATTTTCAGGGCGAGCGGTAGCGAGCCAGCATATTCATATTTTTGTTTTGACAGCAAGCTAAATTTGTACATTTTTTGATATACAAATGTCTCTGGCAAAGCCGGATTTCTCCATATAATGTTGGCTCGCTATCGCTCACCAGGAAGAAATCGACACCTGGATGGAGATAAACGTCTTAAAACAGTTGGCTGAATGGGGACGAATGGATACAAGCCAGGGAAAGAGAGAAAAGGGGAGAAAGATAAAAATAGCCGGTGACCCCCTTTAATCTAGTAATATATATACTGCTTTTACTATTAGCTTTCTCTATAGGTCTCGGTCAGTATCTATCTCTCTGTATATATTTGTCTCTATCTATCTGACTACTTTTGTTTCGGTCTTTTTATCCTCTTCTTACATAAAGTAAATAATTAGATACTACAGGTCTATAACATAAATTTTTTGTTTTGTTTTTTCTATGTGAGTGAGGGAGGCAAAAAGCAGAACTGCCTATAGCGAGTGCCTTCCCCATAGTTGAAAGAGTGACAGGGCCAAAATCAAGGGACGTTCGAGCCAAAATGCCTGGACACACATAGTTTGAAGCAATCTAAGTCATAGGAAGAGGGGACGACTGATTCTTGAGAGAGTTCCAGAGCTCAGCTGTTGAATAGAAAAAAGACTGAGAGTAACGTTTCACTCTTGGGATGGAGAGTTGCACAGAGTAGGGGTGGGATTGTGTTGCAAGACGGGTACCACGTGCCCTACGTAAAGGAGGTGGTATACACTGGGAAAGCTCTGAGGAACACTGATTATTATAGTAGCGATAGAATAGCAAGAGAGATGCAAAATTGCGGCAGAGAGAGAGAGATTGCAGAGAGTTGGTGAGTGGACGAAAATTAATGATACGAAAGGCCTTCCTTTCAACTTTGTCTAGGAGAGCAGTGTGAGAGGAACCTCCCCACACATGTGAACAATACTCAATACAAGGACGCACTGTGCCCCTGTACAGAGCAAGAAGTTGTGCAGGGGTAAAGAACCCCCTAAGGCGGTTGAGCACACCCAGCTTCTGGGAGGCTGCCTTAGCAAGACTGGTAATATGGTCCTTCCAACTGAGAGCAGAAGAAAAAGAGACACCAAGAATATTGAGGGAAGATGAAGGATTGATTTTTGTATTGTTGAAGAATACGGGATAGCCCGCTGTGAGTTACTGACGGGTAGATAGATGGAGAAATTGGGTTTTGGAAGCATTAAAGGTAACAAGGTTTTCTCTGCCCCAATTGGAGATAGTAGTTAGATCAGAATTTAAGTGTTCTATGGCTTCATTCCGTTTGTCGTTGAGGAATTGTTGGCTTGGGCGTTCTGAAAAACTAATGGAGTAGTGTAAGGTTGAGTAGTCTGCACATGAATGGAGGGGAATTGAGGTACAGTTGAGAAGATCATTTATAAAAATTAGAAAGGGAATAGGAGATAGGACAGAGCCCTGAGGAACACCGGAGTTTATAGGGTGAGGAAGTGAGCGA